>JAYESD010000009.1:169209436-169727798 GCA_036927565.1 Tuctoria greenei | reverse complement strand
CCCAATAGTTAAGGGTGACAAATTTTCACAATCACAGTCACCTAAGAATCAGTATGAGGTTGATCAGATGAGAGGAATTTCGTATGCTTCTGCTGTCGGAAGCTTAATGTATGCTCAAACATGTACATGTCCTGACTTAGCTTTCGTGACTGGGATGCTTGGCAGATATCAAAGTAATCTAGGCTTAGACCACTGGAAAGCACTTAAGAAGGCTCTAAGATATATTCAGGGTACTAAGAACCTCATGTTAAAGTATAGCAAGTCAGACTCATTAGAAATAGTGGGTTACTCAGATTCAGATTACGCGGGTTGTGTGGATACTAAGAAATCCACATTAGGCTATATATTCACCCTCGCGAATGTAGCTATATCGTGGAGATGCTCCAAGCAAGTCATAACTGCATCGTCCACAATGTATGCTGAGTTCATAGCTTGTTATGAGGCCACTGGACAGGCATCTTGGCTTAAGAAATTTGTTCCCGGTCTAAGAGTGGTAGACATCATTCATAAACCACTTAAATTGTACTGCGATAATGAGCCAGCAGTGACATACTCTCACAACAACAAGTCGAGTGGTGCTGCCAAACACATCGACATTAAGTAGTATGTTGTTAAAGAGAGAATCCAGGATAATTCAATTAGTCTCGAGCATATAAGAACTAATAAAATGCTTGCGGATCTGCTAACCAAGGGTCTCCCTCCCAATGTGTTCAGAGAACACGTAGCCGGCATGGGATTAGGGGAGAACCTGTGAAACAAATCCTGGATACTAAGGGGACACCTAAGCATAAGGTTATTTCTAATTGTGAGACATATTGTGGTCTTCGAGTCGAACAGTACGTAAATGGCGTTTCTGATGCGTCGTGCTCCTTATGTCAAAGCAAGAAGAAATATACATAAGTTTAGCGATTTAGATTAAGAATAAGCTAAGTAAGGAATAAGTTGTCCCGAGATCAAGGGGGAGAATGTTGGGTTGATCCCGGTCCAATCGGGACTCCCGTTAGATGTGGGCGTGAGGGGCAACAACCCCACGCCCAACTCAACCGACCCCATCAGAATCAGACGTGGGTTGTTACCCACGCCGATCCCTTAGGCGCGTGCGGGTACTGGGGGCGCAACGGACTCTATCCGTTGTACTCCCCTCTCTCCCGTGCGCCATATAAGTACCAGGGGGCCCTCAGGGCGATGAGCTATGCGCACACGTTCCCGAGGCCCCCGCCTAATCAAAAACAATTATTGATCGCCTCCGCCATCACCTAGAAGATCACCGTCGCCTGTTGTCCCCGACGATCACTTGAGCCCAATGGCTTCAAGTGCTCCCTCTGAAGGTACTACACATCCCTATCCTCTTCCTTAGTGCATAGGTGTTCAATTGCTCTTAAGACTACTTGATCTGAATTTATTATGTCTAAGCATTCCTCGATTAGATGTTCACAGTAATGGTCCTAAGCACCCTAATTCTAACACCGCCAACTCTCCTCCTTGAGAGACGGAGGGAGTACTACTCCTGTCCTAAACCGATCGATCGACCCTGATATGTATCGCCATAGTGCTGTCGTGGGGTCTTTAACATAAATTTACACTGTATTATTGTACTCGTGTACTAAGTCTTCAACATATCGTTATAATAAATGGCCACTGGTACGTGTATCATCGGTACAAGGGTCAATTGGGTACTATTGTGCAACCATCATAGTTGATTTTTTTTTCCTTAGACAATGAACATTTTTGAATGGATCAAAAGGTACTTGCTCATCTAGCTAGCTAAAGGTAAACACTACAAATCACGCTTCCTATTCGCAGAAACCCTTTGTACCACAATAGCTTTACTCGGGTGGACAGCAACTACACACTAGTCCTAATTAAGTTCAAAAGCAACTACACTAGTCTTCATCTTGTGGCAAAATGGTTGGTTGTTCAGTTCTGATAAGGCCACGATGCAATGCTTCTGCAGCTGAAGTATGTTTTGCATGCAGTAGTCTGCTATTCTTGTGAATTGCAACTTGTGTTGAAGGTTGTATCGTCATGTAAATACCAGGCAATGTTGGAAAAGTTTTGCTTGTTACTGCAACCCGTCAGCTTGAAATGGTTAATTCAATAGGGAACAATGGCCTTGTACAAATATTTATAGGTTACATGTGCAAATCTGACCAGAGGGAGGGTTACCAATTTCTGTTCTTTGTTCGTCAGGATACTTGTACTTGTTGACCTTTTTCTACCTATTTAAAACTTGATAGCATGTTATGTGAGGCATGAAGGTCACCGACTCACCGTGCCCAGCGCGGAGGGTCCGCCCGCGCCCACCAGTTTTGAGGCCCGCTCAGCGCGCCCGTACCCAACTCCTCTTTTAATGAATCGGCACTGATACTGACTATGGTGTCCAGATCATTATGCCTTCAAAAAGAAAAGGTCACCGTGATTCTCAGAATGGAAAAAAAAAAGTCCAATTCTGCCGGAAATATTTACAGTTTTTCCTGATATTTTCAGCTATCTTTCAACATACGCAAAAAAAGGAGTAAAGATAACCTATTTCACTAAATTATGTGCAAGACGGACAACTATGTAAGCGTCATTGGTGACATGGGGGAGGACGTGCGCATCAAAGAGCAGCCACTACCTGCTGCCGTAGAGGCGTGGGAAGCCTCGCAAGAGGTTGAGGCATATGCGCTTTTACTAAATGTTCCATTTTCCTGGTACTCCTGCATTACGTATTGTTGTTAGCCCCCAAACAAGAATGCAAAAGTGCTAGTTTTTTACTAATTTTTAACAAATGGTTATCAGAAAATCACTAGTAACAAGCTCTAACTGATGCATAATTTAATATGACTTACAGTAGATGCAAGCACTAGCTCTACGCATTTCACTCTTGACATGATACTCCCTCCGTCCTCAAAAACTCGTCATTTTGTAATTTATTTTTGAACTACAAAACAACAAGATTTTGGAGACGGGATAACAAAGAAGCACCATAACTTTCTCTCACCCGCGCATTAAAAAAAGAACTTTCTCACACCCAAGACATACAAGTTTCTTCATTCAAAGACAACAGCACCATAATTTTCTCCCACCCAAGGAATATATCCTCCATATTAAATGAGGGACAGTGTGAACCAGGTCGGAGGAGGACAATTGAGCCAAGGATTGGTGGAATGTACATCACCGAAACTCAACTTTTCCAGTTTCAAAGTCCCATATGCCAACTTCTCGGTAACCAAACATGTTTGAAGCAATATGTTCATGGTCGTCATCCGTTAAGTACAAACAGTTCGGTCTAAGCTTTGAAAAATCCTTCATCGCAACCAGGATCGGAAAATTGAATCCAAGAAACAGAGAATGCTCTCGTAAGTCTGAGCAACTTATTCTCACAATCTTTTCATTATGGATATCAACCTTGTAAAGTTGGATTTCATCTATGTACCACTGCATCGATTGATCCATAAATTCGTAAGCAAGGTCTGCAGGAACCTGTACAGGGGTATCGCATATTTGAGCCTCTAAATATCTCCGGACGTGCAAGATATCACCCCAAGGAGCAAAAACGACGTAATCTATTGAACCATCCACGTCGAACAGATTGATGATCCTTCTTGCTATCAGCGTAGCCCCGTTCAGATCAAATGCGAAAATGTAACAAATCGAGGATACAACGTACAATAAACCATCCTTCTTGTTGTACTTGGCGGTGCAGTAGCCTCGGTTCCATGGGACTGTTTCGTTCCGATGATGCGCGTCCAGCACTTGTCTCCCACCCGGGCAAAGGACATTGTTCCATCGGGCATGTGGAAGAGTAGGAGGATGCACTCGCTGCCGGCGGACGGCCTTCACGAGAGGTAAACTCGCTCGTAGAGGTCATTCCGTAGCTCCCGCTGCGTGTAGAGGACAGGAGTGTGTGTCTTGGATGATGCCTAGGCCCTCCGGGTCTTGGAAGAGGTTGTAGGCGAGCCGACCCTGGTCATCAGAGGTGCTCTCGATGTGGTACAACCCGATGGCCGGCGGGAGGTCCACCAGCTGGGCGCCGGTGAGCGGGTTGAACGCCTGCAGGTTGGACGCCTCGTCCGCGGCGACGATCCAGCCGTGGCCCGAGCCAACCACGTAGCGCCTTCGGAATGCGGGCACCCGGACCTTGAAGGTTGTGCCGGCGGCGGGGCTGTAGATGCAAGCAATGTCGTCGTCGCCAGCGCAAGAGTAGAGCAGGCACGGTGACGCGTGCTTGATCGGGAATCGGACTTGCGGGCGGCGGCATGGGCCGCGCGCCACGACGTGCAGACGGCGCACGCGCGGAGCAGGTCTGGGAGGTCGAGGAGATCCATCACCGCCGATATCAGGTCCTCGTGAAGGACGGACCAGTCAGGGTGGACGGCGGGCTCCAAAGACGGCGTGCAGCGATGATCTGATACAATTTCGTCGCTTTACTCAGGGAAGGAGAGAGGACGTACAGTCACCGCGGGGGGGGAGAGGAATAAGTAGAGCTCGTGTTCGTCTCGGTTTCTCCCGGCGGACTTCTGCACTTCTGGGCCCGGCCCATCTAGATCGGCGGACTTTTAGACAATTTTGGGCCCGGCCCATCTAGATTGGAAAGTTGAGTTGAGTGAGATGTCATGTTCACGCAAACCGTAGGCCACTCTTTCGTCGTGTTATTTATTCTAGTTTTTGAGAGGCCGTGTTGATTGATGTATGGACAGGCTAATGCTGGTAAATTAAATGGCTCAACCTTTTGTCGTTCTTGCTACTGCAAGTTATCACACAATCATAATTCAGGATCTGATTGTTGTACAAGATCCGGCATAGATGGTCAAGATACAGCGTAATAAACCACGTTGACGTACCTATGATATTGCCAAATAATAAACTCAGTCGATACAATATACTCCCTCTGTCTTAAAAAGTTATCATTTTATTGTTCAAAAATGAACTACAAAGCGACAACATTTTTTATACGGAAGGATAGGGCTGTTAATGAAGCTCGAGGCTCGTGTGGCACTCGAGTTCGGCTCATGTCGATTCGAGCTCGATCGGCTCGACAAATAAATGAGCCAAACTCAAGCCTCATCTCAAACTCACGATCTTGCCGAGCTCGAGCTCGTTAAGCTCAATAAGGCTTGTTTAGATAAATTATGTTTTATAAATATTATTTGTTAAAATATTTTTATCTTATATATTATTTATTTTTATTGTTTAAACGTGTACCCGAGCTCGAATTCGAGCTTTTACGAGCTTCAACCGAACCTAACAATTTAAACGAGCCTTATCTAGATCGAGCTTGACTGTAGTATCGACCGGATTTCAGGTTCGGCTTGAGCTCAACTCTTACCGAGCTCGAGGTTCAGAGGGTAAGCTCGCTCGAGCTTGGCTTGTTGACAGCTCCACGGAGGGGGTATATTATAAAAAAACACATATTGTGGTTTGAAACTAGATCTATGGACTTGAACGGAAAAAGAGAGATCAGAGTGGAGTACCATAAAGCCTTAAAGTAGTATATCAGAAAGGAAAAAACATGGAGCAGTTTCCTAGCTCTGAACTATTCATTCTGTTGCTACGTTATTATAACGATGGGGCATTCGATGTATCTTCAACCTCCCTACAACAGTAAAGGAAATTCCTAACCTAATGATAAGATGTGTTATGACTCTGAGCTCTTCACGGCTGCCGAGCAAGTTCAGGCATAAGTCGCACCTCAAGCCCATCAAAACCTTATGAACCAACCTGTAATGAGATCTCATACCTCCTGCTCCAATTATGAATCTTGGGTTGCGTTCAGAGCGCATGAGTTAGCAGGCGAGCCACGGAAACTGCGAGCATTCTTGGGCTTGTCGGCGTTCTCTTCAGCGGCCATCTACAAGAGATTCTTAAACCCTGTAGCGATTGCGTCGGCGCCGACAGCGCCACAAACACGGCCACGGCACGCCACTGCATCACCTGGTATGACAACGCCGTCGGCAAGGTGGTTCATCAGTGGTTCATGGCCCCGACACCAGGAGTTTGACGTTTTTCCTCTATTGTATTGGTTGGTGCTGCTTAGTTTTCTAAACTATGAGGCAATGTTGTCATCATCTATCTAGTTAAGTGGATTCATCATTGCGAACCCAAAGTTGTAGGAGGTGAACATCTAAATGCGGCGTAACTGGTTGGACATATTTTTTTGCATCTTTTTTTCATGTATTACTATGAATAAATTTATATTTGCACATTTGAAATGACTACAGTTAGATGTCATTCACTGACACACCATGCTAATTCCCACTATTTTGCATCTTTTTTTCATTAATTGCCTTACATAAATGTGTATTCGTACCTTTAAAATGCCTACAACAAAATGTTAGAATTTGATACATCATGTCGGGGGGTTGGGTGGGGTGACAACACGATATCCATATGACATTAGGATTTACCGCTAAGTGGGAGAGGGAGCGGGAGAGGAGAGCGAGAGCGAGAGCAGGTTGTTGGGTGTTGGAACTAGAATACATATGGACTAAAACTCACACGAACAAGGAGTCTAGAGAGGCAACAAATGCCTGACGATTCTACGAAAAGTGAAATTCAAGAATACAATTGATATGTTGATTTCATATATATATAGGCACTTCAGGTTGATATTATTGTAAGATATTTCACACTAATGTGGGATGAGAATATGGTAGTTGCTGCAAATAACAGTGAGATATGTTACATTTGGCACCTGCTTAAGGGCATGAGTTTACCAAGATAAGGACACCATAAGGCAACCACGTGTTGTGCTCTAATGGAGTTGAATCTACGTCCACTGCTCTGTGCAGATACTTTGGATAATATCTTGATTTTTTAGCATTCTGACCCGTGACTTTTGACTTGTAAGCAAAAGATAGGTTTAGTTGTTGTAACACCGATGTAGTTGTATTTACAACACATACATGTTAGTATTTTCTAGACAGGTCTTTGTTATGAAGTAAACTGAATCCTTTATGAAAATGATATTCGGCAATGAAGACAACATATTTTATATTAAGATGTCACTCACTGCAGGCAAATATGACTAATATTCAACATTTGCTCAAACTTCCAGAAGCTAATTTAGCAAAAAAAATGATATGCAAACAAACTGAAAAACTTGTTCAATTTATCCAGAAGCTCTAATAACCCATAATCATGTTATGTCAATAGAAAGTCCAACTGAAGAACAACAAGCATCGTTTCATCTGTGTCTGCACCAAATAGTGCACATACCAATAAGGCATCTCGGTTAACAGGATCCGCCTAGTGGTACACAATAATCGCATTCGGCATCGCAAAATCATAATTCAACGGAACTACCAAAGAGGCTCAAGATTCCCAAAGTATATCCCGATAATTAACTTGAGTGGATAGGATTCAACATAAGAAAAAATAGCCTACTACAGCAAATCAAATTCCTTTCACAATAATTTTCCATTCACTAAAAGAAGGCAAGAACTGAACTACTGGAAATGACATCTGCTGATCCAAATGAGTAATCTATTATGCTTCAACATATCACCAACAATAACATAGGAATTAAAATGGCACCTCTTTCGGCTAATATAACACAATTATTGAAATAAATTGCAAGACACGAGTCTCAAACACTATTTATATATCATCCACAATTTAAAAAACAAATTCTATTCTTTGCTCATCAGGGTTTAGGGTATTGATAGCATGTTATGTGACGCCTGAAGGTCACCATGATTTTCAGAATGAAAAAAAAAAGCTAATTTCCGTCAGAAATATTTACAGTGTTTCATGGATATATACAGCTATCTTTCAACTGACGTGCTGATGGTATACATAGATAAAAAAATGAGTAAATTTGACTGAATTATGTACAAGATGGGAAATTGTGCAAGGGTCATTGCTGGCATGGGGGAGGACTTGCGCGTCAAAGAGCAGCCACGACCTGTTGCCGTAGAGGCGTGAGAAGCCTTGCAAGTGGTAGAGGTACATGCGCTTTTACAAATGTCCCATTTTCCTGGTACTCCTGCATTATAGATTATGGAATGGAAGCTGTTGTTAGCCCCCAAAACAGGAATGCAAAAGTCCAAGTTTTTCTAATTTTGAACGAAAGGTTCTCAGGAAATCACTAGTAACAAGCTCTAACTGATGCAAAAAATCACTAGTAACAAGCTCTAACTGATGCAAAAAATCACTAGTAACAAGCTCTAACTGATCCATATAACTTGACAGTAGATGTCAGCACTAACTCTACGCTTTTCACTTGGAACATAATAACAAGGCATACAATTTTCCAACAAGGGTGTAACATTTTTTAAATGCCACTAGTGAAAAAAAATGGCTTTTAAATATCAAGCGGGATACTCACCGTTTTTTCAACCATTCCAATCTTGTGTATGTCGTTTAGGAGATCACCTTTGTCATATGGAATAAAAGCTTCTATTGGCACCAACGAGTCCTGTGGAAGACAAATGCCCATGTTTCATTTAAGTTGAGAGGCATCACATCCCGAAAAAATTGTGCCCGAAAACAAATCTTTTGTGTAAAAGGAAAACAAACGTACTTTCAACTTCCCTTGGATTGCACTACATAATTCTACCAGGCCATCACCGGTTCTGGCAGATATACAGATTATCCCTTGTTTCTCAGCTTCCTCTTTTACTCTCAACGGTTCATCGGTATTGTCAATCTACATGAAAATACAACGGGTGCTTAGTTCAAAATCTTCCAGGACATCAACGGTTATAGCAGATATGCAGATATTCTAAATTAATGAAGCACTCATATCAAAAATGTATAATTATGCCCCCATTGCACTATAACAATGATAACAAAGCCTTTTAGCCCCAAGCAATTTGGGGTGTGCTCTCATTGCACTGTTATCCAAACGAATGGGTTCTAATTGAAAGCAAAGAACAAAATATTGAATAAACAAACAAACCTTATTCCACACAACCATTTTGGGAATTGACTCTATATCCAACTCTTTCAATACTTTGTCGACAGCATCTATTTGTTCTTGAGCTGAAGGATGGCTGGAACACATGACACAATATTAAGACTACCCAGGTGCATTGAGCAGGATATATAACAAAGTTATTGTGTTTATAGTGTTACTTCAGTGCCTGATATCCACAAGATGAATTATAACTGACGATTCTGCTATCTCCTCTAATGTTGCTCTAAACGCTGCCACCTGTACAAGTAAATCAGAACCATATTACATGTCTACAAGCAAATATCTACTACGAGGGCAATATGCTCTAATTCATATCACACACCAGCATGGTGGGTAACTTCTGAATGAATCCGACGGTATCAGTTAGAAGAAACTCAGCCCCATTCTTCATCTGCAAAGAAATGAACAGCTATTGTGTCATGGCATCAAGAATATTCTGGATAGAGTATTCTTGCAGAAATGTCATCTTCCCCTTCTCAAAGCATGCAAATAATGACAAAGATGGAAGTTTTTCATGTCCAACTAATGTAACTCAAATGGAAACCAATATATACATAGATTGCTGGACATGAGAATTACTGGTTAACATACCAAAACCCTCCTTGTTGTTGGATCTAAGGTGGCAAATAACTTATCCTCTGCAAGCACGTCCGCTCCAGTTAAGCGGTTCAAGAGTGTACTTTTTCCAGCATTTGTATATCCTACCTGAATTTGTTTTGGAAATGAGATAACCAATAACTAATGAAAAATAGGAATATTACTCTTAAGAAAATTTCCATGTTTATACCAGAGAAACAACAGGGATAGGAACTGATTGGCGACGATTGCGATACAGTTTTCTATGTTTTCGGACAGATTCCAATTCTTTCTTCAATGCACTTATCTGTCAATGACATTTTAATGGGGTTATTAGTTTCGGATAAAAAATCAGTACAAAGTACAAAATCAGCAATGCAGTAAATGTTGAGGGGGGGATACAAGTTTTTTAAAGAATTATTAAAAGGATGATGCTATATTATAGAAAATTTTCACAAATATTTTTTTCTGTACAGAAGATTAATGTGCCCCGTCAATGGCTACCATGCAAATAGAAAATGACAGTCATTTATTTATTGAACCATATATAAATTGGCTTACTACCAGAAGATGATATTACTTGAGTTCTCAATATACGCTTGTCAACTTCAATTTGCTTCTCACCCATACCCTTAACTTGCCCTCCTGCCTGACGTTCTAGGTGACTCCACAACTTTGTCAACCTAGGCAGTTGATATTCCATCTGTGCCAAGGCAACCTAAAAAAACATAAAATATGTAGATCAATCTAAGATTTCAGATCAAATCTGATAACTTCTGCACATTAACAACACAAACTAAAACATCCACTGCATGAATTCCATATGCATAAAATCTTATCTTACACACTTTCATGGATAATACTTCAGTTCCCCACCAAAGGAAAATGACATACCATAGCGACAAAATTAATATAGTTTTATTTTGTAACAATTTACCACTGCTAGGTTGGTAGCTACTAGAGGTGATTACACTGTAACAAATGAGAAAAAAAAAACACAAATTCTTGATGTGTCACTGTCACTAAGGAATAAATCTGCAAACAACACATATGTTTTATGTTTATTCTACTTAAAACAACTAAAATGACATTGGAATATACTACTGCAAAGCCAAGAAGACGCATCACATGACATTGTTTACCTGTAAAGCAGCTTCATGTGTTGCTGCCCTTTGATTAAAAATATCCAGAATAAGAGCAGTACGGTCACAGACTCGGACACTCCCACCAAATGACTTCTCTAAGTTCCGTAGTTGTCTAAAATTCGAATGAAAAATATTAGCAATTAGGGAAGATAATACTACTAGGACAGATGAGGTTAAACTTTTGATTGCAGCAAATTTAACAAAAATATCATAAAGCAAAAATTTAATAAATAATGTTCAGGGGTCATAGGTTGAGTAAACATATCTTAAATATAAAAATTAAAGATTCATTCCCATGGATTCCTATTGTATTCCTGACAAAAATGAGAGCAGCACTTAGGTTCATCAAGGAAAGTAAGGTCAATATACTGACAAGTCTGGCAAAAAAAAAACTGCTAAGGGCGACAGTTCCAGCTGGTTCTATGTACTAGGAGGTGAGCATTAGAATGTAACCTGTACTTTTAACACTTTGAACATAACAGCTCTCGGAAGGTTAAGATCCTAAAAGTCCCTTTTGCTAGTGCTGGCACAGATGCACATTTCTATTGTACTCCCTCTGTCCCTAAATACTTGTCGCTTTGTAGTTCAAAAATGAACTACAAAGCGACAAGTATTTAGGGACAGAGGGAGTAGTTAGTATTTAAGGACGGAGGGAGTAGTATCTATGGCAAACGTAGAAACATATTGAAACCTTGTAGCAGAGTAACAAGTGGGAATCTTACCCAGGTGATAGCTCATCATCGAAAATTACAGTCTCGACATCAAGGGCATGGATTGCACTCCTGATTTCAGAGACCTTGCCCGGACCAATGTATGTCCTTGGATTTGGGTTAGAAAGCCTAAAAGAAAACAGAAATCATGATGACAACTGGGTAAGATATAAAAAAAGATATAAAATATCAAAAATATGAGAAAGTCAATTTGAATTAGAAGCAATAAAATTTGACAATATAAATCTAACACAAATACAATAGCATTTCATTTATCGGAATGTAAAATAAACTGGCCCAGAGCACCAGCCAAGCTCAGTAGACCTAGTCACGACAAGGAGAAGGTTACTTCTGATAGGTTGAGTCTACGACCACTAGCCCAGCAGTATCAGCTAGCTGCTCCAGCTCCTTGAGCGAATCCTCTACGCCAAAGAGATTTCCTCCACTCCTCTTGCACTCAACCCCAACCAGGTAAGCCTTCTCCTGGAATATCTACGGGCAAACAGATTCAGAAGTAATGAATTTTAGAGGAGTCCAACCAGTTTTTTGACAGCAGTGTGGAAATTATTTGTTCCCATTAGAGTACAATTTTTTTTCTCTGGTTAATCTCTGATAATAAAATAGTGACCAAAGACAATGTAGAGAAAAGGAAGAAGATTGATGATAAGCTTTGCCTGATTTACACGGAGAAAAAGACAGTAGAGCTCAGTTAGATACCTCTTTGCCGTTGATGAGCTTGAACCGGTCGCTCCCCGGCGCCGCGTCGTCGTCGTCCTGAATACGCTGCCGCCTGCTCTTCACGAAGGCCTTCGCCGGCGGCCGCTCCTCCTCCTCCTCCACCGCCGCATCGCCCTCTGCGACCTTGCCCGCGGAAATGGGTGGATCCAAAGCTTCGGTATCCGCCGGCGCGGCCTCGAAATCGAGCAGCCGCTCGTCGAGCGCCCGCGCCGGTGCCGCACCGCCACGGAGGCGGCGGCGACGGCGAGGAGGGGAGCAGCGGAGGAGTGTCGCGGGCGTCCAGCGGCTGCGCGGGCATGGCGTGGTGGATGTGCGGGCGGAGGTGGAGGGGAGCGGTTGATGTCAGCACTAACTCTACGCTTTTCACTTGGAACATAATAACAAGGCATACAATTTTCCAACAAGGGTGTAACATTTTTTAAATGCCACTAGTGAAAAAAAATGGCTTTTAAATATCAAGCGGGATACTCACCGTTTTTTCAACCATTCCAATCTTGTGTATGTCGTTTAGGAGATCACCTTTGTCATATGGAATAAAAGCTTCTATTGGCACCAACGAGTCCTGTGGAAGACAAATGCCCATGTTTCATTTAAGTTGAGAGGCATCACATCCCCAAAAAATTGTGCCCGAAAACAAATCTTTTGTGTAAAAGGAAAACAAACGTACTTTCAACTTCCCTTAGATTGCACTACATAATTCTACCAGGCCATCACCGGTTCTGGCAGATATACAGATTATCCCTTGTTTCTGAGCTTCCTCTTTTACTCTTAATGGTTCATCGGTATTGTCAATCTAAATGAAAATACAACGGGTGCTTAGTTCAAAATCTTCCAGGACATCAACGGTTATAGCAGATATGAAGATATTCGAAAGTAATGAAACACTCATATCAAAAATGTATAATTATGCCCTCATTGCACTATAACAATGATAACAAAGCCTTTCAGCCCCCAGGCAATTTGGGGTGTGCTCTCATTGCACTGTTATCCAAACGAATGGGTTCTGATTGAAAGCAAAGAACAAAATATTGAACGAACAAACAAACCTTATTCCACACAACCATTTTGGGAATTGACTCTAGTGTGGCTGGCAGGAGAAGGAGTCAGCAAAAGAGAATCTGATGTCTCTATTAGGGAGGACAAGGTGAAGACGAAAGAGAAGGACCTTGCAGATAAACGAGGTCGCGCACACCTCCGAGAGAAACAAATGGACGACCAAGAGAAGTTGCTGGCTGAACGGATCCAGCATCACGCTAAGGAGGTCGAACGTTTCTCGAAGGAGGGTTCTGCGGAGCTCTCTTCTGCAAGGAGGTCACTGGAGGAGCTCTGAAGCTCAAGAGCAATTGAGTCCCAACAAGTCTGGTACTTCCTCGGGCGTTCCAATGAAGCTCTGGTGCCTCTGGGTTTTAGTTCGGTCCGACTGGATGACTCGGAGCTAGAGATGGACAAGGCACTGGTGACGCTTAACTCTGCCGGTTGTAAGCTGGATGCTCTGGCAGATGTGGTCGTCGACTAGTTGGAGATTGAAGGGAAGTCCTTGGCTAAGAATGTTGCAGAGTATGTGCTGACGTGTTATCGAAGACGTGACCCTAGAATGTCTTTAGCTCCGGTGGTCGAAGGACCCATCATCGAGGAGGAGGAAGCTGCCAAGGCCAGTGTCCAAGAAGTTACCCAGAAGGTTGTCTCGTACTTCGTGAGGAACTCCAGTAGCTAGGATCTTTTTTTGTACCTTCACCTTGTAAATCTCCAATTTTGAATGCATGAAATCCTTTTGAATTCTATTTCTGACTTCAATACATTGTTCTTTATCTTGTTGGCCCCTGGTAGATGTGTTCAATTGATTGAGAACATCTACCATAAGGGAATTGACAATGTCTTGAAAACTTGTTTGCTCCGGACTCCTAGCTAGTATGATAGCTCCGAGGTCAGAGACTTGCTTCTGTACGCTCCAAGGACCCTTTCTTATGTCGACGACGGGGCCTCTGGGAGGCGTCAGAGCTTGGTAGCTTCGACGATGCCCACTATCAATGCATAGAAAGTCGACGGTGGGGCCCCTGGGGGTTGTTGGAACTTGGTAGCTTCAAGGACGCCCACTGTCAACGCATAAAACATCGATGGTGGGGCCCCTGGAGGTTGTCGAAGCTTGGTAGCTTCGACAACGCCCACTGTCAACGCATAAAATGTCAACGGTGGGCCCCATAAGGGTGATGCTTCCACCATCGCTGTGCAGATTGTCGTGAAATGTTCATTTTTCCTGCGCATGAAAGACAAGAAAAGCAGTAAAATTCGTCCTCTTGCCTATAGTTTAATTGCGTCTTACTATCCTTACTCCAAATTTAGGTCCCAACGAATTCATTGAAAAAATATAAGTTTTTTGATTATTTTTTCAAAAGTTTGTATGCTTTCCGGACCCGCCTTACTAAGACCTGCCGAAATAGGTAGAGTGGCGTACTTAGGGTGCTGGACCAGGCTAAGTTGATAGTGCACTCCGGACCTGTGTTGGCTTTGGTTTTTAGGCGAGTCAACCATCTAACAATGACCGGGATCTAATGCAAAATCATCAGTAAGACTTACATATTTCACATGGATATTTAGTACCTTACTTCAAGCGGATTGCACAATATCACTATTGACAAGAAGGACTTGCCGGAATAGGTAGAGTGGCGTACTTAGGGTGCTGGACCAGGCTAAGTCGATAGCGCACTCCGGACCTGTGTTGGCTTTGTTTTTTAGGCGAGTAGACCATCTAGCAATGACCGGGATCTAACGGAAAATCATCAGTAAGACTTACATATTTCACATGAATATTTAGTACCTTACTTCAAGCGGATTGCACAATATCACTATTGAGAAGAAGGTATAAAATGAAATGAGCTTGCACAAATGAAATGTACGTAGAGTCTGTTTGTATAAAAATATTTCTCATTATAAGTCCGAATAACAGAGGAAGTCAAGGACACACTTAAAGTACAGGACCAAATTAAGTGTGCTATTCATCTTGATCTAACCCAAAGAAGGTAAATACTTACCTAAAGTACAGAACCAAGTTAAGTGTGCTTTTGATCTAGGATCCTCCCGACTCTGTTTATAGACTCTAAGAGATACAACTTATACAAATACAGACTCACCTCCGTGAACTAGGTGTAGAACTTACGAATGTGATCAATGTTCCAGGGGTTGGGAAGTGGTATCCCATCCTCTATTGCCAAGCGAACACATTCGGGGCGGAAAACTTTGACTACATGAAAGGAGCCTTCCCAACCGGGGGAAAGTTTGTTCATCCCTTCACGAGTAAGTATTCGCTGCAGCACCAGATCCCCTTCTTCTAACTGTTGATTGCGCACATGCCTTTGATGATAGTGTCAGAGCGTCTGGCGATCGCGCTCGTTTCGGACAGTTGCTTGACACCTTGCCTCATCGACGAGTGAAGCGTCCTGACCCTTAAGATCAGAACTAAACATGTAATATTATTACCAAGAACAGAGTTTGGTACATAATATTATATTACAAGTGGAACCACAACCATACATAGCTTTATTTCAACGGCATAGCCTTATGGATAAACACAATAACGGCTAACAACATAGCTATAATAGTCGATCACAAGACTAGTAGCTCCGCGTCATCCAATCCACTACACATGACTTGGGTGCGGACGTGACCCTACTCAAAATCCTCCGGCACGAAGTCAGGATCCTCTGAAAAAAAACATATCAACAACATTTGAGTACAAAAGTACTCATCAAGCTCCACCTCGCCCTGCGGGAGGGTATTAAAGCAAATATAAAGGCAATGCATAAAATAAAGAACAATGCAACCTAATGCAAACTAATGCAACCACATATCTCAATCCAAGACTCCTCTCAACTCAGTCTCATGGTAGGTGGCTTCTAGTCGTTAGGACCACACCATAACCTGTCCTATGCCGAGGACACGACCGTTCGAATGGGTTTTACACTCTGCAGAGGTTGTACGCTGTACCCACATGCACGGACCATCTAAGATAGCCCAACAGAACCGACAACCAGTCAAAACATCACCCAGACCAGTCATCCCCAACCCAGTGTCATGACATATCTTAGTATAATATCAACATATATCTCTCTTTCTCCACCATGGACAACTGTCAGGCTAGCCACCAGGATTAGGATAAGCCCCGCCCATATAGGGACATGTGGTCGTACTGAAAGAAGTTAAGTGAGATGTCAAAACAACTCGGTCCTTAAGGCTAACCAGGACAGACTTCATACTCAACACACGAGTCTACCCTCATGATAGAACTCGTCGTAAGTCTACCACCACAGTAGCACTTACACTAGCACTGACCCGTCTGCCCCGGTCACAACTCATACTCTCACCACACATACAACAACACAAGGAGCATTATCTCATCATAACAATATGCATTAATAGAAGGTAATATGGCTTCCCTCTGTCCCTCAACTATCTCACAAGCAACAAATGCAAGGACCTAATCTACTGGCAACAAAGGATGAACCTCACATGGGAACAATATGATCAAAAGGGGTCAGTGGAACTTGCCTTCGCTACCGTCTGTGGTGTCGTGCTCCTGATCAGTGGCTCCTCCGGATTCTCTTCTGGCACCGGTTCTATTCCAAAGCACGTACACAAACAATCATACAAGCAATCAAGCACACATCAATACATTATACAAAATTATTTTTATTATATAGTTTATGATTTTATGTGAATTTTAGAAAAAGAATCAGATTAATCAAATATCGTATGGGTGAGATATTTATTTTGTAAGTTGATGTCTGAGCTAATTACAAAAAATAATAATTAATATTTAGGCAAGATAACGCTAACTGGATCTGGTAGAAGCTCCACTTGCTGACTAGGTCTTGTGATTTATGGCCTACACCTTGGTTTAAAGGCTACAGACAGGTGAGCTCCTGGCTTAGCATGAGGCACTAGGCTGAGCTGGTATTAAGCTTACGGCTGGGTTCAAAACTAATTACTAGTGCTGGCACTTGGGCTTGGAGCGTGGGCCACTCAGCTGATGGAGGCCTATTAGTGTCTGGTCCAGCCCATGAAGAATATTAGCTAATACAATCTACAGCTTAACTCAACAGGGCACCTCACGGGAGGAAACGGAGCCTTCGTCTACCTCCAGACAGGCAGCGATGTGCTGCTCCACGGCTCAAATCAGAGAGGGAAAACGAGGGAGAGGGCGGCCATGGAGGAGGGAATCGGAGGCTCGGACTACGGCAACCTCGATTTAGGCACCAATTTCGGCATAGACTATTGGGAGCAGTGTCTGCTCGGGGGGAGGCGGCCATGGTGGATGCTGGTCGCGGCTAGGCAGGAGGAGAAGGGGATTCTCCTCGGGGACAGGTCTGAGAGGTGCAATCGGTGTCGTAGGTGCTCACCTTGGCCTCGGTTTGGACGGGAACAGCTCCTCGTCGGAGGTCGACGCGCCGGTCGAGTCATCGCCGCGCGGGAGGATGAAGTCGGCACTGAAACTCGATTGGGGGGCGTGAGGCGCAGCTTGGGCGGAGCTGAGCCCGACATGGTCCATTTATGGGCGAAGAAAGGCGGTGGAAGGCCGATTTTAACGGAGGTCAGTCGGGCGCAGTAAAGTCGCCATACACGCGTGTGCCAAACTCAGGCAGGACGGTGCGTCGCGTAGCGGGCGGGTCTCATCGCGCCAGATTGAGTCGGCCGGTCGTCAGCTAGCAGAGACACCTTCGTGGCTGCTGAGACGGCTGTCCTTGCCGTCGCTAAGCCATTGAAAGAGGTAGGAAGTCGTCGCTTCACCGATACAGTGGTTGGGCGAGCTCAAGCACGAGCGTTCCGGAATCTTCCAGGGAAATGGAGAAGGGAGGGGGAAAGAGCATAAGGCAGCTTCACGGCGTACATCGCTGCAGCAGCAGGTCAGAGGACAACGTAGGTGCTAGTGCTGTTTGTTTGGCTGAGGAAGAAGAAGGATAGTTTTGTAATTAAAAGAAAAATGGAGGGGGTGGGTGGAAATTGCCATGAGCAGGTCTGGTGTCAGGAGAATTGACGTGTTGAAAGATGGGCCAGTTGAATATGGCATGGGTTCAAGGCTTAATATTATTTTATTTCAACGTTATGACTGCTCTTGCGTTAATTAAATTTTATGTTTATTGCTTTATTTCACTTATTCATTTTATTGGCTTTATAACCATAATTATTATTCACCCATGATTAAATTAATGGTTGTACATATGTTGGTTATATATATATATATATATATATATATATATATTTATATTTCTCTTTCTCTTTCTATTTAGTTTTATTATTATCTCTTTTGTGATAGCGCAGTTTTATTATTCTATGTAATATTCTCGGTGATTAACTCTATGGCTACAGATTATTAGTTTACGAAAAATGGAATGTTACAACGAGGTCTAGGTCTTCACGCTGGAGTTGGTCATGCGTGGCTTCGTCGAAGGTCCAGACCTATAGAGAACCCATGGTGATCTCCGGAGGAAGGACTGCTTCAGCTCCGTACACCAAAAAGAAAGGTGTTTCTCCTGTTGCCCGGCTGGGTGTTGTTCAAATTGCCCACAATGCATATGGAAGCTCCTCTATCTAGTTGGCGTCATGTTTCTTCAAGCGCTCATAATGCGTGTCTTGAGTCCCTTGAGTATGTCTGCGTTTGCTCTCTCAGTTTGGCCATTGCTTGCCATATGAGCTACTGATGCGTAGCTGACTGTAATGTCGAGGTCTTCGCAGTACTTTTGGAAAGCTGCGCTTGTGAATTTGGTTCTGTTGTCAGTGATAACTCTGTTCGGAACTCCAAATCTGCAGACAATGGTCTTCAAGAACTTGATGGTTGACTGCTTGTTGATTGTCACAATTAGAGTTGTTTTCGGCCACTTCGTGAACTTGTCAATGGCGATATACAAGAACATGTAACCTCCGATGACTTTTGAGAAAGGTCCCAAAATGTCCACCCCCCACAGCGAATGGCCACGTGGGAGGAATCATCTGTAGTGACTGAGCTGGTGTGTGAATCTACTTCACGTGGAATTGGCATGCTTCACACTTCTTGACGAACTCAACTGCATCCTGTAGCATTGTAGGCTAGTAAAAACCATGTCGGAAGGCTTTAGCGACCAACATGAGAGAAGACGCGTGCGTCCCGCACTCGCCTCCATGGATCTCCTCAAGAAGCTCACGACCCTCTTCCCGAGAAATGCACCGCATTAGAATGTCATTGGCACCACGTCGACAGAGATCCCCTTCTACCAACGTGTATCTTTTAACCAATCTGACAATTCTCTCAACAATTACACCATCTTCGGGAAGGATGTTGTCTTTCAAGTAGCTCCGAACCTCCGAGATCCATGCATTAGAACTGACTTGAGCTTCTGGATCTTGCACACTTGGTTGCTCGGAACTTCCTGTAGCGCCTACGATCCTTGGTGGACACCATGGTAACACGACCACTGGGACCGCCAACTTGGGGGTGCTGGTCTCGCCACCATCACTCAGTTCGGCAGGCTGAGCAGTAGGTGCTGGTAATCTCCTGACAAAACTCCTTCGGGTGCCTGGGCCTCAGTTGAAGCTTTTGTCGAGAGGTCGCCAGCTTCAGCGTTGTTGAGACGCTGGACATGGTAGAGTTTGAGGACGTGGAAGTCCTTCTGTAACTTCTGGACTTCAAGTAGATAAGCAACAAGCTGAGGGTTATTGCAATTACATTCACGTTTGACTTGTTTGATGATGAGTTCCGAGTCACACTTCACCATCAGCTGTCAGACGCCATATGATAGCGCCACCTTGAGTCTGAAGATGATAGCTTCATATTCCACCATGTTGTTGGTTGCCTTGAAGTAGAGGCGCACTATGTACTTGACCTTCTCCCCGGTCGGAGCGAGGAGAAGGATTCCAGTTCCGCCCCCTGCTTCAGCATGAAGCCGTCTAAGTAGAGGGTCCAGTGAGGCTCTGTGAAGATCAGGACCTTAGGTTCCGGCTTCTGCTCACTGAGGTCCCTTGCAGTTGATGAAGAAGGTCTCCACTCCGCCATGAAGCGAGCCAGCGCCTGACTCTTAATTGCATGTCGAGGCAAGAATTTGAGATCGAATTCTGCCAGCTCTGCAGCCTACTTGGCGATATTTCCCGTTGAATTGGGATTATGTAAAATAGCGCACAGTGGATAAGAGGTTACCACTGATATCCTGTGGGCCTGGAAGTAGTGACGTAGCTTCCTTGAGGCTATAAGAACTATGTACAGTAGCTTATGCACCTCGATGTACCGAGTCTTGGCGTCGTAGAGTACTTCACTGATGAAGTACACTGGCCGTTGGACGGTTCGGACCCTCCCGGAGGGGTACGAAGCTTCTTTTTCATCAACCCACACCCTCCTGAAGGGGTCTGGATATCCTTATTGAGCAGTAGAAACTCCCTCAAATGAGAGATTGATCCACAAGCAACTTGTCTTTATGATCCATGCCTGGGGGATAGGACTCAGACTCACCTTCAGGTAGCTTCAGACCCTCCCGAAGGGGTCTAGGCTCCTGAGCTGAAGATATTTCTGGTCTTTCCACAACTAAAACCATGCTGACAACTTTTGTAGTTGCCGAAATGTAAAGCAGAAGAGGTTCACCAGGTTTCGGAGCTACCATGATTGGTAGAGTGGTGAGGAGCTACTTGAACTCTTGGAATGCCTTCTCTGCTTCTTCAGACCAATGGAATGGTCCGAACATCCTCAACAGTTTGAAGAAGGGAAGTGCTCGCTCTGCCAGCCATAAGATGAACCGGCTAAGTGAAGCTAGACACCCAGTAAGCTTTTTGACATCCTTGATACGGGCTGGAGGCCGCATCTCTTCGATGGCTTTGATCTTGGTCAGATTTGCCTCAATTCCTCGGTGAGTCACCAAGAAACAAAGGAGCTTTACGGAGCTAACCCCGAAGACACACTTGTTCGTGATAAGCTTCGTTCTCGTCAGGCACAGCTTGTCAAAGACAGCTTGAAGGTTGTCAAGGAGTGAGTCTTTGTTCTTCATCTTGACAACTATGTCATCAACGTAGACTTACACCAGGTCTCTTATAAGCTCCCCAAAAGTTTTGTGCATGGCTCGCACAAAAGTTGAGGCAGTGTTTTAAGACCAAAAGGCATTGCAGTATAACAATACAACCCATCTACTGTGATGAAGGCAGTATGCTCTTCATCTTCCTTAGACATTGGAATTTGGTGAAATCTAGAATAAGCGTCTAAGAAAAATAGTAGTTCACACCCAGAGGTAGAATCCGCTATTTGATCTATTCTTGCTAGTGGAAAGGACTCCTTTGGACATGCCTTATTTGGTGTAGTGTAGTCGATGCACATCTAAAGCTTTCCGCTGGCCTTTGGTACAACAACTGGGTTTGTCAGCCATCCTGGATGATGAACCTCCTGGATGAATCCCGCGTCAAGCAGATTTTTTATTTCTTGTTTGATGAAGTTCTGCCGCTCAACAGATTGTTCTGGGGCTTCTATTGTATAGGCCATGCGTCGGGATATATCTTCGGATGGTGCTCGATCACCTCCCTGGGAATCTTAGGCATTTGTGACGGTTGCCATGCAAACACATCAACATTTGCTCGGAGGAAAGTGACGAGCGCGAGTTCCTATTTGTCAGTCAGACCTCTCGATATAAGGGTAGTCTAAGTGGCATCAGAACCGATTTGGATGACTTTGACGGGAATGTCGTTGTCGCCACTTGGTTGCACATGAGGTGCAGAGGATGAGTTGTGCTGGCGCGACCTTAGAGGTTATTGAGTAGCTTGCTCCTTGCCGGATTCCCCTTCTTGCGCTTTATCCAGCGCATGAAGTTCCTACAGCGCAGTAACCCCAGCAGTGCGGTCCCCTCGGATTCAGAGGATGACTGACGAAGTTGGCATCTTCACCACGAGGTAGTCGTAGTGGACCACAGCCATGAACCTATATAGGACTGGCCTGCCTAGGATCGCGTTGAAGAGGTGATTGGCGTGTGCCACATCAAACACCATCTTATCGGATCTGTAGTTATCCCATGTCACGAAGGTCACAAGTAGAGTTACCGATCCTAGAGGTGTGATAGCTCTCGCACCCACTCCAGAGACTGGGCGTGAGGGCCAGAGGTCTGAGAGGTTGAGTTAGAGCTTCACAAAAGCTGCAAAGCTATGAAGGTTGAGTGTCGCGCCTCCATCCACCAAAACATGAAAGTGATGGACATTGTTGATAGTTGGAGATACCATCAAAGGCAATTATCCAGCTTCTGCCATGTTCTTCGGACAGTTCGAAGCATCGAAAATAATGGGGGTACCCATCCATTTCCGATGAGGCTCCGCCTTGGCAGTAGGAGTTGCAACAGCCATCTCTCGAAGCATAGTCTTCAGAATGTGTCGGCAGGTGATGTCCCAGGACTCCATACATCATATGGAGAGTCTTCCGACGCTCATTGTCGGAGTCTTCGTTGACGGTATCATAGACCGCCTTCAACGCCCTCTTAGCATCTTGAAAGCCTAGATCCTGATCAGACGGAGCTTCTTCGTCGACCTTTTGCTTACCTTCCCGCTAGCGGAAAGAGGTCTTGTCTTGACGCTTGTTGTTGCATTCAGCAAACCTCTTAAACTCACGACAGTCTTCAATATTGTGGCCAGTGGATTTATGTATCTGGCACCACATCTTTTCACCATCATCATACGATGGTCGAGGTCGCTTGTCGGGGTGTGGCCCCCGACCACCAGTTGATGCGGCAGCGGCGGCTGTAGGTGTGTCAGCAAATGACTTTTTCTTGCCACTTGACTTCTTCTTTTTGCCGCTGCCGTTAGCAGTAGCTCCGGCTTTGGAGGTGGACTGACCAGCCTCCGCAGCAGGTTTGGAGTGCATCTCACAGCCCTCTGCAGCTCTGTCACATTTGTTGGCCAAGCTGAAGAGCTCCTTGACGCTGCTGAGATTTTTAGTTGTCAGCTTCTCCAGCATCTTCTTGTTTCGAACACCCTGTCGGAACGCAACAAGACAGAAGCATTGGAGATAGAAGGGATGATGTTTTGTACCTGAGAAAATCGTTGAATGAATGATTGCAGCGACTCTCCCGACTTCTGATGTATGGCAAACAAGTCCATCTCGGTGTCAGGCCAGGTGTATGAGCTCCCAAAGTTGGCGATGAACTGGCGACAGAGTTCCTCCCAACTGTAGATGGAGTTAGGAGGTAAGCTCATGAACTAGGACCTTGCAGTCCCGGTCAAGGCCGTAGGGAAGTAGTTGGCCATGACGACCTCATTTCCTCCAGCCGCGAGGATGGCAGTGGAGTAAATCTGAAGAAACTTGATGGGGTTGACAGTCCGATCATATTTCTCCAGCAGATGAGTCCGGAACTTGGATGGCATCTCCACCATGCGAAGATGCATGGCAATAGCTGAACAGCCGCCCCCAACTCATAGAGGAGAAGGGTTTTCCTGAGCAAGTCGCCTCTCGCGAGCACGCTCGATGTTGACACGACCGTCCTGTCTCATGTATCGGCGGTCAAGCTCCTACCAGAGGTATTGTGTCGGGAGCCTTGACGCCGTATGAGTGCGTTGATCCCCGGGGGATAGTGACGTCACTTGTTGGGAGGGCGCATGTCTCCTGAGCTGCGACGCTTGAGGACCAAGTCTACCAAACAAGGTCTTGTTTTGAGAAGGTGTTTGCACCGCATGGGGAAGACCTTGGTTGCTGATCGCGTTGGCTGCAGTTGCAACCAAATGCTCAACATCAGCACACCATTGTTCCAGCGCGTCCGGAGGAGCTTCTGGCGCTGGAGGATGTTGAAGTAGAGTCCGCGCTGCGTTGAGCACGTTCTTCAGATTGTTTGTTGATGCAGTGAACGACGTGAATACACTATCCAGTTGTCTAGCGTTGTTTGCTAGAGCAGGTGGTGGGAGTGGTGCGATGCCCGCCAGAACAACGTTGCCTGGCTGTTGCACATTGGAGGGATTTCCCCCAACGGGTTACACAGTCGGTCCGTTGGATGAAGCGGGGGCGGAGTTCACCATCTTGAGATCTTGAAAAGCTAAGCACCCTACCTGGCGTGCCAAATTTCAAAGTGTGCACTAGGACACTTTCTCTGGTACTACTAAGAAGTAGTCCGCGAAGGTTCGTATTCGGTTGGGACGCTAGTCAAGATCAAGAATAGATGGTGACATATGGGATTTTACGTGGTTCGAGCTGCCTGAGCATAATATCCTACTCCACGAGGTGTGTTTTGATTGTATGAGCCAATGTGAGCTTGAGTTGTATGTGTCTGAGATGACTTGCCGTTTACCGTGCAGCACAACCTTTTTATATGCTAAGGATTGGCTTTTCCCGACGCGTGGTCCTGGCTATGTTAAACCCCCCAATACACGATCTATGGTATTAAGGGTGGTTAATAGTGTGATAACGTGCCTTAACAGCAGCGTTACTGGTCTTAATGATCTTCTGATCGTGTTTCATTAACATATCAATAATGATGCGTTAACTAGGTCTTGTAACACCCAATTGACAACTCTTGAATGTTCGCGCCGTTGGAGATCCCACAATCTTCTTGTTGTCGACTTAGGTCCGGGTGCATGACACGTGGCAGGTCCGGAGCTCCCCTCTACTGGGGGATAGGTCCGGTGCTACTGGACACGTGACAGTAGCGGACCTTCCCTGAGGAGGGAGGTAGGTCCAGCCCTGCGGGACACGTAGTAGCACCCGAACTACCCAAACGAGGGAGGCAGGTCCGACTCTTTTGGACACATGACAACGCCGAAGCCACCCTAAGGAGAGATGCAGATCCGGTACTGCAGAACACGTATCTCTTTCGGACGTCGGCCACCTGGATATAGGAACTCCGCGACTCTGTTTACGATACTAAGGGGTACCTGGTACGCAGGGTACCGACAGTCACAGTGCAATGCTTCTGCAGGTGAAGAATGTTTTGCAAATAGTAGTCTGGCTGCTACTATTATGGTGAATTATAACTTGTGTGTTGTATCGAGTATCGTCATGTAAATACCAGGCAAAGTTTTGCTTGTTACTGCAACCAGTAGCAGCTATATGCGTACTTAGCTCGGTATAGCCAACACCAAATCGACTTGCATCAGGATATACTTGTGCCGGTATAGCGCTTGGAAATAAATCATCTGAACCGTCCCTGTGCAAATTAAGTTTCTTTAGTCAACACATCGACACAAAAGCGTAATTCAGCAGGACTACCGAACCCCAGCACCACAAAGTACATCCCGGTAATTAACTTTAAAGGCGTAATTCAACAGAACTATCAAAAAGGCTCAAGATCCAACATAAAATAAATAGTCTACTACAGCAATTCAGATTCCTTTTACAGAACTTCCCTTCAATAAAGGATGCAAAAAACTGAGATATTGTAAATGGCATCTGCTGGTGTTGTCTTGGAATCTTGTCCAGGTAAAAAGACTGATCTCTTCTAAAAAGTTTATCGCTTTGTAGTTCAAAAATAAACTACAAAGTGACAAACTTTTTGAAACGGATGAAATATTATTTTGAAGTTGCTACTGTGTTAGCACACACTTCACGGGATGTTGCTCTAAGACCCTATGCTAAATAAGTACTCCCTCCTTCCTACAATAATTGTCGTTTTGGACAAGATTTCTAGTTCAAAATGAACTAAAAGTCTTATCCAAAACGACAACTATTGTGGGAAGGAAGGAGTAATCTATTATGCTCCAACATAGCACCAATGATAACATAGAAATTACTACCTCTGTTTTTTAATAATTGTCGTTTCTAACATTGTAATGAACTAGAAATAAATTGTTGTGTGGTGTCCGAGCGACATTTAAAATGAGACAGGGGTAGAAAATACAATAACTTAGACACGTACGAGTCTCAAACACTAATTATATATCATCCAAACTTTGAAAAAAAAAACAATTTCTAGTTTCTTGATTCAAACAAAGCAACACCATAACATTCTCTCACACAAGGAATGGATCCCCATCTTAAATGAGGGATGGTGTGATCCAGATTGGAGGTGGCCAGTTGAGCAATGGATTTTTGGTAAAATGTACATCATCAAGACTATCGAGTTTCTTCGTTTCGAAATTCCATATGCCCACATCCCGAGAACCAAACATGTTTGCACCAATATGTTCCTCCTCGTCAGCTGTTAAGTACAAGCAATTTGGGTTGAGTCTTGGAAAATCTTCGGTTGAAACCAAGGTCGGGAAATTGAAACCAAGAAACAGAGCGTGCCCTCGTAAGTCTGAGCATGCTATTTTCACAAGCTTTTCATTATGAACATCAACCTTGTAAAGTTCAATTTTATATGTGTGGCCCTCTTGCGACGGATCAATAACTTCATCAGCATATTCTTCAGGAACATGTAGAGGGGTATCCCGTGTTCGAAGTTCCGTATATCTCCAGACATGCAATATATCACCCCAGGGAGCAAAGACGGCGTAACATGTAGGACTCATGTTTAAGAGCCCGATGACCTTCCTTGCTACCGGCGTATCACCACTGTTCAGATCAAATGCGTGGATGGAACAATTTGTGGATACAACGTAGAACATACCATCCTTCTTGTTATATGTAGCAGTGCTATAGTCGCAATCCCATGGGACTGTTTCGTTCCGAGTGATGAGTGTCCAGCGGTTGTCTCCCACACGAGCAAAGGACATCTGCCCTAAGGGCTTGTGCAGGAGGAGGACGATGCACTCGGTGCCGGCAGAAGGCCTGCAAGAGAGATAAACCCGGTGATAGAGGTACATACGTAGCTCCCGCTGGGTATAGGCGTCAGGAGTGTCCGTGTCCCACTTATCAAAGAGATTGTAGGCAGGCCGGCCCTGGTCGTCGGTGGTGCTCTCGATGTGGTAGAGCCCTGTGACCGGCGGGAGATCCACCTGGGCCCCGGTGAGTGGATTGAATGCCTGCAGGTTGGACGCCTCGTCCGCAGCAACAATCCAGCCGTGGCCCGAGCCAATCACATAGCGCCTTCGGAACGTGGGCAGGCGGACCTTGAAGGCCGTGCCGGCGGCGGGGCTGTACAAGCAAGCAGTGTCATCGTCGTCGCCGGCACATGAGTAAAGCAGACACGGTGATGCGTCCTTGATCGGGATGCGGACGCTGCGGACGTTGGACTGGGCGGCGCGCCACGAGGTGCAGACGGCTCCAGCATGGAACAGGTCTGGGATGTCGAGGAGATACATCACTGTCACTATCATGTCCTCGGGAAGGCTGGACAGTCGGGGTGGACGGCCATGTTGGTAGCTGCCGTGGCCTTCTCATCCTCCGTCATATTCTCGGCCAGCATCGCAGCCGCCGCGGCGTCCTCCTCAGCCAGCTCTGCAGCAGCCGCGGCTTCCTTGGCAGCCACGTACCGACGTGAAAGGTCGATCTTGAGCGCGATTCCGAGGTCGATCTCGGTGATGGTAGAGACGGGCAGCGGGACCTCTCGCGTTCGCTCGGGATGTCCTTAATTCGTAGGCGTCGAAGTTGATCCCCGTGTTCTGCTCTGCTGGTCCTCGAACGGCGCTGTCCTTAATTCGTTTTGGTGTAATAATCTCGATGATAGGTGTACACGCACACGGCACGGGCTCAAAATCTACTGTACGTATCTCTCTGTGGTTTTGCCACGGGTTTTGTCGGAGACGGACTCCTGTCCTAAACTTTTTTTTTTTGAAAAGGGTAGGAGAGCTACCCCATTTCGTTAAGCAGGATAGAAATAAAAACATTACATCATAAGGTACATAAGTCCAACTCGGAGCAGAGCTTCAGACCGAGAGCTAGCGGAGGCATACCTCGCATCTAGACAGGTTAAAGCAAAAGGGGCACCAGACCAACCTAGTTTTCAAAGAACTGCCGTACATGCTCTACTACGATATGAGCTACCTCCCTAGAGTTGGAAGATTTCTGTTGAAAGATTCTCTGATTCCTTTCCTTCCAGATGTACCACCAAAAGAACGGGATTATGCCGACTTTCTTTCTTCTGAGCTGTCTGGTACTGCTCGATACGAGATCAAGTGTGTGCTGGGCATTCCGTAGTAGAGCAACAGGCAGGTCTATTCTCCCTTGCAGCTTGTCCCTGACTAATATCCAGCTTTCCTTGGTGAAGACATTCAATAAGCAAATGGGTGATGTCCTCTAAATGTTGCGAGCAAAGGGCACAGTTCGGATCAGCTTCCCAGTTCTTTTTCAAGAGGTTGTCCGCAGTTGGGATCCTATCATGCATAACAAGCCAGGTAAAGAAACGGATCTTAGGCTCCGTGGCCGCTTGCCAGATGATCCGGGAATTGTGACTTCGCACTGAGCCAAGAAATTGCGCTTCATAAGCAGATTTTGCTGTATAGGTTCCATTAGATGTCCACCTCCATCTTATCTGATCACTGTTCTCACCTAGTTGGATATAGGTCAGTGCTTCATACAGATTTATAAATTTTTGTAGTTTGTCCTCTGTATCACATTCCCCAATATTTCTTATCCAGTTATCATTCTGTAGTTCCTTCTTGACCGATCGAAATTTCCGTCGCGCTTGCTGATGCAGCAGGGGCGCAATATCACGAGGCGCTGATCCATTCAGCCATCTTGCCTCCCAGAAGGGGGTGCGGCCACCATCTCCAATTATTATTGTCATCGAACCGAAGAAGAGATCTCTATCTGTGTGGTCCTGAACCTGAAGCAGGGCCCTCCATGGTCGATCAGGCGACGTCCAGGTTAGCCATAACCATCGCATGCGAAGGGCTCTTCCGAAGCGTTCCAGGTCTTTAATGCCTAAACCTCCCCATTTTTTGGGCCGGGTGCATGTGGTCCATTTCACTAAGCAATGTCCATTAGCCGCTTGATCCGGACCTCTCCCTCTCCACAGAAAACTTCGCCTGAACCTGTCTATCTTGGTTATGGCCCATTTTGATAGTTTAAAGACTGTGATGAAAAAAGTTGGGATGGCTGAAAGCACAGATTTGATTAGAACCTCCCGCCCCGCGTAGCATAACAATCTCCTCTTCCAACCTGGTAGCTTATTTCCTATCTTCTGCACCAAAGGGTGAATGGAGGATCTGGTAGTCTTCGGTAATGAAGGGGCAAGCCTAAGTATGTCGTGGGGAAATCAGCCACTTAATTTTGCTATCCTAGAACTCCAGCCAAATCCAGACCCTGACATCTTATCAGGAAGATTTGTGTCTTTTCTAGGTTGGTTCTCAATCCAGAAGCCTTACCGAAGATCTCTAACAGAGACAGTGTGATCTGCCACTCCTGGGCATTAGGTCGAATGAACACCACCGCATCATCGGCAAAAAGTGAGACCCGGAACTGCTGACATGCCTTGTGTAGCTGAGTGATCAGGCCTTTTGATTGCGCCAAATTGAAAAGACGATGCAGGGGTTCCATTGCCAATAAAAAAATCATCGGAGACAGTGGATCACCCTGTCATACTCCTCGGGCGTGATTGATGAACTTTCCCGGCTCCCCATTCAGTAGAAAACAAGATGTAGCTTTCCCCCAAAGACAGGAAATCCAATTTCGCCATCTGGATCCGAAACCCAAAAATTGCATGATTTCCAGGAGGTACGGCCAGTTGACAGTGTCAAAAGCTTTTGATATGTCGAGCTTAATAAGGAGAGTCGGTGTCCTTCGTTTATGCAGATTTCGAACTAGCTCTTGGACAAAAATGAAGTTATCATGGATGCACCTCGTCTTGATGAAAGCATTTTGATTCATGGACACTAGAGATGGCAGTTCAGGCGCCAAACGGTTTGCTAGCAGTTTGGATATGAGCTTGGAGAAGCTGTGGGTGAGGCTAATGGGTCTGTAATCTGCTAGAGTGGCCGCACTGTCTTTCTTTGGAATCAGCACCACAAAGGACCGATTGAGCCAATGAAATTCCTGCTGATTCATAGAGAAGAAAAACTGTATTGCCGCCATCATATCATCGGCTATAATTTCCCAACAAGTTCTGAAAAAGGATCCAATAAATCCATCCGGTCCAGGATATTTTTCCTTTGGCCAACTGAATACCACATTTTGTACTTCCTCTGGGGAAAAAGGGGCTTCCAGATGGTCCAACCGCCTCGGTTGCCAACCCAAGGCTGCCAGGTCCATCCTTAAAGTTCTAGGCACCGGAGTTCCTAGATGACTCTGGAAATGTTGTTGAATTAGCTTTGCCTTGTCCCCTTGTCCTGTAACCCAGCCTTCCATGGATCACAAAGCGTGAATGTAATTCCTGCTTTTTCGAGAATTTGCAATAGCTTGGAAGTATTTGGTGTTTATATCTCCCTTCCTCATCCAAGTTAATCAAGACTGTTGTCGTGCCCTGGATTTTTGGGTAGCTGCTAGCCCCAACAATCTCATCTTCAATGTGCGTCGGAGGTTCATTTCACTCTCATCTAGTTGTCGTTCCTCCTGAGCGCTATCCAGCTGGGTGATCACCTCACGACAAGCCATACGGAATTAGTTTTTTGGCCCATCCTGCTAACGCTTTGGCTGTTCTGTTGAGCTTCAGGTGAAGATTGAGGAAGGGGTTGTGTTGTGCTGTGGTTTGGGGTTCCCATGCCTGTTTGACGCAGTCAAAGAAGCCCTCCATTTTAGGCCAATGGGCCTTGAATAAATTTAAACTGTGGCAGTTCCAGGGGCCTAAGGAGCAGCGGGCAGTGATCTGAGATGGAAGAGGATAGAGGGAAGATCGCCGGGTGGGAGTGAACATCCCCCCATGCTATAGTTGCAAAAGCTCTGTCTATTCGAGTGAGAGTAGGGCTATTGCGCTCATTAGACCACGTAAAACGTCTACCAATCAATGCACCTCCTTCACTTCAAGGTGGTTAATAGTTCTCCTAAATCTTGCCATCATCCTGCGATTGAGACGGGAATTATTTTTGTCCTGGTCCTGTAGGATCATGTTGAAGTCCCTTATGATCAGCCATGCTGGATGCGAAAATTGTTTCAGCTCTTTAAGCTCTCGTGTGAAGAGCCTTTTTTCAATATCCTGCTGAGGTCCATAGACAACTGTGATGGACCATTTGTTGTTGGATTCAGAATCAGTGATTTTGGAAGTGATAGAGTAGGTTCCCATGGTAACTTCATCTATCCTGTAATATTGTTGGTTGGCAGCAAGCAAAATTCCACCCCGAGTTCCTTGTGCTGGTAAAAAACAGAACTGGTCTTCGAACTCCCTCCCCGCAATGTTGGTCACATCTAGTCTCGAAATGTTGTTTAGTTTGGTCTCTTGTAAACAGATGAGCCGTGGCTTGGCATTAGCTATCATTTGTCGGATTTCTTGTTGGCGGACCAAACTATTCAAGCCTCGAACATTCCACGACAACACAGAATAATTGATACTAGGAGCATCGATTACATAACCATTTCAACCACCATAAAATGTACAGGCCAACCCCCTACGGGGGTGCACAGCAAAATAGGGCCTGAAACACACAACACTGGAGAAATACATCGCTCCAGGGAACAACTACAGAGACAAAATAACCACGACCGTACCATCAACAGTTGGTAGGTCCAAAATAAAAGGGTGACCCAACTAGAAGAACTCATGGATCAAAGATAAAACTACTGGGCGTCAGATAGCCACCTCTCAGGCGCACTGAACAGGCGCTTCTGCATCCGCAGTGCAGATCATCTGTGGCTTCTTTTTGGCTTCTTTCTGCTTCAGTATCTTGTTCTTCTCACCCTTAGCAACCTTCTTGCTCTTCTTTCTTGCCAACGCCACTTTAGTGAGGGCGTTAATCGCCTGCACTGCCGACTTCGGTAGCGGTTTCTTATACATCTACACGTACTTCTGCAGGACCATGTCATCCATATCCTTATCCTCTTCCAGCAGCCCCCATTTCTTGGCTAGTACATCTTGTGCTCTTTTGACACTGCCCTTGGATTTTTTTATCTTGTCCTTCAGGCGAGGGCTGGATCTTGTGGTTTGTAGTATCTTTTCTTTCTCCTTCCTGTATCCCATGATCTTTTGGCAATCTGGTTCTGCAAGCAAGGGTTGTTCCAGAGGCTTGGTGACTGCATTAACTAGCTGCTCAACTTGTGGATTTTCCTGAGATTCTTCCACTGAGAGGACAGCCATCTGGACCTCTTGAGTATCCACTTGAGGAAAAGTGTCTTCCTGTTCCTCATTTAGCTCTCTCTCGATTGCTCCCGGCCCATTCCGAGCAAAACTCCCTTCATTCTGCAGCATATCCTCAGGGGGGGGGGGGGGGGGTGAGGGAGTTCAATCCCATTGCTTAGAGCAGGGCTTTCGCTACCTTTCACCTGCGAACCTGTCTTACCCGACCAAAGCTTCTCAGTCTCAGAAGGATTAATGAGGATTGCCTCGGAGATCCTTGCCTCTTCATCAATTTCCGCCATGGACAGCTCTGGCTGTTGGGCACATCTTGGTGGATCATCCTCCTTGCTACCCTTAGCGGCCCACAAACTGCACAGTGATCTGCGCTCTTCCAGAGGGCTCCTGGAATGGGATGGAGGGGGGAGCAGCTGTCCCAGACCACCCTCTGCCTTGAGGATTCACCCCGGAACCGACCATTGTGATGACCTCTTTCCCCCAAAGGGTATTTACCCCTTGCTTTACTGTCGATCCAATGAGTAACTTTACTTATGAAGTGGCACGGACGTCTAGCTTTGTCCAACCTGTCATGCTCATCATCATCCCCATCAGAAGGGCGTCTGCGCGGGGTCTTCCCTGGCCTGCAGTACCGGTCCTGTTGGTTGAATAGACCTTCATCATTGTCCCCATCTGGCCGACCAAAATGCCAGTTTAGCGGCCTGAATTGGATTTTGCCACTATCTTCAAACTCCTCTGGATGGGTGTGGTAGAACGTCAGGTCTTCCACTGAGTCTAAGTGAACCAATACCTTGAATACATGTCCTTCCTGCATGGCTCTAGGCCTCATGAAAAAGAGACCTTCATCTAAGCTCATTCTCTCTGCCCTTTCTGCTAATGTAAGATGGACCACTTGTGGTATGCGAGAGGGGTCTTGGCAAAAGGCCCAGCAGACATAGGCCCTATGATCCTCCCTTCGTCAGGTGGCCACATCCACTTGATGGACCACACAATGGCTACCCAAGATCTTGTCCACCACATCTTGGTTCCAAGCAAACAGTGGTAAACCCTCCAAACTTATTTTGACATGGTAAGGAATCCTCACCTTATGCCCCGCTCTGTTGGCATCCCAGGCATGGAACTGGAAGAGGAACGGGCCATCCGCAAAGCAGCGCTTGTCGTAGACGCGGTCTCTAGTCTCTCTCTCTGTGAATAGCAAAGTGAAGGGTTCTGGGTAGGAACGAAAGACATGGAATTCATACCTTCTTAGACGGAATCTTTGACATATGGCCTCCGCCAGCTCTTCCTTGGACAGAACTCCCAGAGGCCCCTGTTCCGTGACCAGAAGAGCATGGGAAGCCATCATGAGCCGTCTCATCTTCATATCCTCCGACATCCATACCATCGCCTCCATCACAGGAGGGCGGTCCCTCGGGTTACCAGGGAAGTCAATAGCCCATCCGGCCCTGGCCTCCACCGGGGGGCGCAGGGGCTCCAACCGGCGAGCAGCACGCGCGAGGGCTTGGTCGGCCAAGAACTGTCCCCTCCTCTCCCGAGTAGGGGAGTGCGGACAGTCTCGACCACAGCCGACCACCAGAGGGCGGGCAGGGGAGGGAGGCCTTGCAGGAACAAAGCCACCCTGGGGACAAGGCTGTCCCGAGGCCTCCCCACGAGTGGAGTGGTGCAGGTGTTCCTGCAATTGGCGGACAGACGAGTTTGCTCGTCTGCTCGACGATGCTTCCAGTTCGCTGAGGAGCTCCCCAACGACACCCTCCTCTCCATCCCCACCTGATCTCTTTCTTTTTTTGTGAAATTGCTAAGTGAGGTTGATTGTTGAGGGAGCGCTGGAGGTCTGTTTTGGCACCTTCTTGATATATGGCCGCTTTGTTTGCATCGCCAGCAACGCGGGGGATCCCAACACTGAGCTTTGAAGTGGTCTCCAGCTAAACAGTTAAGGCACTTACCAACCATGTTATCATACCAGCGCCGCTTGGCTTGTACTTTGACAATACCTTGCCCAGGATTGCGGTAGTGTTTTAATTTTCTCCACCACCGCTTAGTCCTTACAGTCTGCCATCCATCCGTCAAATCCTCCTGGGTAGACGAAGTAAATGGCGCCAAAAGGTGAGTCTGGCTAAGGGACACTGCCCCGGCTTCCAAGGCTGAGTGGACTAGGCTGCTTTGTTGGGCCTTGCTTGTGGGCCGAGAAAAAGCCTTGCTTGCCCCATGGCCCAACACCGCAGCAGGCGATTCTTTCCCATCGAACTGGAGCACCTCTGGAAGACTAGCGAAGCTCACTCGCCTTAGACTGAACGCTGGCGAGCACTTCCCCCGGAAGTCTCCTCCCCCAGGCAAGAGTTGTTGCCGCTGCAGATTCGTAGGCTCAGTGACTTGCTGCCTTCTGCGAAGAATACTCTTGGGCCAGGGGGTCAGAGCTTTGGAATCCTGGGAACAGATCTCTTGCCCACAGTGTCCAAATCGGGATCCAGGGAGGCGGGTGGTCGATTGAGTCACCTGGGGAGGGGAGGTAGTCGATTCTTGCGGGAGGAAGAGCATCCCAAAATGGGGAAAAAATAGAGGGATCCAGAGATACCTGAGACCGCGTCTTCTTGGACTCTCCTTCTTTGCCTATTTCCAAGCCGAATCGCCATGGCAGCGGGTTTTCTGCTTCATAGGCCGCTACCTTGTGTGCTGGAGACGGAGCAACAGAGAGATCTTGGTGGATTTTGTGAGAATCATAGTGGGGAATGTTGTGGAGGGGGTGGAAAGGGGAATCGCCCTGGAGTCGCCATAGTCTTCTCTCAGCAGACCGTTGGACCCCATCCTTCCGCCTATTGGGTTGATCCCGGTCCAACCGGGACTCCCGTTAGATGTGGGCGTGAGGGGCAACAACCCCACGCCCAACTCAACCGACCCCATCAGAATCGGACGTGGGTTGTTACCCACGCCGATCCCTTAGGCGCGTGCGGGTACTGGGGGCGCAACGGACTCTATCCGTTGTACTCCCCTCTCTCCTGTGCGCCATATAAGCACCAGGGGGCCCTCAGGGCGATGAGCTATGCGCACACGTTCTCGAGGCCCCCGCCTAATCAAAAACAATTATTGATCGCCTCCGCCATCACCTAGAAGATCACCGTCGCCTGTTGTCCCCGACGATCACTTGAGCCCAATGGCGTCAAGTGCTCCCTCTGAAGGTACTACACATCCCTATCCTCTTCCTTAGTGCATAGGTGTTCAATTGCTCTTAAGACTACTTGATCTGAATTTATTATGTCTAAGCATTCCTCGATTAGATGTTCACAGTAATGGTCCTAAGCACCCTAATTCTAACAATGGTATCAGAGTCAGGCTGTTGAAATCTAATCAAGCAATTAAGTATTAATCAGATAAATTAAGTTTCTAATCATGTTTTAGTTTAGACTTAGTCTCAATCAGTTAAGTGTAATTAAGATTAAGACAATAATTAGAAGGAGGGGAAGTCAGTTCTGATTTCGGCTAAAAATTAGAACTCAGAATATAAGCCGAGTCAAATCAAAATAAGAAAGATTAGAGAGGAGAAGAACTTATCTGGATTGAGATGCCCTTGGGCCATCGGATCCTCCTTAGTGCCGGGTTAGGGTAAACCCTAACCCTCTCATCTTCTTCCTTTAGTCAGTGGCCAACCGGCGTATATCTCCCAACGGGGAAAACGTCGGCGACGTTGTTCTCAGGCGCAAAGTTAGGGTCTCGGCCAAAGCATTGACCCTAACCGCGCAACCCCGCCGCCACATCAGAGCCTAGGGTTAGGAACCCTAACCCTAGGGGGTTCTCCACTGGCGGCACGAAGTGCACGCCGTGGTGGAGGACCTCAGCGGCGCCGGGTGTACCTGCACACAAACACTCAGGCACTCAGTGTGCGTCGCACTAGGGTTAAGGGTCGAAACCCTAACCCTAGTGGTGGGTTTCCTTCGACGGCCAACCGACCACACCACACTACGGTGGTGGGACGGCGCCGGAAGTCCCCGCCGGCGACGCACAGACCTCACCCCTCCGCTCAGACCCGGTGTGACGCACGGCAGTTTTCCCTCGACGGCGGCCGACCCAGTACCGTCGACCCCAGCGGAGAAGCACCCTCGGTGCGTTTCCCTCGCCGGAGCCGACGGCGCCGAGGCTCGCCGGAGGTCGCTCGCCGGCGTCGCCCTCGTAGCTCACCGCTCGCCCATCGCCCTCGTCGCTCGCCGCTCGCTCCCGCTCGCTCGGCCCGAAGAGAGAGAGAGAGAGTGTGTGGAGAAATGAGCTAGGGTTTCGGAACCCCGCGGCGACGAAGGCTTAAGTACCCTCCTATCTAAGCGCCGAACCATTCGATGAGTGATGGACGGCTCGGATCAGCCCAAGTGTTAAGACACCATCAGATCATGGCCGTTGGATCTGGATCCAACGGCCCATATTCCGCGCCGCTCGCTGCCTAAGGAAGATGGGCTCTGAGCCCATGCGGAAGGGTGTTTTGGGCCCCGTGGGCTGCCCTTTCAATTTCTTCGCATTTTCTCAGAATTTTATTTGGCCGATTTCGGCCATGGGCCAGGCCACCATGGGCCGCGCTGAGTTAAGGCCTTTTTCCATTTTCTGATGTTTTTAGCTGATGGGCTGGGCCAAAATATTGCTCAGTGGGCTGAATTTAGAGTTTTTAGCCCATTTAGTCCTTTTAAGTGTTTTCTGATTTCAGAATAAGTTTAAAATAGAAAATAATTTCCAGAAATTAGAAAATGATTAGAAAATTAAGTAAATAGCTGAGAAAATTGTAGAAAAATTTGTGTGATGTTATGAAATATTTTGATTGCGTTTTTCCTGCATTTTATATCATTTATTGTCAATAAGAGCATTTTCTCAGTTATTTAAATGCTATTAAGTGCTTTTCAAGCAATTCTCATTAATTAAGAAATTAAGTTTTAGCTTCCGCTGTGATTAAGTGATAAATTAATTGAGTAACCAAAGTGAAATTTTAATTTATCAAGTTTTGAGTTTAAGTTAAGTTATGTTTATTAGTGGTAATTTAAGTGAGTAACCAACGTGAAAATTTGAATTTGCCAATTAATTTCTTTAAGTGCATTTATTTAAGTTTGTGCTTAAGCTTATACTTATGATTATTTAAGATTCATTGAGTAACCAACGTGAAAAATGATGTGCTAAGTTAATTATGCATGGAATTTGAAAGTAACCAACGTGAAATTGAATTGCCATGATTAATTTAAGTTTATCTTTGAGTTTATCATATTAAACTTTGTTATCATGTTAAGTTTTAATGTTTAAGGGCATTTTGCTAAGTAACCAACGTGAAAAAGCAAAATGTCATTCTTAAGTCATAATTTATCATAAGTCTTGTCATTATACTCAAATCTTTATTTTTTGAAGGATCAGGCTTGTCCTCAGCACTTAGCTATATCTCCGCAATTGAGACCCTTAATGGTCAAAATTACGGGGTATGGAAAGAGAGGCTCCAGATGGCTCTAGTAGTCTCTGACCTTGATTTTGCGATTACGTCGCCTCGACCCACTGAGCCACCTGTCCCCATTGTTGAGACTGGGGAATCTGAGGAGTCTTTCGCTACGCGGAAGGCTAAGTACCTAAGCTTGAAGGATCAGTATGAGAAGGATCTCCCTAAGTGGGACACTTCCAACAGGAAGTGTCTCGTGATCATTAAGAGCACCATAGCAGACTCAATTAAGGGAAGTATCCCTGATTGTGATACTGCTTCAGAGTACTTAGAGAGAGTCAGAGGTCAGTTCACTGGCTCCACTAAGGCGAGTGCTAGCACTCTCATGAGAAAGATTGTCACTGAGAAGTACTCTGGAGGTGGTGTGCGTGAGCACATCAATAAGATGAGTCACTATAACTCTAAGCTTAGGGAGCTAAACATTGTGATGCCAGATGAGATGCTCATTTACTTCATCCTAAGTTCTCTTCCTAAGGAGTTTGAGGCCTTTGTGGTCAATTATAACTCACTTCCTGAGACTTGGAACATTGATAAGATTGTTGCTATGTGCGTTCAGGAAGAGGAACGCATAAAGAGCTCTAAGAATGGTGATTACATCAATCTGGCTGACATTAAGGGTAAGGGAAAGGCAAAGAGGTACTTCTCCTCTCCCAAACCACCTTCCTTCAAGGTTTCAGGTTCTTCATCAAACAAGTTCAAAGGCAAGTCCTCTCAAAAGAAGGACAAGGATAAGTGTCACTTCTATGGCTCAGATGAACATTTCCAGAAGGACTGCGTTGGATTCATTAAGTGGTGTGCTAAGAAAGGTAATGACATAATTACTTTTGTAAATGAGGCCTTATATGCGAATTATTCACGATCCACTTGGTGGATTGACTCAGGTGCCACTGTGCACATTTGTAATTCAATGCAGGCATTAAGTACAATGAGAACTATAAGAAGAAGGGAAAGAGTGATTAAGGTGGCAGATGGGCGTGAAGCCGAAGTCGAAGCCATTGGAGACTTATCTCTTAGATTACTTAGTGGCTTTGTACTTAGGCTAAATAATGTTCTTTATGTCCCTTCATTAGAAAGGAACTTGATTTCAGTTTCGTGTTTGGATGATTCAGGATACATTTGTCATTTTGGTAATGATAAGTGTTCTATCAGTTATAATAATAAGATTATCGGTCTTGCCTTCCGACAAGACATGCTCTACTTATTGTCCACTCATGAGAATGTATTTGTTGTATGTGATGATCAAGTTTCATCTAAGAACGACTTAGGACGTAATAAGCGCAAAAGAAGCGATTTAGATACTTCGTCGAAATTATGGCATTGTCGTTTATGCCATATTTCGAGGGGGAGGATTGAACAATTAGTATCTCAATCGATTCTTCCACACTTAAACTTTTCAGATTTTGAGGAATGCATTGACTGCATTAAAGGAAAATTCTCCAAAAATATTAAGAAAAAACGCCAAACGTAGCTCGGGAGTCTTAGAAATAATCCACACAGATATTTGTGGACCTTTTCCCGTGACATCGGTAGATGGTTATGATTCCTTCATAACATTTACAGATGACTTTAGTCGTTATGGCTATATTTATCCAATCAAGGAGCGATCCGAAGCGTTGGACAAGTTTAAGATATTTAAGGCTGAAGTAGAAAATCAGCACGACGTTAAGATTAAAGTAGTAAGGTCTGACTGTGGAGGTGAGTACTACGGTCGACACACCTCTTATGGCCAAGTCCCTGGACCTTTTGCGAGGTTTTTACAGGAAAATGGCATAGTTAGGGGTGGGCATTCGGTTAATTCGGTTCGGTTAATTCGGTTAATGGTCAATTCGGTTAATATAAATCGATAACCGAATATGGCCGAACAAAAACATTAACCGCACAATTCGGTTGCGATTAATTCAGTTCGGTTAATCGGTTAACCGAATTAACCGCATATAGATTAAAACACAATTTAAACATAAAAATAAATAAAGAAAATTTGAAATTTTGAATAATAAACAACATGAAATCAACTCAAACAAAAAAAGACCAATATATAAGTTAATATACAAGCATACATCCATGTTTGATAAATTATAAACCAAGAGAAACAAAAATAGACACGAACAAATCACATAAAATTCGGTTAATTCGGTTAATCGGATTAAAAACCGAATTATTAACCGAAAACCGAATAGCGAAAAAATCATAACCGAACCGATAACCGAAAACTGAATTAACCGAAAATTTTGGTTAATTCGGTGCGGTTAATTTCGGTTAACGGTTATGCGGTTAACCGCGCCCACCCCTAGGCATAGTAGCCCAATATTCTACACCGGGCGAACCTCAGCAGAACGGTGTAGCGGAACAGCGAAACCGTACGCTTATGGACATGGTGAGAAGCATGCTAAGCTACTCTACACTACCAGTTAGTTTATGGATGGAGGCCTTAAAGACCGCCATTCACGTACTTAACCGTGTTCCATCTAAGTCAGTACCTAAGACACCGTATGAGATGTGGACGGGACGTAAGCCCTCACTAAACTATCTACATGTGCGGGGATGTCCAGCTGAGGCTAAGATGTTCAACCCGAACTTGAGCAAACTGGATTCTAGAACAATTAGTTGTCATTTTATTGGCTATCCTGAAAGGAGTAAAGGATTTAGGTTCTATTGTCCAGGTAGACGCACTAAGTTTATTGAGACTAGGCATGCCGTGTTTTTAGAGGACACTATGATCAGGGGGAGTACGGTACGGCGAGAAATAGACCTTGAGGAGGAACGGATTAGTCTACCCGTTCCGATGACTCAAGAGCCTTATTTCACCCTACCTGTTGTCGTCGTGCCACCCGCACCTAGTGTTGGCGACACAACGCCTGTTGTTGCACCTCCATCGGCCACAACAGAAATAAGTGAGGTACAACCTCCTCAGCCTGTTGAGGACATGGTCGAACAAAATGAGGTTCAGCAGCAGCCTCAACCATTAGACGATGCTCAAGTAAGAAGATCACAAAGAGTAAGACAGTCGGCCATCCCGGACGACTATCAGATATACTTGAGCGAAGAAGTTAAGATAGAGGATGATCCCACCTCTTACGAAGATGCCATGAGTAGACCTCAGTCATCCGAATGGCGTAAAGCCATGGAAGATGAAATAAGATCTATGAGTGCCAACAAAGTCTGGGACTTAGTAGAGATTCCTAAAGGAGCCAAAACGGTAGGCTGTAAATGGGTCTACAAGATTAAGCGTGACTCCAAAGGGAAGATTGAAAAGTATAAGGCTAGGCTTGTGGCTAAGGGATTTATGCAACGGGAAGGTATTAATATAATGAGACCTTTTCTCCCGTATCGTCTAAGGATTCGTATCGAATCATCATGGAATTAGTAGCATATTATGACTTAGAATTGCATCAAATGGATGTAAAGACGGCGTTCCTCAATGGTAATCTTTATGAGGACGTCTACATGGCTCAACCAAAGGGTTTTGTCATTGAGCGTAAGGAACATATGGAATGCCACTTGAAGAAGTCTATTTATGGACTTAAGCAAACTTCAAGGAAATTGTACCTAAAGTTCGATGAGACGATAAGGAAGTTTGGGTTTAAGGAGGATGAGGAGGATAACTGCATTTATGCTAAGTTTAAGAATGGGAAATTTATTTTCCTTATACTATACGTAGATGACATACTACTGGCAAGTAGTGATGTCAACCTACTCTTAGAAACTAAGAAGTGTTTGTCCTCAAACTTTGAGATGAAGGATTTAGGTGAAGCTTCCTATGTCCTAGGAATTGAGATTCACCAAGATCGAAGAAAGGGGGTATTAGGATTATCTCAGAAGGCATACTTGGAAAGCGTGCTGAGAAAGTATGGTACGCAAGGTTGTAAGCCCTCGCCTGTCCCAATAGTTAAGGGTGACAAATTTTCACAATCACAGTCACCTAAGAATCAGTATGAGGTTGATCAGATGAGAGGAATTTCGTATGCTTCTGCTGTCGGAAGCTTAATGTATGCTCAAACATGTACATGTCCTGACTTAGCTTTCGTGACTGGGATGCTTGGCAGATATCAAAGTAATCTAGGCTTAGACCACTGGAAAGCACTTAAGAAGGCTCTAAGATATATTCAGGGTACTAAGAACCTCATGTTAAAGTATAGCAAGTCAGACTCATTAGAAATAGTGGGTTACTCAGATTCAGATTACGCGGGTTGTGTGGATACTAAGAAATCCACATTAGGCTATATATTCACCCTCGCGAATGTAGCTATATCGTGGAGATGCTCCAAGCAAGTCATAACTGCATCGTCCACAATGTATGCTGAGTTCATAGCTTGTTATGAGGCCACTGGACAGGCATCTTGGCTTAAGAAATTTGTTCCCGGTCTAAGAGTGGTAGACATCATTCATAAACCACTTAAATTACTGCGATAATGAGCCAGCAGTGACATACTCTCACAACAACAAGTCGAGTGGTGCTGCCAAACACATCGACATTAAGTAGTATGTTGTTAAAGAGAGAATCCAGGATAATTCAATTAGTCTCGAGCATATAAGAACTAATAAAATGCTTGCGGATCTGCTAACCAAGGGTCTCCCTCCCAATGTGTTCAGAGAACACGTAGCCGGCATGGGATTAGGGGAGAACCTGTGAAACAAATCCTGGATACTAAGGGGACACCTAAGCATAAGGTTATTTCTAATTGTGAGACATATTGTGGTCTTCGAGTCGAACAGTACGTAAATGGCGTTTCTGATGCGTCGTGCTCCTTATGTCAAAGCAAGAAGAAATATACATAAGTTTAGCGATTTAGATTAAGAATAAGCTAAGTAAGGAATAAGTTGTCCCGAGATCAAGGGGGAGAATGTTGGGTTGATCCCGGTCCAACCGGGACTCCCGTTAGATGTGGGCGTGAGGGGCAACAACCCCACGCCCAACTCAACCGACCCCATCAGAATCAGACGTGGGTTGTTACCCACGCCGATCCCTTAGGCGCGTGCGGGTACTGGGGGCGCAACGGACTCTATCCGTTGTACTCCCCTCTCTCCCGTGCGCCATATAAGTACCAGGGGGCCCTCAGGGCGATGAGCTATGCGCACACGTTCCCGAGGCCCCCGCCTAATCAAAAACAATTATTGATCGCCTCCGCCATCACCTAGAAGATCACCGTCGCCTGTTGTCCCCGACGATCACTTGAGCCCAATGGCTTCAAGTGCTCCCTCTGAAGGTACTACACATCCCTATCCTCTTCCTTAGTGCATAGGTGTTCAATTGCTCTTAAGACTACTTGATCTGAATTTATTATGTCTAAGCATTCCTCGATTAGATGTTCACAGTAATGGTCCTAAGCACCCTAATTCTAACACCGCCAACTCTCCTCCTTGAGAGACGGAGGGAGTACTACTCCTGTCCTAAACCGATCGATCGACCCTGATATGTATCGCCATAGTGCTGTCGTGGGGTCTTTAACATAAATTTACACTGTATTATTGTACTCGTGTACTAAGTCTTCAACATATCGTTATAATAAATGGCCACTGGTACGTGTATCATCGGTACAAGGGTCAATTGGGTACTATTGTGCAACCATCATAGTTGATTTTTTTTCCTTAGACAATGAACATTTTTGAATGGATCAAAAGGTACTTGCTCATCTAGCTAGCTAAAGGTAAACACTACAAATCACGCTTCCTATTCGCAGAAACCCTTTGTACCACAATAGCTTTACTCGGGTGGACAGCAACTACACACTAGTCCTAATTAAGTTCAAAAGCAACTACACTAGTCTTCATCTTGTGGCAAAATGGTTGGTTGTTCAGTTCTGATAAGGCCACGATGCAATGCTTCTGCAGCTGAAGTATGTTTTGCATGCAGTAGTCTGCTATTCTTGTGAATTGCAACTTGTGTTGAAGGTTGTATCGTCATGTAAATACCAGGCAATGTTGGAAAAGTTTTGCTTGTTACTGCAACCCGTCAGCTTGAAATGGTTAATTCAATAGGGAACAATGGCCTTGTACAAATATTTATAGGTTACATGTGCAAATCTGACCAGAGGGAGGGTTACCAATTTCTGTTCTTTGTTCGTCAGGATACTTGTACTTGTTGACCTTTTTCTACCTATTTAAAACTTGATAGCATGTTATGTGAGGCATGAAGGTCACCGACTCACCGTGCCCAGCGCGGAGGGTCCGCCCGCGCCCACCAGTTTTGAGGCCCGCTCAGCGCGCCCGTACCCAACTCCTCTTTTAATGAATCGGCACTGATACTGACTATGGTGTCCAGATCATTATGCCTTCAAAAAGAAAAGGTCACCGTGATTCTCAGAATGGAAAAAAAAAAGTCCAATTCTGCCGGAAATATTTACAGTTTTTCCTGATATTTTCAGCTATCTTTCAACATACGCAAAAAAAGGAGTAAAGATAACCTATTTCACTAAATTATGTGCAAGACGGACAACTATGTAAGCGTCATTGGTGACATGGGGGAGGACGTGCGCATCAAAGAGCAGCCACTACCTGCTGCCGTAGAGGCGTGGGAAGCCTCGCAAGAGGTTGAGGCATATGCGCTTTTACTAAATGTTCCATTTTCCTGGTACTCCTGCATTACGTATTGTTGTTAGCCCCCAAACAAGAATGCAAAAGTGCTAGTTTTTTACTAATTTTTAACAAATGGTTATCAGAAAATCACTAGTAACAAGCTCTAACTGATGCATAATTTAATATGACTTACAGTAGATGCAAGCACTAGCTCTACGCATTTCACTCTTGACATGATACTCCCTCCGTCCTCAAAAACTCGTCATTTTGTAATTTATTTTTGAACTACAAAACAACAAGATTTTGGAGACGGGATAACAAAGAAGCACCATAACTTTCTCTCACCCGCGCATTAAAAAAAGAACTTTCTCACACCCAAGACATACAAGTTTCTTCATTCAAAGACAACAGCACCATAATTTTCTCCCACCCAAGGAATATATCCTCCATATTAAATGAGGGACAGTGTGAACCAGGTCGGAGGAGGACAATTGAGCCAAGGATTGGTGGAATGTACATCACCGAAACTCAACTTTTCCAGTTTCAAAGTCCCATATGCCAACTTCTCGGTAACCAAACATGTTTGAAGCAATATGTTCATGGTCGTCATCCGTTAAGTACAAACAGTTCGGTCTAAGCTTTGAAAAATCCTTCATCGCAACCAGGATCGGAAAATTGAATCCAAGAAACAGAGAATGCTCTCGTAAGTCTGAGCAACTTATTCTCACAATCTTTTCATTATGGATATCAACCTTGTAAAGTTGGATTTCATCTATGTACCACTGCATCGATTGATCCATAAATTCGTAAGCAAGGTCTGCAGGAACCTGTACAGGGGTATCGCATATTTGAGCCTCTAAATATCTCCGGACGTGCAAGATATCACCCCAAGGAGCAAAAACGACGTAATCTATTGAACCATCCACGTCGAACAGATTGATGATCCTTCTTGCTATCAGCGTAGCCCCGTTCAGATCAAATGCGAAAATGTAACAAATCGAGGATACAACGTACAATAAACCATCCTTCTTGTTGTACTTGGCGGTGCAGTAGCCTCGGTTCCATGGGACTGTTTCGTTCCGATGATGCGCGTCCAGCACTTGTCTCCCACCCGGGCAAAGGACATTGTTCCATCGGGCATGTGGAAGAGTAGGAGGATGCACTCGCTGCCGGCGGACGGCCTTCACGAGAGGTAAACTCGCTCGTAGAGGTCATTCCGTAGCTCCCGCTGCGTGTAGAGGACAGGAGTGTGTGTCTTGGATGATGCCTAGGCCCTCCGGGTCTTGGAAGAGGTTGTAGGCGAGCCGACCCTGGTCATCAGAGGTGCTCTCGATGTGGTACAACCCGATGGCCGGCGGGAGGTCCACCAGCTGGGCGCCGGTGAGCGGGTTGAACGCCTGCAGGTTGGACGCCTCGTCCGCGGCGACGATCCAGCCGTGGCCCGAGCCAACCACGTAGCGCCTTCGGAATGCGGGCACCCGGACCTTGAAGGTTGTGCCGGCGGCGGGGCTGTAGATGCAAGCAATGTCGTCGTCGCCAGCGCAAGAGTAGAGCAGGCACGGTGACGCGTGCTTGATCGGGAATCGGACTTGCGGGCGGCGGCATGGGCCGCGCGCCACGACGTGCAGACGGCGCACGCGCGGAGCAGGTCTGGGAGGTCGAGGAGATCCATCACCGCCGATATCAGGTCCTCGTGAAGGACGGACCAGTCAGGGTGGACGGCGGGCTCCAAAGACGGCGTGCAGCGATGATCTGATACAATTTCGTCGCTTTACTCAGGGAAGGAGAGAGGACGTACAGTCACCGCGGGGGGGGGGGGGGGGGGGGAGGAATAAGTAGAGCTCGTGTTCGTCTCGGTTTCTCCCGGCGGACTTCTGCACTTCTGGGCCCGGCCCATCTAGATCGGCGGACTTTTAGACAATTTTGGGCCCGGCCCATCTAGATTGGAAAGTTGAGTTGAGTGAGATGTCATGTTCACGCAAACCGTAGGCCACTCTTTCGTCGTGTTATTTATTCTAGTTTTTGAGAGGCCGTGTTGATTGATGTATGGACAGGCTAATGCTGGTAAATTAAATGGCTCAACCTTTTGTCGTTCTTGCTACTGCAAGTTATCACACAATCATAATTCAGGATCTGATTGTTGTACAAGATCCGGCATAGATGGTCAAGATACAGCGTAATAAACCACGTTGACGTACCTATGATATTGCCAAATAATAAACTCAGTCGATACAATATACTCCCTCTGTCTTAAAAAGTTATCATTTTATTGTTCAAAAATGAACTACAAAGCGACAACATTTTTTATACGGAAGGATAGGGCTGTTAATGAAGCTCGAGGCTCGTGTGGCACTCGAGTTCGGCTCATGTCGATTCGAGCTCGATCGGCTCGACAAATAAATGAGCCAAACTCAAGCCTCATCTCAAACTCACGATCTTGCCGAGCTCGAGCTCGTTAAGCTCAATAAGGCTTGTTTAGATAAATTATGTTTTATAAATATTATTTGTTAAAATATTTTTATCTTATATATTATTTATTTTTATTGTTTAAACGTGTACCCGAGCTCGAATTCGAGCTTTTACGAGCTTCAACCGAACCTAACAATTTAAACGAGCCTTATCTAGATCGAGCTTGACTGTAGTATCGACCGGATTTCAGGTTCGGCTTGAGCTCAACTCTTACCGAGCTCGAGGTTCAGAGGGTAAGCTCGCTCGAGCTTGGCTTGTTGACAGCTCCACGGAGGGGGTATATTATAAAAAAACACATATTGTGGTTTGAAACTAGATCTATGGACTTGAACGGAAAAAGAGAGATCAGAGTGGAGTACCATAAAGCCTTAAAGTAGTATATCAGAAAGGAAAAAACATGGAGCAGTTTCCTAGCTCTGAACTATTCATTCTGTTGCTACGTTATTATAACGATGGGGCATTCGATGTATCTTCAACCTCCCTACAACAGTAAAGGAAATTCCTAACCTAATGATAAGATGTGTTATGACTCTGAGCTCTTCACGGCTGCCGAGCAAGTTCAGGCATAAGTCGCACCTCAAGCCCATCAAAACCTTATGAACCAACCTGTAATGAGATCTCATACCTCCTGCTCCAATTATGAATCTTGGGTTGCGTTCAGAGCGCATGAGTTAGCAGGCGAGCCACGGAAACTGCGAGCATTCTTGGGCTTGTCGGCGTTCTCTTCAGCGGCCATCTACAAGAGATTCTTAAACCCTGTAGCGATTGCGTCGGCGCCGACAGCGCCACAAACACGGCCACGGCACGCCACTGCATCACCTGGTATGACAACGCCGTCGGCAAGGTGGTTCATCAGTGGTTCATGGCCCCGACACCAGGAGTTTGACGTTTTTCCTCTATTGTATTGGTTGGTGCTGCTTAGTTTTCTAAACTATGAGGCAATGTTGTCATCATCTATCTAGTTAAGTGGATTCATCATTGCGAACCCAAAGTTGTAGGAGGTGAACATCTAAATGCGGCGTAACTGGTTGGACATATTTTTTTGCATCTTTTTTTCATGGATTACTATGAATAAATTTATATTTGCACATTTGAAATGACTACAGTTAGATGTCATTCACTGACACACCATGCTAATTCCCACTATTTTGCATCTTTTTTTCATTAATTGCCTTACATAAATGTGTATTCGTACCTTTAAAATGCCTACAACAAAATGTTAGAATTTGATACATCATGTCGGGGGGTTGGGTGGGGTGACAACACGATATCCATATGACATTAGGATTTACCGCTAAGTGGGAGAGGGAGCGGGAGAGGAGAGCGAGAGCGAGAGCAGGTTGTTGGGTGTTGGAACTAGAATACATATGGACTAAAACTCACACGAACAAGGAGTCTAGAGAGGCAACAAATGCCTGACGATTCTACGAAAAGTGAAATTCAAGAATACAATTGATATGTTGATTTCATATATATATAGGCACTTCAGGTTGATATTATTGTAAGATATTTCACACTAATGTGGGATGAGAATATGGTAGTTGCTGCAAATAACAGTGAGATATGTTACATTTGGCACCTGCTTAAGGGCATGAGTTTACCAAGATAAGGACACCATAAGGCAACCACGTGTTGTGCTCTAATGGAGTTGAATCTACGTCCACTGCTCTGTGCAGATACTTTGGATAATATCTTGATTTTTTAGCATTCTGACCCGTGACTTTTGACTTGTAAGCAAAAGATAGGTTTAGTTGTTGTAACACCGATGTAGTTGTATTTACAACACATACATGTTAGTATTTTCTAGACAGGTCTTTGTTATGAAGTAAACTGAATCCTTTATGAAAATGATATTCGGCAATGAAGACAACATATTTTATATTAAGATGTCACTCACTGCAGGCAAATATGACTAATATTCAACATTTGCTCAAACTTCCAGAAGCTAATTTAGCAAAAAAAAATGATATGCAAACAAACTGAAAAACTTGTTCAATTTATCCAGAAGCTCTAATAACCCATAATCATGTTATGTCAATAGAAAGTCCAACTGAAGAACAACAAGCATCGTTTCATCTGTGTCTGCACCAAATAGTGCACATACCAATAAGGCATCTCGGTTAACAGGATCCGCCTAGTGGTACACAATAATCGCATTCGGCATCGCAAAATCATAATTCAACGGAACTACCAAAGAGGCTCAAGATTCCCAAAGTATATCCCGATAATTAACTTGAGTGGATAGGATTCAACATAAGAAAAACTAGCCTACTACAGCAAATCAAATTCCTTTCACAATAATTTTCCATTCACTAAAAGAAGGCAAGAACTGAACTACTGGAAATGACATCTGCTGATCCAAATGAGTAATCTATTATGCTTCAACATATCACCAACAATAACATAGGAATTAAAATGGCACCTCTTTCGGCTAATATAACACAATTATTGAAATAAATTGCAAGACACGAGTCTCAAACACTATTTATATATCATCCACAATTTAAAAAACAAATTCTATTCTTTGCTCATCAGGGTTTAGGGTATTGATAGCATGTTATGTGACGCCTGAAGGTCACCATGATTTTCAGAATGAAAAAAAAAAAGCTAATTTCCGTCAGAAATATTTACAGTGTTTCATGGATATATACAGCTATCTTTCAACTGACGTGCTGATGGTATACATAGATAAAAAAATGAGTAAATTTGACTGAATTATGTACAAGATGGGAAATTGTGCAAGGGTCATTGCTGGCATGGGGGAGGACTTGCGCGTCAAAGAGCAGCCACGACCTGTTGCCGTAGAGGCGTGAGAAGCCTTGCAAGTGGTAGAGGTACATGCGCTTTTACAAATGTCCCATTTTCCTGGTACTCCTGCATTATAGATTATGGAATGGAAGCTGTTGTTAGCCCCCAAAACAGGAATGCAAAAGTCCAAGTTTTTCTAATTTTGAACGAAAGGTTCTCAGGAAATCACTAGTAACAAGCTCTAACTGATGCAAAAAATCACTAGTAACAAGCTCTAACTGATGCAAAAAATCACTAGTAACAAGCTCTAACTGATCCATATAACTTGACAGTAGATGTCAGCACTAACTCTACGCTTTTCACTTGGAACATAATAACAAGGCATACAATTTTCCAACAAGGGTGTAACATTTTTTAAATGCCACTAGTGAAAAAAAATGGCTTTTAAATATCAAGCGGGATACTCACCGTTTTTTCAACCATTCCAATCTTGTGTATGTCGTTTAGGAGATCACCTTTGTCATATGGAATAAAAGCTTCTATTGGCACCAACGAGTCCTGTGGAAGACAAATGCCCATGTTTCATTTAAGTTGAGAGGCATCACATCCCGAAAAAATTGTGCCCGAAAACAAATCTTTTGTGTAAAAGGAAAACAAACGTACTTTCAACTTCCCTTGGATTGCACTACATAATTCTACCAGGCCATCACCGGTTCTGGCAGATATACAGATTATCCCTTGTTTCTCAGCTTCCTCTTTTACTCTCAACGGTTCATCGGTATTGTCAATCTACATGAAAATACAACGGGTGCTTAGTTCAAAATCTTCCAGGACATCAACGGTTATAGCAGATATGCAGATATTCTAAATTAATGAAGCACTCATATCAAAAATGTATAATTATGCCCCCATTGCACTATAACAATGATAACAAAGCCTTTTAGCCCCAAGCAATTTGGGGTGTGCTCTCATTGCACTGTTATCCAAACGAATGGGTTCTAATTGAAAGCAAAGAACAAAATATTGAATAAACAAACAAACCTTATTCCACACAACCATTTTGGGAATTGACTCTATATCCAACTCTTTCAATACTTTGTCGACAGCATCTATTTGTTCTTGAGCTGAAGGATGGCTGGAACACATGACACAATATTAAGACTACCCAGGTGCATTGAGCAGGATATATAACAAAGTTATTGTGTTTATAGTGTTACTTCAGTACCTGATATCCACAAGATGAATTATAACTGACGATTCTGCTATCTCCTCTAATGTTGCTCTAAACGCTGCCACCTGTACAAGTAAATCAGAACCATATTACATGTCTACAAGCAAATATCTACTACGAGGGCAATATGCTCTAATTCATATCACACACCAGCATGGTGGGTAACTTCTGAATGAATCCGACGGTATCAGTTAGAAGAAACTCAGCCCCATTCTTCATCTGCAAAGAAATGAACAGCTATTGTGTCATGGCATCAAGAATATTCTGGATAGAGTATTCTTGCAGAAATGTCATCTTCCCCTTCTCAAAGCATCCAAATAATGACAAAGATGGAAGTTTTTCATGTCCAACTAATGTAACTCAAATGGAAACCAATATATACATAGATTGCTGGACATGAGAATTACTGGTTAACATACCAAAACCCTCCTTGTTGTTGGATCTAAGGTGGCAAATAACTTATCCTCTGCAAGCACGTCCGCTCCAGTTAAGCGGTTCAAGAGTGTACTTTTTCCAGCATTTGTATATCCTACCTGAATTTGTTTTGGAAATGAGATAACCAATAACTAATGAAAAATAGGAATATTACTCTTAAGAAAATTTCCATGTTTATACCAGAGAAACAACAGGGATAGGAACTGATTGGCGACGATTGCGATACAGTTTTCTATGTTTTCGGACAGATTCCAATTCTTTCTTCAATGCACTTATCTGTCAATGACATTTTAATGGGGTTATTAGTTTCGGATAAAAAATCAGTACAAAGTACAAACTCAGCAATGCAGTAAATGTTGAGGGGGGGATACAAGTTTTTTAAAGAATTATTAAAAGGATGATGCTATATTATAGAAAATTTTCACAAATATTTTTTTCTGTACAGAAGATTAATGTGCCCCGTCAATGGCTACCATGCAAATAGAAAATGACAGTCATTTATTTATTGAACCATATATAAATTGGCTTACTACCAGAAGATGATATTACTTGAGTTCTCAATATACGCTTGTCAACTTCAATTTGCTTCTCACCCATACCCTTAACTTGCCCTCCTGCCTGACGTTCTAGGTGACTCCACAACTTTGTCAACCTAGGCAGTTGATATTCCATCTGTGCCAAGGCAACCTAAAAAAACATAAAATATGTAGATCAATCTAAGATTTCAGATCAAATCTGATAACTTCTGCACATTAACAACACAAACTAAAACATCCACTGCATGAATTCCATATGCATAAAATCTTATCTTACACACTTTCATGGATAATACTTCAGTTCCCCACCAAAGGAAAATGACATACCATAGCGACAAAATTAATATAGTTTTATTTTGTAACAATTTACCACTGCTAGGTTGGTAGCTACTAGAGGTGATTACACTGTAACAAATGAGAAAAAAAAACACAAATTCTTGATGTGTCACTGTCACTAAGGAATAAATCTGCAAACAACACATATGTTTTATGTTTATTCTACTTAAAACAACTAAAATGACATTGGAATATACTACTGCAAAGCCAAGAAGACGCATCACATGACATTGTTTACCTGTAAAGCAGCTTCATGTGTTGCTGCCCTTTGATTAAAAATATCCAGAATAAGAGCAGTACGGTCACAGACTCGGACACTCCCACCAAATGACTTCTCTAAGTTCCGTAGTTGTCTAAAATTCGAATGAAAAATATTAGCAATTAGGGAAGATAATACTACTAGGACAGATGAGGTTAAACTTTTGATTGCAGCAAATTTAACAAAAATATCATAAAGCAAAAATTTAATAAATAATGTTCAGGGGTCATAGGTTGAGTAAACATATCTTAAATATAAAAATTAAAGATTCATTCCCATGGATTCCTATTGTATTCCTGACAAAAATGAGAGCAGCACTTAGGTTCATCAAGGAAAGTAAGGTCAATATACTGACAAGTCTGGCAAAAAAAAAACTGCTAAGGGCGACAGTTCCAGCTGGTTCTATGTACTAGGAGGTGAGCATTAGAATGTAACCTGTACTTTTAACACTTTGAACATAACAGCTCTCGGAAGGTTAAGATCCTAAAAGTCCCTTTTGCTAGTGCTGGCACAGATGCACATTTCTATTGTACTCCCTCTGTCCCTAAATACTTGTCGCTTTGTAGTTCAAAAATGAACTACAAAGCGACAAGTATTTAGGGACAGAGGGAGTAGTTAGTATTTAAGGACGGAGGGAGTAGTATCTATGGCAAACGTAGAAACATATTGAAACCTTGTAGCAGAGTAACAAGTGGGAATCTTACCCAGGTGATAGCTCATCATCGAAAATTACAGTCTCGACATCAAGGGCATGGATTGCACTCCTGATTTCAGAGACCTTGCCCGGACCAATGTATGTCCTTGGATTTGGGTTAGAAAGCCTAAAAGAAAACAGAAATCATGATGACAACTGGGTAAGATATAAAAAAAGATATAAAATATCAAAAATATGAGAAAGTCAATTTGAATTAGAAGCAATAAAATTTGACAATATAAATCTAACACAAATACAATAGCATTTCATTTATCGGAATGTAAAATAAACTGGCCCAGAGCACCAGCCAAGCTCAGTAGACCTAGTCACGACAAGGAGAAGGTTACTTCTGATAGGTTGAGTCTACGACCACTAGCCCAGCAGTATCAGCTAGCTGCTCCAGCTCCTTGAGCGAATCCTCTACGCCAAAGAGATTTCCTCCACTCCTCTTGCACTCAACCCCAACCAGGTAAGCCTTCTCCTGGAATATCTACGGGCAAACAGATTCAGAAGTAATGAATTTTAGAGGAGTCCAACCAGTTTTTTGACAGCAGTGTGGAAATTATTTGTTCCCATTAGAGTACAATTTTTTTTCTCTGGTTAATCTCTGATAATAAAATAGTGAACAAAGACAATGTAGAGAAAAGGAAGAAGATTGATGATAAGCTTTGCCTGATTTACACGGAGAAAAAGACAGTAGAGCTCAGTTAGATACCTCTTTGCCGTTGATGAGCTTGAACCGGTCGCTCCCCGGCGCCGCGTCGTCGTCGTCCTGAATACGCTGCCGCCTGCTCTTCACGAAGGCCTTCGCCGGCGGCCGCTCCTCCTCCTCCTCCACCGCCGCATCGCCCTCTGCGACCTTGCCCGCGGAAATGGGTGGATCCAAAGCTTCGGTATCCGCCGGCGCGGCCTCGAAATCGAGCAGCCGCTCGTCGAGCGCCCGCGCCGGTGCCGCACCGCCACGGAGGCGGCGGCGACGGCGAGGAGGGGAGCAGCGGAGGAGTGTCGCGGGCGTCCAGCGGCTGCGCGGGCATGGCGTGGTGGATGTGCGGGCGGAGGTGGAGGGGAGCGGGAGGGAGACGGCGGCGGTGAAGAGACAGACGGCGGCGGCGGCTCTCATGGCGAGGCTCTTCAGTTGGGCGCGGCGAGGGTGGCTGTGTTGCTGCCAACGGCAGAGTGCCCGAGTGGAGTGGATAGACGAGGAAGTAGAGGCGAGTGATGACGTTGGCTCACCCCCGCCGTCCGTGCAAGTTAGCTAGTTAGTGCGCACGAATCTTGTTGCACGACACTACACAGGTCAGAACAGAGATCAGTCACAATGTAGTTAGTTCTACAGGTACAGCCAAGCAACCCATATTTTGAAAAACGAAATGCAAAATTAAAATTCATATGTTAGATAAATAGTTCCTTGCCACATCACACTACCACAAACCCTTTGCAGGGCGTCACCGACCGATATAAGACCCTTGGCACTGTAGAGGACGGGTGTGACAGTCCCGACCTTCGTCGGTGCTGGTAGTTCGGCGGTGACGTCGGCCCCCGACATGGCACTGCAGACGGACTCCTCTGCGTCCGCAGAGGTTGCACCTATCGGTCGCCCCTGAGGGCGGCACGGCTCTTGCAAGCAGTGCACAAGTCCTGTAGCTAGAACGGCGCCCACGATGGCCAGCGCTGCGCCCCCTCCAGGACAACTTGAGGGCGCTCCGGCAACAATGCGGCCCTTGTGGCAGACCCTCGCGCTCCCACACCTGATGAAGCGGACGGGGTTGAGGCAGTGCTAGCGACGATGCATCCGCCCTGGTCGACGCGGTGGCACCAGGTGGGGAGGTTGCGCCCATTGCCATCAGTGCGCCTAACCTGGACGTCGTTAGCACGCAAGGCAGTGACTCGCCAACGGTAGATGGCGACACACCCGCAACAGAGGACGATGTCGTGCAGGTTGGAGACTCGCCTGCCGCAAGCGATGATGCTTCGGTACTGGACGGTGACGCACCTCTTACCAGGGCTTCTACTGGTACGTCTTCGGATTCCTTGTGTTGATGGTTGCCACCGAGGAGGCCGAAGAGATCGAGAGACAACTGACGTGGCCATTGTTGTGGCCCACTCTGGTTTGCGCCAAGCAAAGGCTACACTCGATCAGGAGTGGAAGATCCTTCACGCGATGGAGGAATAGTTTGGTGAACAGTGGCACTTGATAAAGCTGGTTGACACTAGGACGCAGGGGCTCTTGGATAAGGTTCGAAAGGCTCACGCCGACACCAACGCCCGCCTCAAGACCTGCGAGGATATGCGGTTGGACCTGGTCCGCTGCGAGATCGCCATTGTCGATCAGGAGCGGGGGTCGACGGAGAAAGAGGAGGAGGCCTCCCAAAAACTCCAACTTGAAAGCAACGCATTGGGGTCCCGCGCTGAGTGCCTCGACTACCGGGAAGCTGACTTGTCGTAGGAGCGGGAGCGCTTGGAGGAGAGGCGCCAAGCCGTGCTAAACTTTGAGCTTGGCATCAAGCTCTGGGAGAGCGACTTGGAGTGTCGCGCCCGGGAGCTCACCAAGCGGGAGGAGGCGTTGGACGCTAGGGAGTCGGAGTTCTCCAAAAGCGGCCCGAACGCCCTAGAGACAGCGCAACGGTAGGTAAAGGATCTACAGGCCTCCCGTGCAGTCGAGGCACAAAAAATAACAACAAGGACAAGCAGAACTAGATAACACGATCTGTGGATCGATTTCGCTTTCTCTCCACTCCAATTACTGGTACCATCTCATCACGAGTACATAATAGATCATGAGGAGGTGAGGAGGAAAAGAGAAGCAAGCGGAACAGAGTTTAATAAAATTTAGTTACAAGGTGGAGTCACTCGTCAGCTAGCTGTTCTCATTTTATAGTGTGCACAACTTCATGGGTCAGGTCTCGCTACATCGATCACTTGCGCAATTTGAACTTGGCTTTCACTGTCTCGCGCGCTATGGTTCTCCCGCCAACAGTCGAGGAGGTGTGACAATACGAGAGATGAGTGGGGGCGACGGAACAAAATTTTCTCCCTGCTTAGTTCTGAAAGTGTCATGTATCGATTTGGTTCAAACATTAGTCCCACGAGCAGCAACATCTAAATTCCTAATGTGTCCTAGTCCAAAATCATTAAATTTCTAGTATGCACCATAAAGAACTATCAATATGTGTGCGCTATGGAAGAAACAATCAACATGCATCTGTGGACGGGAGTCTTAGCTAGCACTGACACAAAGTCATATATTGTGTGGGTGGCCAAGTACTTCTTCCCTGTGACATGGAGATATTTATAGGCGGCTTGAAGAGATTAAAATAATTGAATTGGTCGTATACTCACGACCAACACCAACTAGAGTTAAGAATCATTACAACGCTATTCCACGAGTACAATACTGATGGAGTTAAGACCAAAGACGAACCAAAATTTAAGTACCTAAAATGTTCGAATATCTAATGTTTTTACTACATTTTGGATAGTGATTTTGAAATAATGAAATTTGAAAAAGACTGAAATAACCGGACCGAATTATTGGTAGACTGAATGCTCACACCTCGTTGGATGGGGTGACTGCACAAGATCCATGCAACGCTAGGGTTGACCGCTAAGTGAGACAAGGAGCGGGAGAGAAGAGGAGAGCACAAGCAGGAGCAGGTTATTGGAACTAGAACACATATGGACATAAACTCACACGAACAGGGAGTCTAGGGAGGCCACAAATGCCTAGCGGCAAAAATGCTTGACGATTATGCGAAAAGTGGAATTCAAGAACACAATTTATATGTTGGTTTCACATAAATATATAGGTATTAGAGGTAGATACTGTTGTAAGATATTTCACACTAATGTGGGATGAGAATATGTTAGTTGCTGCAGATAACCCCAGGATATGTTACATTTGGCACTCGCTTAAGGGCGTGAGTTTACTAAGGCAAGGACACCACATGGCAACCACATGTTGTACTCTAATAGTCGAATCTACGCATGTGTAACCATGCTGCGACTGACTGCACTCTGTAGATACTTTGGATAATATCGTGATATTTTCGCATTCTAGCCCATGACTTCTGACTTCTAAACAGAAGTTAGGTTTAGTTGTTGTAACACTGATGCGGTTGTATTTACAGCACGTACTTGTTAAGTTTTTACTAGACGGATCTTTGTTATGAAGTAAACTGAATTCTTCATGAAAATGATGTTCGGCTATGAAGACAACATATTTTACATGAAGATGTCACTCACAGCAATAACTACACCATTTGGTCCCTGCAGGCAAATATGGCTTATATTCAACATTTGCTCAAACTTCGAGAAGCTAATTTAGCCAAAAAAAATTATATGCGAACAAACTGAAAAACTTGTTCAATTTATCCAGAGGCCCTAACAATCCCATAATCATGTTATGTCAATGGAAAATTCAATTGAAGAACAAGAAGCATCGTTTCATTTGTCTGTTTGCACCAAATGGTGCACATACCAATCAAGCATTTCGGGTAATAGGATCTGCCTGGTGGTACACAATAATTGCATTCAGTATTGCAAAATCATAATTCAACGGAATTACCAAAGAGGCTCAAGATTCCCAAAGTATATTCCCATAATTAACTTGAGTGGATAGGATTCAACATAAGATAAATAGCCTACTACAGCAAATCAAACTCCTTTCACAATAATTTTCCATTCACTAAAAGAAGGTAAGAACCGAGGTACTGGAAATGACATCTGCTGGTTCAAATGAGTAATCTACTCCCTCTCATGGCGAGGCTTCCATTCCGTTCTGCTATGTTTTGTTCGGTTGGGTTCGGGGTGGTTGTGTTGCTGCCAACGGCTGCCGAGTGGATGGATAGACGAGGAAGCAGAGCAGAGGCGAGTGATGATGTTAGCTCATCCTCGCCGTCGCTGGTAGCTTACCTAGGTTGCACGAATTTTGATACACGTCACTAAATTTGTTAGGTTTAATCTCACATCGGATATTGATGATGGGGGAGCTCAACATATAAAGTGGAGGGAACCTCACCTATCAGACTAGTCTTTTGGGTTGAGGTGGCCCATGACCTTGGTTGGGGCTCCGGTTGGGCCTATTTGTGTAGCAGGCCCGTTGCGACCTGGGACGACGGCAGGGGTCCGTCTGCGTGACGGGCCGGGCCGCGTTTCTAACAAGTGATATCAAAGTCAGGTTGGAAACCTGTAACGTCTCCTCGGCCACACACAGATATCGGACTGTCGGAGAGATCTCCCGGGCCACATAAAATCGGGCTGTCGGAGTAGTGTCCACCTGAGTGTGAAGGAGAGTAGGATCACCCGATGTGTGATGAAGGGGGAGATTGTTAGGTTTAATTCCATATCGGATATTGATGATGGGGGAGCCCAACATATAAGGTGGAGGGAACCTCACCTATCTGGCTAGTCTTTTGGGTTGAGGTGGCCCATGACCTTGGTTGGGGCTCCGGTTGAGCCTGTTTGCATAGCAGACCCGTTGCGACCTGGGCCGACGGCAGGGTCCGTCTGCGTGTCAGGCCGGGCCGCGTTTCTAACAAGTGGTATCAGAGCTAGATTAGAAACATGTAACATCTCCTGGGCCACACGCGGATATCGGGCCGTCGGAGAGATCTTTCGGGTTACATGAAATCGGGCTGTCGGAGTAGTGTCCACCCGAGTGTGAAGGGGAGTAGAACCACCCGATGTGTGATGAAGGAAGAGATTATTAGGTTTAATCCCACATCGGATATTGATGTTGGGGGAGTCCAACATATAAGATGGAGGGAACGTCACTTATCAGGCTAGTCTTTTGGATTGAGGTAGCCCAGGACCTTGGTTGGGGCTCCGGTTGAGCCTGTTTGTGTAGTAGGCCCGTTTCGACCTGGACTGACGGTAGGGGCCCGTCTGTGTGACGGGTCGGGCCGCGTTCTAACAAAATTTGTCTTGACCATGGAAAAACTTCAGCTTTGTTAAGTCAATGCTCAAGATCTCATACCACGTCATGGGAATGTTTCATGTTCGTACCATGAAATGACTGAAGGGTCAGGATAAATATCACTCAAATGTAGTTAGTTCTATAGGACAAGTAGATCCAACCAATCTATATTTCGAAAATCAAAATGCAATATCAAAATTCATAAGTTAGATAAATAGTTTCTTGCCACATCATACCACCACAAACCCTCTTTCTGTGCTCAAATAAATTGTACATCCAGGACCCAAGCTTCTTACCACACACCACATTATAAATACATAATTACTGTCTGTAAGAGACAAACGACCCTTTTTCACAAAGGAAGATGAACAGAGCACGAATGTGGCTTCCCTCCTCCCATTCGGTCCTCCCATGCGTCCTCCCGTTGACGTGTCAAAATATTATTGATTCTCCATTAATACTCAGGTTAACTACCATATCTTCACAACAAATAAGATGATGACACATCAGCGGGAGGACGCATGGGAGCACAAACGGGACGAGGGAAGCCGTGTCCAACAGAGCACAGGCCATCCTCACATGCACATGCACATCCCAACGGAGAAATAAATAGAGTTGAATTAGCATAAATAGTAAACGAGCGCCACCAAAATCACAATCCGTCAAGCACTCTCATAACTTAAAAAGATTTCTCTGACGCCACTGCCGACATCTCGGAAGCAAAGCAGCAGCAGCTAGGCAGCTAGTGCACCGCGATGTTGATGGCGCTCTCGTGGACGCGGTGCTTCGGCTGCCGCTGTTGATGCTGCTTCTTAGCCGCGGCAGCCTGCTGCTGCTGCACCTTGCTGCTTCCGCCGCCGGTGCACTTGCAGTTGCCGTCGAGGCGGCCGCCGGCGCGGCAGCAAGGCCGTGACCGTGACGCGCCGTCGCTCTCCGACGAGGAGTTGGAGGTCTCCGTGGCGGCCGTCGCCGTCTTCCTCCGGCCCAGCTTCGGCGACTTGGGCCGCGTTGTGGGCAGCTTCTTGTACTCCGCCGCCTTCGGGGACGGCGCCGCCTCGTGGTAGAAGCTCGGCATCGGCGTGGCTTTGAACGTCAGGCTCTTCCTCAGCAGCTTAAGAGCCTCCTCCTGCTCCTTCTGCAGGTTCACAAATGCAAAACCGTTACTTAATTAATTTTCTGAACGTTATTTGAAATGCACTGATGAATTTCTCGCCAAATTACAAATTATGACGTTTTAGCGGACACAGATGTGCCAAAGCAGAATAATATTTTTTTGTGGTTATGAACTGAAAGCTCATGATTAGTCAGTTGGAACGTCCATTCGGTTTCAGATAGGAGCACGCACGTTGCAGTCATAGACAAATAGTTGTTCCTACTAAATCTAACATCGCAGCTGTATCAACAGTGCAAGCACAACAGAAGCCTGACACAGCAGCTGCATAATAGGATGCGGTGCAGAGCATTCTCTGAGTCAAAAAGGCAGCAAAATATGCAGAGTAAAAATAACTGAACCACGATCAAGAGTAATGATTCGACATCAGTTACTCCTAATTCAATGGGAATCAAAATTAAGGTCAACCAAACTATCTGAACGTTACAAGGGCAAATCAGAGACACAGGGAGATGCAGATGCAGCTCAATGGGGAATAATGACTGAAAGATGAGTTGTACCTTCAGCCTGGCTTCCAACTGAATCTTCTCTTCCTCCATAGCCTGATGCTTCTCCTCCAACTTCAGATAAAACTGCAATAAAAACATCACAGCAACAAATTATCATTAAAGCTATTTGAAGCATGACTTATAATTTTGCGTATTTGAACTACTTTTTTGAATAAGACTGATGATCAAATATGACACTGAAAGTCAAGGGCGTAAAATAAACGTGGATGGATGGAGTACTTCTCTGCGCTTCTTGGCACGCTCGGTACAACGGAAAACCGGGATGGATGGAACAGCAGTTTTTCCATTCGACGATTTCCTGCATGCCAGAGCTTGAATTAAACATCTGTGACGAGGAAGCATACTATGGGAGGGTTGAGTGTTGAAGCATACTGGTTAGTGAGGGTAAAAGCATTCCCGTCATCCTGATTGCCACTATTGGTAGATTGTAGTGGCTTCCTTGTACTTGCAGATGAAGCCCTCTGTAATAAGAAAAATATGATGAATCAGATAATTCAGTCTAGGTAAATCAAGAAAAAACGAGTAGTTTTTTTTTTGTTATAAGGGAGAAAGTCCAGCTCATTTATAAAAAATTCTGAACGCCACAGGTAAATCATAAAAGAAAACAGTTGTGGGATTAAGTAGAGCACAAGTACTAAATGGCTTTTACAGATGGGGGTTATATTTCGCATTAAAAAAGTAGGTACGATGCATTCTTTACGCTGAGTAAATAAAACTCATGTATAACTAAACCGGTGAAGAAAATAGAATTACCTTCACCGTCAACGCACTTTTTGCACTTAGGTAGACATTTCCATTTGCGTTGGATGCCTTTCCATTCGACAGATCAGGAGTGCGATTGCTAATATCTTCAGTCTCTGATGGCAGATCATCATTCTTTTGATCCTGGGAATCTTCCAAGGAAGTCATCGAGGTGCCATCACTCATCGCTGCTATTCCATGATTATCTTGTTCATCAGCCCTGTTTTCATCACAATGCTGCTCCACACGTCCTTTATCAGCATCAACAAGAGAGTCTTCATCAGCAGCACGCTCTGAATTTATAGAACCATGATCAGTAGATTGCACATGAAACTTGGTAGTACTGGGGGAAAATATCACAGTCAATAGCTAAATGTTTTATGAAATTGACACAAGATCCTACTCCAACAAGCTTACCACTGTCCGTCTGATCAGAGTGATCGATTGCTGAAGAATCTTTGTTTCCAATCGATCCATCGACACCAGCAGACCCCAGTGGTTCAGAGCTGCCACTGTCGTCAGGTTGCCCGACATGAACAACACCAGGCAGGTTCAACGGATGAGCACACTTATCTTCAGACACATCCATGGTATCCTACCAGCAGGGCTAATGGCAGAATCCTCCTACTGAGAACAGAGAAGCATAATCTCAACATCCATACCAATTCAGAGCCTTTTTGCGAAACAACAATGATATGCAGTCAGGCAAAAGAAAACAGGGTGTTCTAATCTTCCGAAGGACTGAAATCGACACGCCAGCTGCATGAAAGAAAATCTTACGCCCTTCATTTGTAAATTGAAGTCCTTGCTACCTACCGGGAAGGAATACGACACGCAGTGCTGGACCTGGATAGAATGACTCTTGTAGTTTGACTATGACAGCATATCTGCTTTCAAAACTGACAACGATCTAGTTACTATTGTATATTGATATCCTGTTTGTCGGTACGGCGGTATCTGTTATGGCCGTATTTGATGGATAGTATTACAAAATTATGACGAATTGACCTCTGCCTACTACCCAAATAATTGGAGGAATCAAATCGCGAACAAAGTGTGAAGCTTGAAATGAACATACATATCCATATCCTTGACTTAAAAAAAGTTTTTTTTTGGTACGCCAGGATTTTGAAGTGCCAAATGTCCATTTAAGCTACAGAAGAGAACGGCTCTGAGTCATACTACTTGTACTAGTTTATGATTTTGTTATGAGCCATGCTACAGCTCCGACACATTTCAGAACCCGGTAGTAGCATCTCACCAGCACCGTTTAACGGCAACGTGATAACCACCTCCTGAAATGATTTTTTTTGTATGTTTGCTATCAAAAGAATTTGGTTTACCAAAAGGGAAGTTGTCTGGAGCTTCTTAACAATATTATAGGTTATCATGTCTCGACAACTGACTATCGATAAGCAAGCGCAGGGCCATGCCGTGATGGTCATACCTGAACTAATAAACATGCATTTGCAATGATAAAATAGTGCAGACTTGTCGTTTGATACTTCTTGAACTGATAAACTCACTATATTCCAAAAAAAAAAAAACAATGCTGGTAAACTATGTGTCGATGACTAATCAGGACACTACCTGTTATTGGGAACAGTTACTAATCCATTCTACCTCAGATTTTCAGGGCAAGAAGAAACAAAATTCAGACCTACGGTGCAGAGACGAGAAGCCTCACGCCCTCAAATCTCGCATTGGTCACACATCAGGAAGCGCCGCGCCGCACGAGATCGGAATTCAGGGCAAGAAACGGTGGCATGAGAGAGAGAGAGTGAGAGAGAGAGAGGGGGGCATGGCGCCGACTTACCTCGCGTTTCTGGCGCGCAGCAGGCGCGCACTTGCTTCGCCTAGCTTTTCCTCTCTCGCGTACGAACGTTCCTCGCCGGCGGCTTGCTCGGACGACGGAGCACGGCACGACTCGGGGAATGGTGGCACTATTTGTAAGAGGAGAGGGAGGAGGAGGTGGTGGCTTGGTTTGGTTGATTTGAACGGCGTTAGCTCGGAGGTTGCTGTCCTTTCTCCCTGGGGCTGGGCCCCTGGCTCTGGCTACCTCGCTTTTGCACTGCATCATGGGTCCCCGTCCGTCTGCTTTCGTTCCTGGCACACTGGCAGATCAGGAGGCAGTGAACGGTATTAGTACGGACCGAAGCTTGGTTCGAACGTTCTGCGCGCCGACTCGACGACGACTCGTCTTCCTGGTTGTTGATTCGTCTATCTATCTTCCTCCTCCTCCTCCTGCCAGTTTATCCTGTTATTGCTTGGAGATAGATATTCTCCTCTGCTAGCCTGTAAATTTTTCCTCTTTTGTCCCCAGGTTTAGATTAATTAGTTGAGCTATCGATCGAATACGATAATTTCAGCGAATCGAATTGTAGTGCAACGACGTCATGGTAAGAGGAGATACGTAACACGTCAGAATTCGAGCATAGACATGTTGTCCATGGTAAGTGCAGGACAGGGCACCTAATTAGTTGCCATATTCTCTTCAAAAAAAAAATTAGTTGTCACGAAAGCTAATCAGCGGGTTCATTGCTCGAACCTACGGATTAACCAGCCCTTGGCCACGCAAGGAACATAATCAACTAACCTAAGTGACACTATAATAATAAGATACCAATGATACCCTTAATGAGATATGAAGGCTCATACAACAAACCCATGATGTCTCCTAGACAAACGACCAAATGCACGTGTGAGATATTAATGTACGTTTTATGCGCTTGCATGTACTCCCTCCGATCTTCTTCACACCTTCAACAAACACAAGGTTGGAAGGATCGGAGTACCGTACCACACAACACATGCATGCTCATCTTAATAAATATTTACCCCTGAAACAATAATTCAGAACAAGTCCATCGCAAACGGGAACAAGACTTCATAAATAATATTGCGTCACAAATCACACAACGCATAACAAATTAATGTAGGAGTGCTAAAGTATACATGTCCTGTCGATCTCATCCTCATGGTCAATCATCACCTACTGATGAATTAATCAATGAATAAGCCCATATGTCCATACAGTGGTTATGACCCAAACCACGCGCCATGACTCGCTACCAAATCGATATATATACACGCCAACTATATTTTGCAGTTGATGATCACCCGGCCAGTTCACGAGAGGAGAAGCTAATATTTTTCTGGTACATATGTTGAAATTTCAAATCTTTTTTTTTTCGGTTGATTGATGAGGGGGTGCAATCGGATCAACACAGTCCCATCTCTGAGTGATGCAAATTAAGGGTCCCTCTCTGTGCCTCATAACAGTTCAACTGTATATGTAGACATGGAACCTTTTTCATTTGTGGGAGAAGCTAGTTATGATGATCAAATCATGTTTAAAGCATGAAAGTGATGCCCTGTTGATAGAACTAGAGCTAGCTAAATGGGATAAACATGAGTTTATTGGAAATTATAAAGTATTGAAAATAATAAAGATACCGGCTTTTTCGTAATAATTGACAACATCACCGATAGCTTCAGGAGCCTAGGTACTGTGGACCAGAAGGTGACTCACAAATGCTGAACTGAGCTGCCTAGGTATCAAGCTTGGGCTAGCGTGCAAACTACATAATAGCATGAATGATTGTTGAAGTGTACTAACGACATTTTCCCGTACTACTAAGAAGTAGTCCTCGAATGTTCGTATTTAGATAGAGAGCAAAATCAAGATCCAAGAGCGAGGTGACACAAGGAGTTTTACGTGGTTCAGGCCGTCTGAGCGTAATACCCTACTTCACGGGGTGTTTGTGTATTGGATTGCTTTGAGCGAGTATGCTGGTGAGCTAGTCTGAATGATCTGTGTGTTCTATCGTGCAGCGTAGTCATTTTATATGCTTATGACCGGTTGTTACAATATGTGTCGTGGTCTGACAGGTGGCCCCGGCTGTAATAACCACCCTATACACGATCTACGAGTGTTAAGAGGGGTTAATAGTGTGATAACGTGTCTTAATAGCAGCACTATCAGTCTTGATAGTGTTATGATCATACGTCATTAATATAGCATTAATAACGCGTTAACCAGGTCTTGTAACGACCAATTGATAGCTCTTAAATGTCTGCGCCGTTGGAGATCTAATGTCTTCTCATTGTAGACATAGATTCGGACGTGTGACACGTGGTAGCTCCGGAGCTTCCCTTTGTAGAGCGGTAGGACCGGAGCTGTTGGACGCGTGTCAGCACCGGAGCTTCCCTTGTTGGGAAGGCGGGTCTGACACCCAGGGACACGTGGCAGTGCCAGAGCCACCCTAAGGACAGAGGCAGGTCCGACACTGTGGGACACGTAGTAGGGCCGGAGCCACCCTAAGGAGGGAGGAAGATCTGGCACTGCGGGACACATGACAGGGTCGGAGCCACCATAAGAAGGGAGGTAGATCCGGCACTGCGGGACATGTGACAGGGCCGGAGCAACCCTAAGGAGGGAGGCAGATCCGGCACTGCGGGACACGTGTTGCCTCTAGAAGTCCACAATGCTGGAAGATGGAACTCAATGTGTCTTCTTCTGGTACAAAGGGATACCTAATATCCAGAATATCGATAATGACTAATATAATTTAAGATAATGGTGAAAATTCTTACAATTAGTGAAGTTTAAGTCTTGACCATCTATAGAAAATAAGTCTCCACATATTCTCCTCATGACCTAAAATTTTCCCGTTAATCTGGAAAAAAATACCGATATTATAAAATATATGTATCTGGTCAAGAAAACAAGCTTCCACGTTTGCTCTTAAGACCTAGGAATTCCCACGTTAATTGGAGAAAAGGAAGGAAAGAAAATAATTAGACCAAAATACCCTATAGATATTTTAAATTTACCCATCACTGCTATTATAAAAATAAACTAAAATAAATCCGTGTTTTTAAATTACCCATCACTACCATTATGAAACAATTAGACCAAAATATTCTATCAATGTTTCTAAAATTATCGTCCATCACTACCATTATGAAAAACAGAGTACGATATCCCTATACATGTTTTTAAATTACCGACCGTTGCCACTACTAACCGCGTTCTAAGCAAGCATGTGTGACGCGGCGCAACGACTACAATGCAGCCGTGGGTACGTAAACGTACGTGCGTGCGTGCCCGTCCTAGCTCGTTCGCTAGATGGGTAGGGTAGGACGAGTGGACGACGACACCACCCGGGTACGTACTACAGTGCACGGGACTGGTAAGCCGGCGCCACCGTACCGTCCCCGCCGCGCGCACGAGCAGGACCGCCGGTCACCTGTTACCGCCTTACCGGATAGGAAGGCGCGGTCGATCGGATCCCGGGGCGCTATCGCGGGGAACCCACGCCGCCGTGAGGTCGCTGCCGTATCGCGCGGCAGGCCACTGTTATGTTCTGTTCAGATTCAGCCTCCAACCCTGTGTAGCGTGCGTGCTGGCCCTGCTGGGGACGGCGCCCATCTCGAGCTCACACCGACCGTACGTGGGCGCGCGAGGGCGACGCGCGCGCGGCCGTTGGGGCCGGTGGTCGGTGGACGACGCCGACCGTGCGCGCTAGCTAACTTGCACACGGCACCGCGCGCGCCGACGAGCTAGCGAAGCGTACGTGCGCGCGTCTCGTCTCTCAACCGCCGGGAGCCGTGCGGTCGGCGGTGTGGCGGCTTCGTTGCTGCTGTTGCGGTGGGGGACAGGGCAGGCAGGGGGGCCGGTCGGCCCGCGACGCGTTGTCGCGGTGGCACCGTGGCAGAGGCTTAATTACCATGCATGAAACACGAGCACACCTGCAGAGTATAGAAATACAGCTGTTGGTATCGATTGTTTTCTTTTTACAGAAATCCTATAACGCAGGTGCCTGATTTAGCACCGGTTTCAGGCGGGCGCAGTAGGCTGGGTGCTCGATGAAAATTTTAATTATTTTGTTAATTGTAATAACTTGATTTGTAAGGACTATGTTAATTGTAAAACAAGAAAATAAAATAATTTTATGATTGATTAACCTATAAAATTAAGGATTAACGGTTAATTACAAAGATTGGAGGCTAATGATAGACCCTTTCTTTTAACGAATTCCATGCTGCATATATATCCTATAAAGGACAAATAATAATAGATCCATTTTTCTCATAAGTTTTCAACATTGAGATTGACGGCCCACGCAGAATATATATAGTACACCTTCCATCTTCAAATATTTAATTTTGATTGACTTGCAAATAGTACAATTAATCAATATCAAATATTTGGAGATTGAAATAGTACAGCCGAAGCAGCTTGCATGTGTGTTTAGTGCTGTAACACGTGGATGATGTATCAGTGTTTGGGCGATTTTCCATTGGCTGACGGCTTGAGTTTCGTCATAGCTGACACTGCAAGCACTCCGCCTCCACCCGGTAGCTGTGGTCCTTGTGGAGCTGCTGCTGCTACAATAATGGCGCCCGCCGAGTTCTTCGGAACTGCCGCTTTGGAGTATCCAAACGCTGCAACAGATTCACATATATGGGATCGTCAGACGAAGAAGAAGAACACCATGACCATATGCTTAAATTAACGTCGATGTATGCACGGGACGAGAGGTTGTATTGTATTGTGCGTACGGTCGCAGAACGAGTCGCAGAGGAAGAAGCAGTGGACGGGCGACGGGTGGGCGCCGCAGCGCTTGGCCATGCAGTCTGTGATGCAGAGTCCCAGCGCCGCCGGCGGAGACGTCGCCAGTAGCAACAAGCAGCACGTCAACACGGCAGCCTGCACCTGCACCCAGCTCCTCCGGCACTGCATCGTCTCCATCCTTGAATGGAGATGGAGATGGAGACGACGCACGTACGGGTATGGAGGGGGAGAATGGGGCCGTCCGGGAGAGGGAGATGACCACAGGACGACAGGAGGTCCATGCATGGTTCATGTCGGTATTTGTATCTTATGACGACGGCTGCTAGTGCTAGGGCCCGGAAGAAGAGAGAAATGAGCAACAAGGTCCACGAACAAGTGCATGCAGCCACGCAAGAAACAAATGGAGTAGCTATAACCTCGCAGGTACGGGACATATATAGAACTGGCCACGCTTATCCTTCATTTATTTTTTATTTTTTTGCAAGAGAAACAGAGTTTCAGATTCCTCCGCATCCACCGCCTGAAAACTCACATAATTTTTTAAAGCTCGACTTAAATTATTTGCCAGAGATATCTTCACTAAGAGAAGTTATTTATACTTGCTCCATCCTACAATATTTGTCACTTAAGACAAAAAAATTTAGTTCAAAATGAACTAAAATTCTTGTTCTAAGTGATAAGTATTTTGGGAAGAAAGAAGTATCATGCTGACAAAACATGCAGTTCTTTAAAAACTTCATCACTCTTATAATTATGGCTCTAGCTACCCAGTTTCATTTAACCTAAAAAAGTTTCTTCTTAGGTCGATCTTAAAACTACTAAGAAGCAACAAATAATTTTTATTTGTAATAAAGTCAGAATGCGGTATTTGAATTAGTGGAACCTGCAACTAGCTACCTGACGCTCGCGCCCAAACTTACCTTTTTTTAGATAATGCACGATTAAGTACTTGCCTCTTTGATTTGAAGATGTACGACCCCCTCTTCTTTATGCCATTTTGTACGTTCATGCCTACAAAACAACTCCGCTTTTATGTTCATCTCGTCTACCTTTTTTTCTTGCGATAAATCCCATCTATCTTTTCAAAAAGTATACAATGAAATTAATCTAGATTTTTTCCATCAATATGTGTCATAACTACATCATTTCTAAGGCATCAACAGAGTTCAAAGTTGTAAAAAGTTTGAGATGTGTAAATATGTACTCCATCCGTCTTTAAAGTTTGACATTTTGTAGTTCATTTTTTAATTATAAATATACAAACTTTTGAGAACGGTGAGAGTACTATAAGAATCCAGGACTAAAGGCTAAAGGCGATTAATCCGAGTTACCTTGTTCAAAGCTCTGTTCTTTGTGAATCCTGTGTGAGCTGGCCAGAGCCAGAGCTGCCAGAGCAGCATTTTCTATTTTTTTAATTATCTTTCTTATTTATGACGGTTTTTGATACTTGACCGTTGTAAATAAGCTAATATTATTTATGAAGGTCAGCCAAACCGTCGTAAATAAGCCAAAATAAATTACGACGGTTGGCAGCCACCGGTCGTAAATAAGGCACTTATTTACTACGACCTGATTACTGGGCGTCGTAAATAAGCTCTCGGGCTGCCACGTGGTAGGGTGGACTTATTTGCTACGGGCTTACCCGACAATTGTAAATAAGGTTATTTACGATGACTGTTGTCGTAAATAAGGTTATTTACATTATTCGAAAAAAAAACGTTCCATACAAGTTTCAATCTCAGCATACACATTTGTGTGGCTAATATTATTTCAGTGGCAAACAATGTATTTGTGTCAACAGTAACACTTTATGGTGACTTCGTGAATCTCAATATCAGTTGGTCCAATCTTTCAAAGATTCTTATAGGATAGAATGTGTGTGTGAACGTTCATGCGTGTATATATACGTGTCTGTGTCTACTGTGTCTAAAATAAAGTGCAATATACCATTTTGTCATGCAAGCCGAATCATGTATGGCCCATTGAAAACTGGTCTAGGCACACACTCTGGCCTAGCTCTGAGCACCATTTTGGACGTTGGAGTCCATTTTCAGCGACCAACAATCTATAGATATAGACATATATTGAATTTTTGCACCATTTTTAGCACCATTCTGGCCTCTGGACTGTAAATTTTTGCACCATGGTGAACCGGATGACCTCGTCCTTTGTTTGCGCAACGAGTTAGTGTAGAAATTATGAATACGTACAGTTATCTTAATGCTTTTTCAGTTTTGACATGAAATCGATTGTTGACCGCCGGCCACACGGATTGGAGTGAATATAATGGTTTGACCCCACGTGTGGAAGACCCATTTGAAGTGTTAAGTAATTTTTTAGTGATCCATGGATAAAAAAATTTAAAAATGTACTGAAGTGTATGGAGGTTGTATTACATGTGCTCATTGATTTTCAATTTGAAAAACCTCATAAATTGATCAGAACAAAAAAACAAATAAAATGGTTTTCTGTCATTTTTATTTCTTGAAATAGATACTGATTTTGGGAGTGAAATTTATTGTGAGACTTTTAAATGATAATATCAACCTCTATGATTTTTTTGGAGATTTTTTAATTTTTGTTTGAATGGATGTGTGTTTGAATTTTAGTGAATGTCATATATGTTTTACGAGCTTTTGAATCAAATGAGGGGAGATTAGATGTTACATAAGTACAAGTTTCAAAATAAATTATATAAATTTCGTATGTATGTGTGTGTGTGTGTGTGTGTGTGTGTGTATATATATATATATATATATATATAATATGTACATACAAAATAATTTTCGACTGGAGATTCATATTTTTTTGATGAGTTACAAAAAGTAAGGAATAAATTTCGTATGAATGATTTGGAGATTGCATAAATATACCAAAATTAAGCTATAGAAGTTTCATAATAATAGTTCCAAGTGACAGAGCTTTTTGAGAAATTTAGAAAAAGCCATCGAATTTGGACCATATTTGCAGAAATTATAAAAATTTGAAGTTTCAAATTCGAATCTAAAAAAAGAGTCAGCTGACTCACTGGTCTCGCATGGCAGAGAGACGTTGCAGTGGACCGTGCGCGTCGCCATATGATTTTTCAATGGGCCGAGCGCGTGCGGCCCACGTAATGGGCGCAGCACGCTTGCGCCCGCCGCACCGCGCCTTCGCGGGATTAATCCCACATTGGTTGCCTACGGCGCTCTTCACTAGCGTATAAGCTGGAGCGACACATCATATTGAAGTTAATGACGCACGGGTCTCATGCCTCGCTCCCGCTTCACTTATGAACCATGGGGCGATACTTTTTCTCTTGAGAGAATTCGAGACGGGGGAGTTTCGTGCTGATTTAAAATGGTGCCAAAACTGTATGATGCCCGGCCCAAGCACGCCCCAGTTGGGGGGGCATGGAGCGTCGGTGCCGTGCCGTTGGACGTGTCTCGCGTTCTCATGCGGTTTTAAAACACTATAACAATGAGCCTATACAGGGAGCCCATCATAGGCTCGCTGGCCTCCCACGAGCGAGGAAAAAAACACTTCGTCGCGAAGATCAGGTACGGGTGCGCTTCTTTTTCCCATCAAAATCTGCCCACTTCGTTGATTCTCGCCTTGCCGTCTTCGAGCTCGCGTCGCCCCGCGCCCCAGCCTAGCCCCACTGACGCCTTCGCGTCGCCCCGCCAGCCAGCGGCCACGGTATGATGCCCCGCTCGCGTCCGATGTCGTTGTTTTTTTTGTTCAGTTGTTTGGACACTCGTTAGCTGAACTGCTGCAAAGCTAATTTGGTTTAGCTAATCACCAAAACATGCAGCTACCACATGTGCATTTACAAATCTTGACTGGTCTTTAGCTAATACTCATCTTTTAATTATGCTTATAATACATATGCCACAATGGATCTATAATTTTGTTGATGCTTGGTCTGATTACTGTTGTGTTATCAATTGAATTTTTTCATTCAAAATATCAAATATGAAGTATGTCTAATTTTTTCATGTCATTTCTATAGGATGGATAACATACCCTGCTAGACGATTTTTTTTGACAGCAACCCAAGCAGTTCAACAGACAGAATGAGTGAAACTCCTAGTACCCTCTATTGAAGACATAGAACGTGGTGTATGAGCTGTAAATAATGATATGCATGTATGGTTTACGTTGTACTCCCTCCTTTCTCGAAAACTTATCGCTTTGTAGTTTATTATGACCTTCTATTTTAAGCTACGTTGTTGGAGACAGCCTAAGTAGAGTGAGTTCGTGCGATCTACCCATGTTGTTAATTAAGCACATAATGACGTACGTTAACCTAAAACTAGCTATTGCTATGGAATGCTAGCTGTAGGGAGACGAAGGTCATCTCCACATTGCAGGAGAAATCATTAGCGTCCGAAGGCTTTTCTCCGCGTTGCAGACAAAAAGGTACGGTGTTGAATTCAGGAGGTTGCTGTGTTCTGCTTCAAGATCTACAACACCGAGACCCACAGTCTATGACTGATAATCTATTTTTCTCAATTTTGAGGTGAAGCTATCCATATTTACATATAAATAGATATCTAACAGAACCTGCAAACAACAACTTGCAAGTATTATCTCCTTTCTCAAAAGTTTACCATCTTCTAATAAAAAAATAAGAAAGAGACAAACTTTTGAGAACAGAGAGGGTACGTGTTAATTTGGTGCTGTAATGCACACGGATGCATTAGTTTTTTGGGGTGCTTCTCCATGGGCTTGCTTGACCTACTCTTCTCCGCCTCCTCCTCCTTCACCCGGCAGGCGTGGCGGAGCTATCGTGGTCGCCGCGTTTCTTGGAGCAGCCGCGCCACTCAAGGATAGAGCTCCTGCCCATCGATCAGAATCAAATGATATATAAGAGATCCATGGAAGAAGAAGATGAGAGTTTTAATTCTCGCGGTTGATGTCGATGTGAGATTGTATATATACTGCTGCGGTCTAGCTCCATGGGGTCCTTGCAGGGGATGAAGCACGTCATGCGGCAGATGAAGGGCGTGTAGCCCGTGCAGCCGGCGGCGCAGCGGTTCTGGCACTTGTACCCCACCGCCGCCCGCGTCGCTAGCAGCAGCACGCAGCACAGGAGCGCCGCCGCCTGTGTCCTCCTCCAGGCCGCCGCCTCCATCGACCCCGGCCGGCCGGCGAGCTGATGCTGCGGCCTGCGGCGACGCGGAGGCAGAGACGAGAAGGCAACGGCCTACGGCGCCTAGATCAGAGGGAGGGCGAGCGACCACGATGCTGTTTATTATATACCTTACGGCCACTAGCTATGTATAGCGTGGCGGTCGTTGGCGGCCAGGCCAGGCCGCGCATGCAGCCACAAGGAAGAAACGGTGACGGTGCAGTGACGTCGTCGTTTCGTTCATACAACCCACTAACTCTAGAAAAAAACAAGCTAAATATAGTTCAGAACTAACTTCATTCAGAACGTGAGGACAAGGACACAAAATATGAACTGGCGTAACCCGTGACATTCTCTGAAGAGTAAAATTTTCGCTTCGACGTGGCACCTTGTTGAGTGAGAAATGTTTGTTTTTAGTCAGATTTTTTATAGCACAGCTTTCTGTAGCTGCTAAGTTTTGTTGATTTGGTTGCGATGATGTAGTACCTTGTGAATATCGAAAAACAACTCATTAAATCTAATGTTTTGAGGTTTGTTGCTCACAAAATTTGAACCTTTACAATTCGATTCGTTAATTATGTAATTTTGCGATGAAAGCTACGTTTTGTGATACTCGCTCTTTTCCACAATAGATGTAGTTTCAGACCAACCAAAACAACTAAAAATGAAAATTGCTGGCATGTCCTAACAACATCTATTGAAGAAAGAAGAGAGTACTTCTTAAATCTACAATTTTATTAACAATTTGATTCCAATAAGGCAAAGATTTACTATCTTTTTTAGCTTAGACTATCTGCAGTGTTGTATTGTAAAATTTACTAGATTGTAAATATAGAGTAGAGTAATAGAAGTATATAGTAAGAGTGCAAAATGAGTATGCAAAATATAAAAGATATACTGAAAATATAAAAAAGGTATATACCATAGAGTATGGTTTAGAAGGATTTACAATTTTAAGAAAGAATCAGCTCTATTTTTTTTTTCCAACGGCGGTGGTAGCAAATGGTCAGCGTAAACTCCAATCGAGCCGTCCGCTCTCCATCCGACGGCAGAATCAAGGACGATTCGGACAAAGTTTATCCCAATCCCCTAAACGCCGCTGCTCTCTCCGCCACACCTCCTCCACCGCCATCCATGGCCGCCGCGGCCATGGCCACTTCCCCGGCCATCCACCTCCGCCACCCGCCCCGCCTCCGCCTCCTCCTCCTCTCATCCAACCCCCTCTCCACCTCGTCTTCCTACCCATGGCTATCCGCGTGGTCCCACACGCGCCCGCACCGCCTCCGCCGGCCCGCCCCGGCGCTCGACCTCCGCCGGGAGCCCTCCCCCTCCTCCGACTCGGACGACGAGGACGCCGTCGGGACCAGCCGCTCCTCCGGTCGCTCCACCATGTCCCTCATCCTCCGCCGCCTCCAGCGCGCGGGGTACGCTCCGGAGGAGCCCGCGCCCGCAGCGGCGGCCCCGCACCCGCCGCGGGGCTCCGTGGAGGACGTGTTCCGCTCAGAAGACGGCGTGCTGCCCAACGCGCGCGGCGGTTTCGACGACGACGCGGAAGGGGCGCTCGGGGACGCGCGGTTCCCTTGGGAGCGCCCGGCGCCTCCGCCGCCCGAGGTAGCGCCGCGGGCCGTGCGGTCCGCGACCTGGATGGCCGAGCTGACGCTGCCCGCCGCCGAGCTCAGGCGGCTGCGGCACGCCGCGATGAGGGTCAAGTCGAGGACCACGGTGGGCGGCGCGGGCGTCACGCGGGAGGTGGTGGAGAAGATCAGGGAGAAGTGGAGGACCGAGGAGGTGGTCAGAGTCAAGGTCTCCGGCTCGCCCGCGCTCAACATGCGCCTCTTTCACGAGATACTCGAGGTGTGTCACTTCTGTTACAATTCTGCCTGTGTCGCCTGCATTGATCTGAGGAACTATAAAACAACTCCAGCTGCAATCCATTTCTAAAAATACTGGAAGTATGCCATGGCTTGATAGCATACCATCACTTTAATTTGTGCCTAGAAGGTGTGCAATACTGTAATGTTAGCATTTCCTCGTGGAAAAAAAAACCCAAGAGGTTGCAGACAATTGTATCCAACAGCCATGCATTTCGTTCCCTCTATCTTGTGTGTTCTTCTCTCTGTTAGCATTATAGAGCTTTCATTTCTACCCTGCTGTAGTATTGATTTAAAAATGACATTTCAGTACGTTATGTTTGTGATTGAATCTAGTGGAGAAAAGATGTAGCACAAGTTTTTTAAAAGTTGATAGTATCATGGAGAACTTAGGTAAAACTAGTTCATTGTATGTATAGCACGCGCTTGATGAGTTTGGCATAAATAAGATTCCTAAATCCTAAAAACTTATCTTGCTTTTCCAATCTACGTTGCCTTCTTTCTCACCAGTTGTGTTGTTTGCTGAATAAGAAAATGATTAAGTTGAATTTAGAGGCTACCTGACAGATTCCCAACTCAAGTATGCTCAAGCATCATGAAGTACTCGTCATCTGATATCTTTTTTTTTTCTTTCTTTCTGTCCATTATTATGGTGGTGATCAGAGAAAAACAGGAGGGTTGGTCATATGGAGATCAGGGACTTCTGTTTCTCTATACAGGGGAGTAGATTATGATGTAGCTGAACGCACTAAAGGGAAAACCAAAAGTCCACAGGTTCTTAGTATGAAATTCTCGAGTAAAGATCCTCCTAGTCCTTCCTTGCTACCAAGTGAGAAAGTGGACAGCGTGCAAGACAGCAATGGAGCTTTAGTTTCTAATCAGGGGAAAGAGGAAATAGTTGAGCAAGCACCAGAAATCAAGTATGAAGATGAAATTGACAAGTTATTGGATGAACTTGGCCCCAGATATAGTGACTGGCCTGGATCTGATCCATTGCCAGTAGATGCAGATTTACTTCCTGCAACTGTACCAGGTTACAAGCCTCCTTTCAGAGTTCTGCCCTATGGTGTTCGACCATCTCTTGGTCGAAGGGACACTACCAACTTGCGCCGTCTTGCTCGTGGACTGCCTCCTCACTTCGCTCTTGGTACCTTCATTATTGCTAGTTAATTTTTAACTTTTATTATCAATCATTTATCATGTCGTGATTTACAATTTCTTCCCTGTACCAATGGATTTTAGGACGAAGCAGACAACTCCAAGGACTAGCAAATGCTATGGTCAAGCTGTGGGAGAAAAGTTCAATTGCTAAAATTGCTTTGAAGAGAGGTGTGCAGCTTACTACCAGTGAGAGGATGGCTGAAGATATCAAAGTAAGAATAGAAAGTCCATCCTATTGCAAAATTTTGATTCAGTTTTAGCGTGTGATTAGAAATATTCATTGATAATTAGTCAATATCCCTTTTGTGTATCTATCCCTAATCGGAGTTGCATGCAGTATAAAAGTTTACTTGATTCCACAAGAGGAGTCAGTTTCTAGCGTGGTCTAAGTTGATTAGTAGTCATTGTCCCATGAAAGTATGGAACCAAAGTATCAGTGTTTCCATTTAGGTCTTTTAGTTGTTGAGAACATTCCCATAGAAGATCCAGAACATTTCACTAGAACATTCCCCAACGTGCTTGCGATAGAGGCTTGGTTGTTGTTGTTGTTGTTGAATCATGTGACTCTGCAAATCAATCTCTGCAAGCGCTATGTTTGGGTTATATTGTTTAAGAAGTTCTGCATGACATGCTTCATTGTTCTTGATTTTTGTTCAGTGGTTATTGTGTTGCGTTATTGTGTTGCTGCTGTTTTAATTTTTAATTTTTTTGTGGATATGTCTTCTAGTGAACTAATGATTTATAGCTAATATTGTTTTGGTCAATATCAGAAATTAACAGGTGGTGTAATGCTTTCAAGGAACAATGACTTTATGGTCTTCTACAGAGGGAAAAATTTCTTGTCCTCAGAGCTTGCAGGAGTACTGCTAGAGAGGGAAAGACTAGCAAGATCCCTACAAGATGAAGAGCAATTGCGCCTCAATGCAGTGTCTTCTATTTCTTCAAGTAGTGAGGCGTATGTACAGCCCACAGTAGCTGGTACTCTTGGCGAGACTCTTGAGGCAAACTCTAAGTATGGAAACAAACTGGATCAGGACCATGTGGAAAAAATGACGAGAACTGTCAAAGCTGCAAGGCATGCTGACCTAGTGAGAAAGCTAGAGTGGAAGCTCTCACTTGTAAGTTACTGAGTTTGAATTGTCTAAGTTCACATTGTTTAATGCTATCTATCAATGATTTTCTACAAACAAGATAGTGTTTTCTTTTAAAATTTTCAGATAAAATTACTACAATATGGAGTATGGATACCCCTGAAACAATAAATCGTATGCTAGTATGTTACAATACCAATTCAATTATATTTGATAACTTAGCCCTTGAAGTGAGAAGTTAGTACTTGTAGGGGGTAGCTTTTATTCTTTCTTCTTTCTACGAAGTGCAGACATTAAAGTGGAAAGTAATTTATTATGTCAATTTGCAACTAAGCTTATGAGGTTTAAAAAATGTTTGCATGCATATAAAATGCACTGAACATGCAAATTATGCAGTTAGAGCTTAGCTGATTTCATTTTATTTATGTACAGGCACAGAAAAAGATGGAGAAAGCTGAAAGGGTGCTAGAAAAAGTCGAGACAGCCCTGAATCCAACTGAAGGTTCCAAGCCATCTCAAACAATAACAGATGAAGAGCGGTTCATGTTCCGGAAACTTGGTCTACGGATGAAGGCGTTTCTGCTGCTTGGTACTTGAAGTCTTTTTTATTTTATTTTATTTTATTTGATGTGTTGGATTTTGTTTCCACAATTATTAAGAAAATGCAATTAGATGACCGTACGCTCCTATTAAATTTGTGTGTCTTGGTATATCATATTGTTTGTATCGATATCAATTGCTTTTTTGTTCGAGTAGCTTGAGAATGAAGAAACTGAGTGATATAAATGCATTGTACAATTAAGGGCATTTGAGAAAGTTGTGGATATGTCTTTTATTGTACTCCGTAACATCAATTTGAGACTACACACGTCCATCCCTAGTACATCAAAGAGAGAGCCATTTCAAGACACATCAAATAGAAATGAACAGAGGAAGTAGTCTCTAGTAGCACTATAATTTGTTTCTTTGTGATTCTGTAGTGAAGTAATGAAGCTATTTTCTTACTCAAGATTCCTTTTGTTTTGGAAGGTTCAGTATGCCTGATGTCAAATATAACCAGTTTTTTTATGCACTTGAGGTCCGGTCTCCTTGAACAGTCCCTAGATCACATTTTATCTTCATTTAGACTCTAAAATCATATCCTTCTTGCTGTTTTCAGGTAGAAGGGGTGTTTTTGATGGCACGGTTGAAAATATGCACTTACACTGGAAATACAGGGAACTGGTTAAGATACTAGTGAAAGCAAAGTCCTTTGATTACGTCAAAAGGATAGCATTGTCACTTGAAGCTGAGAGCGGTGGTGTTTTGGTATCTGTGGACAAAGTCTCCAAAGGTTATGCCATAGTTGTGTTTCGTGGTAGAGACTATAGACGTCCTTCTACACTCAGGCCACGGAATCTGCTGTCGAAACGGAAGGCTCTAGCTAGATCCATTGAGCTTCAGAGACATCAGGTACTACTAATATTTTGTTTTCGTCACTCAAAAAACCCATCCTATTGTCAGGTGTCCAATTGAGAAGGAACATATTCTGTTGAAGCATTGATCTCACATTGTCTTGACTATTGTTGGTCGCCTGGGAAGCAAAAATTCCAATACATTTTCCTACTGGAGGAGAGGAGATATACCCCCATTCATCTCCGTCATGTTTCTCCCATTCACTTATTTCATTCCATTTAACTTTTCGTGACAGGCCCTTAGTCATCATGCTGCCAAGTTAAACAGAAAGGTGGTGCAGCTTAAAGCAGAACTGGTATGTACAGCACACCAGTTCACCCTGAGTAATAAAAGGAGTTACCATACTATCAATACATGTCATAATGACACACTATATGTTGACTCTTGTGGCAGGTCCAGATGGAAGAAGTGAAAGACCAGGGAGATGAGGAGCTGTACGCCAAGCTAGATTCCGCATACTCGAGCGACGAGGAAGATGTTGAGGTGAGTGAGCGTGCTGGTGCTGCGTTTGGGACCACGCTTGGCTGTGCTGATCCTTTGTTTCACGGCTTGTCGTAACCGTTCACGATTATGCCGCTCGCGCAGGATGAGGATGATGAGGCCTATCTGGACAGCGTGGTTGCCGATACTACCGCTGATGAGGATGGTACCTCCTCGGTCCATGATGGCAGCGAATCTGTGTACAATTATGAGGACGAGGATTATTCCGACGAGGAGGATCCTGATGATTTCTCTGAAGATGAAGAGAACGACGAGGACGATGAAAGTTTTGGTGACGAGGAAAAAGTGTATAGCAGAGCTTCCAGTGCTGAGTTTTGCAATGACATAGGTTTAGGTCTTTCTGGCGGAGAAGACTACAGTCTGGGAGACGCCACCGCTGGGAATGGTAAATGTAAAGAAGCGAATGGACGTTCTGTACAGCAAGAAAATCAATGAGCGCACCATTTTTTTTCCCATGTGAATTGCGATCTCGAATTCTCGGTCGCGGCCACGGGTAGAGTAGAGCAGGGGGTTGGTTGGTTCTCCGTGGGACGCTGCCTAACGCAGCGAATCCTGCACATTATGTGTGCCTTTCCTCTGCTCACCACGTAAATGCTTGTGATCGTTTATTTTGAAATTAGCATGGAATATTGTTTACGTATTTTGAAACCTGAGTAGAAGTCTTCAACTTCTCAAGAAGAGACGGTAAAATACTCCCAGATGTGAATGTTGATTAGAAATACCTGTAACAAAATAGTAATTCCTGTATTCAGTGCTTTACTGGCAAGGCTGTTTCGGACTCGGATAAAAGCTTAGTTTTCTTAGTATTGGCAGGGCCCCCCTCCTCCTGCCTCCCGCCAAAGGAACGGAATGGAACGGACATGGATGGCTGCCCTTGGATCTGAGTTCAGGCGGGGCCTCGACTGGGTCAGCAGGAGACACTGCATACGCTCTCAGCTTTTGGGCTGGCTGGTCGAATGGGCTGTCTACTGGGCTAGTAGACATTACGTTATGAGTTCTTATCCTATTCGGGCCCACTAGTCAGCTGGGCCGTGAAGACTGTTTTGTTCATTTCGGATACACGGGCCCATCAAAGTCTAAGTCAACGGGTGCGTGTACCGCATCGGGCAAGTCGCAGTCAATCTAGTCAACGTCTTGATCACCGTCGCTCCTCTGCTTGATGCCTCTGGCGAGTGCAAATGCTTGAGATTAGGACAAGGAGCCAGGAAAATGGAGACGGTCGACCGCCTGCAAGTGACGACAAGCCGGTCGACCTGGTGGCGATGAGCTACCGAGGTGAGCTACAGATGCACCGAGCTGGAGAACAGGCTCCAGCCAAAGTGGCCAACGGCTCCGCGTGTGGGAGTTCGATTTTTTGGAATCTCGAACTCGGGTGTCTCATTCAAACTTGTTTCAAAACAACATTTCAGTTGTTTCTTGCACATAAAGATGTAATAATAATGCAACATCCTCATCACATGTTGGATTATTCCGGCAGCTTCTTAGATGATCTTTCTTTCGAATGACACGGTTTTATAAGCCCTGTCTAGTTGTAGAGTACATATCCGTGAGTAGTGTAAGTATGTTCACTCATGCAAACACTTTATATGCCCTCATGTTGGGCCAAATGAGAGCCCATACGGCCCATAGAAAAACTGTTTTCTCTTTTTCTTATAAAACTGTTGCCCTGTGAGTAACAGCCGAGACAAGGGGAAGAGAAAACCCCAGCGCCGCCGAGGCCGTCGCCAAAAACCGCCCCTCGGAATTTCCCTTGCCCCGTCTCGCTCGAATCCGCAACTACATTCCCTAGATTGTAAGCATCAGATCCTTTCTAAACTCGTGGCTCTTCTCTGTCGCTTTCGGTTTCTCGCAGAATTTTTTGGTCGGACTTGAGTTTCTGGGGGGTTTCCTTCCTTCCTTCCTTTTTTTGGTAGGTAGCTTTTACATTCGCGGAAGCTAGGAGGAAGATGGTCGGGAAGGGAGCCAAGGGGATCATCGCGGTGAAGACGACAACCGCCTACGCCAGCAAGAACAAGGACAAGAATCTGCCCATAAGCCGCTCAACACGCGCCGGCCTCCAGGTTCGTCGTCGCCGCCCCCCACCCCATAATCTCTGTTTTAATGTTCTTGTTGGTTTCTTTCCATCCTCCCTCAACAAAAGGGCTAGTTCTTAGTGGTGGTTCATGTGTTTGATTTGGTGTACACAAATGAGAAAATTGGTCCGCCAGTTAACTAAAATTTTTTATTCAGTTTTTGGTTAACCACATTAAGCGTGCTTAGTAGAGCACGGCGGGTTCATCCACACTCTGATCACACTTGTAGTCTCTCAGATGGTAGAGGAGTGCTCCGTGATAGGTGGTGGGGCGTAGGACACGACAGGGTCTGGTGAGGCAGATCTGGAGTAGCACTACAGGAAACGCAGTCATTTGTGACGGCTGACCGTATTTGCGACGGCCGGCCATCGCAAATAAACCTGTTTGCGACGGTTCGCAGATAGCCGTCGCAAATAAGTTAAATCGTCGCAAATAAGCTTATATTTGCGACGGTTTTCAAAGTGGCCGTCACAAATAAGGAGGTCGTCGCAAATAAAGCTTATTTGCGACGGCCTTTTCCGCTATTTGCGACGGCCAACTCTAGGGCCGTCGCAAATAAGCTGGCCGTTGCAAGTTAAAGCCCTATATCGTCGGGGCGAACCGTTCCCTTCGTCATTTCCTTACCGCCGCTCCGCTCCGCCCCCGGCCCCGCCGCCCCCGCTCCCGCTGTCGGCCCGCCGCGCCGCCGCTGCCCCGGCCTCGCCGCCGCCGGCTCGCCGCACCCCCGTCGCCCCCAGCCTCGCCGGCCCCGGCCCGCCGCGCCCCCCGAGCCCCCGACTACACTGCCGCCGCGCCGCACCCCGCCGCCCCGCTCCCGCCACCGGACCGCCGCGCCACCGCCGCCTCGACCTCGCCACCCCCGGCCCGCCGCGCCCCCGCCGCCCCCGGCCTCGCCGGCTCCGGTCCGCCGTGCCCCTGGCGTTCCAGGTACGCCCCTTCTCTCCCGTCGCCCCCTCGAATCCTAATTGATGGTAATCTAAAGTTCACAATGATTAGTTATTAGCATCTAATTCTCATTTTGCATACGGGATCAATTAGGATCAATTTTGCATACGGGATCAATTCCGTTAGGAATGCAATGCAAATATGCAACACAGACAGACCCTTCTGGGGGAGGAGGAGTAAGAAAAAGGAATAGGAGGAGCAGCAACATGAGCACAAGAATAGGTAGGTAGGTAGGTACTTGGCCTTGGCGGTGGAGTCAGAGACGCTAGCGCAGATACGTCTGAGTTCGTCAAGCTGGTCGGCGGCAGCGAGCGCGTGCCTGAGCTCGACATGGCGCAAGTGCTTGGGGTCGGTGGCCCAGGGGAGCGGGTCGAGCGAGAGGTACTGCGCGAGCGCCGGGGTGGGGGTGGGCGGGGGCGGGGGAGCGTCCCCAGGGACGCCGCCATCGCGGTAGCTCCCTGCCATGGGGGCTGGGGATTTACTTACAGTGAAGGCGGAATTGAGCTTCGCTGTGGCTATTCCCCCGACCCCGACAGCATCCAATCGAATCGAACTGGGCGGAGGCAGAGGCGGAGGTCGGCCGCGGCGAGGGGAGCCTTCCGGGAAGGAAGGAAGGAGGTGGCGGTGCTGACTTTGTCCTTACTTGGGATCGATAGGAGTCAAAGAATTAGATCCTAATTTGATCCTAATTGTCATGCTTTGGTAAATATGTTTATTATGCAGGTTACTAGAATTAATAATTTTTTTCTCTTGTTCTTTTGATTGCGTGAGTGTTTATAATTAATATTTTTTTTCTATTCTGTTTAGTGTATGTTTGGACTTTAGTGCATTCATATAATGTTTTTGAGTGACTACTTAATATATATAAATAAAGGGGTTTTGGGTCGGCTCGGACCAACCCGGAAGGGCATGACACGTAATAAGTGTGATCGTGCCGTGTAGACCATTGTAGTGGTACTGTATGCGTCAAGTCGACACGGAAGCGAATGGGTTGGTAAGGACGTCAATGACCCGCGATTGCGTGGACGGTGGAAATGGATGTGGAATTGTCATCTAAGACCAACTTTCCTTTTACTCTTTCTCTAGTTCTTTCCTCTCTCTTAAATGACCTCAAAATGAAAATGAGCAACGTAACCTATAGCAATGTATTACCCGTTTCGGATCGGCACGTCTCACATGCCATTGGCATGTGAGACGTGCAGGTTCGGAATTGTCCCTTTCTGGACAGCCTCGGAGTGACCGAGGGGGCGTGGCTTGTGACGAGACGCGGGTCCGGATTTGGACGAGATTTTAGTGGTGTAACCCTGTTGTTCTCTGCTGCACCATTTTTGGGCGTGCAGTGGAGTGTGGAGAACAACAGGGTTATGCTGCCGAAATTTCGCTCGAATCCGGATCACGCGTCTCGTCATGAGCACGCTCCGCTCAGTCACTCTTGGGTGGGTTTAGGATCTATCTGCCTAGGTTGTAGGGCCGTGACATAACATAACAATACATTAACGTCAATTTCTTTCGCGTTAAACTGCAGAGCTAAACATGGGTGAAGACCGCAGTTGGATGTATACTGGCTGGAAGAGCAGAACTGGTGGTCACTCGGATGAGTGGTTTATAAAGTTAGATCAATTTTTGGATCGAGCATTTTCATTGTCAACGGAAGATATGGTGCGGTGTCCATGTACAAAATGCCGGAACACCAAGTTTTTGAGAAGATTGGAGCTTTCGTTTCACTTATATCGAAATGGTTTCACTCCACATTATGAAGTGTGGACCTTTCACAGCGAGACTAATTCTCGAGTCATAGCCGAAGTGGATGAGGATGATGATATAACATAGGTTGATAGGATGGATGAGATTCTAGAAGTTCTGGAAGTGGAGGATCCTCTTACAAATGAGGCAGAGAAGTTCTTCGAGGAGCTGAAGAGATCACAAGAGCCGTTGCATGAACACACGGTTGTGACCGTACTTGCTTTCTTGACCAGATTTATGGCAATTAAGTCCAAGTACTTTTTTCCATCAACTGCTACAATGATCTCATGAAATTGATCTGCGATATTCTTCCACAACCTCACAATGCGTCGATCGATATGTATCATTCAAAGATCAAGATATCTAGTCTCGGTATGAAGTATGAGAAAATCGATGTGTGCCCAGACAACTGCATGCTATTTTGGAAAGAGCACGCCAATGAGAAGATGTGCTTGAAATGTAGTAAATCGAGGTATGTCGAAGTTGTTAATGACGATGGCGATAATGTGATGACAGATGTCGCACATAAGCAGCTTCGTTACTTGCCTGTGACACCTCGGTTGAAGCGGATGTTTCTTTCAAAAAGAACCGCAAGACACATGAGATGGCACAAAGAAGGTAAACGTGAGAACAAAGAATTCTTGACGCATCTGTCCGACGGTGATGCATGGAAGGCACTAGACCATTTCGATCCAGACTTTTCTCGTGATGCGAGGAATGTTCGCATCGGATTAGCGACAGACGGATTCTCACCATTCAGTACGAACGCCACGCCATACTCATGTTGGCCCATCTTTGTCATTCCGTACAACCTGCCACCTGCTTTTTGTACGAAGAACGAGTTCATGTTTCTCAGCCTCATTGTACCTGGACCTAATCATCCCGGGTCACGTCACGTGATGTTAAAACCGCTGATCGAGAATTGAAAGTCTTGTGGACAGGAGTCGAAGCGTACGACAGTTATAAGAAGCAAAAATTCAACCTTCAAGCTGCTTATTTGTGGTCTGTCCATGATTTGCCGACATACGACATGTTTTCCGGATGGAGCACTCACGATCGTCTGATGTGTCCGATATGTGCTTCAGACACGGATTCCTTTCGACTAACTCATGGAGGCAAAATATCTTACTTCGATTGTCACAGACGTTGGCTACCCTCGAATCATATATTTAGGCAGCAGAGGCATGTCTTTTGAAAGAACATTGTTGTCACTAAAGGACCACCGAAGCATCTCAACGGGTCAGAAATTTCTGATATGTTGGACAAACTGGTGCCTGATGAAGGTCGTCCTAGATATTTCGTAGGTTATGGACAGAAACACAATTGGACTCACATATGTGGACTTTGGGAGCTACTTTATGTGAAGTTGTTGATTCTAATGCACAACATTAATGTCATGCATCAGGAGCGTAACATGAGCAAAAGTATCATAAGCACATGTATGGATATGCCTGGCAAAACGAAAGACAATTATAAAGCTAGACTAGATTTGGCAGACATTTGTCACCGTCCAACTCTTGAAATCTCTGAAAGTGGTGGAAAGCCACGTGCTTCTTTCTGTCTTCGATCGAAAGAAAATAAAGAAGTTATGAAATGGATGAAAACTTTGAAATTCCCAGATGGTTACGCAGCTAGCCTGAAACGAGCCGTAAATGTTAACACAGGAAACCTCACGGGGTTGAAGAGTCATGATTATCACATTATAATGGAAAGACTGTTACCTGTTATGTTTCGAGGATATCTAGATGATGCGGTGTGGAAGGTTTTAGCCGAGCTTAGCTATTTCTATAGACAGCTTTGTGCTAAAGAAATCAAGATCGGGATGATGGATAAATTAGAGAAGGAGATACCCATACTTTTATGTAAGATGGAAAATTTTTTCCAGCGGGTTTCTTCAATCCAATGCAACATCTGCTTATTCATCTTCCATTCGAAGCTAAAGTTGGCGGTCTTGTGCAATATAGGTGGATGTATCACATTGAAAGAGCGCTACGATATCTAAAACCAATGGTTGGCAACAGAGCAAGGGTGGAAGGGTGCATCGCTGAAGCATATGCTCTTAAGGAAGTAGGATACTTTTCAAGTGTATACTTTGCGGAAGAAAACAATATCAATACTTCGGCGATGCAATACAATGTGGACGAAACACCCCCTCTAAGCGACCTTTCCATTTTCAAACGAGAGGCACCACCGTTGGTAGCTACACGACCTATGTGCTATCCGAATATGAAAGGATTGTTGCTTTACTCTACATGTACGCAAATATAGAAGGCATGCATGAATACTTCGAGTAATTGTTTGTCCTACATTTATGATAATCGACATATTTTGCTACACATGTACTCTAAAAGATGTTTTTTCATGTTCAGCGAGTTCCACAAACAATGTTGGCCACATAGGCATTAACCTACAGCCAAACAAGTAGAAGCAATGCGAAAAGAAGGAATAAATGGAGGGCAGAGTTTCCTATCCTGGTTTCGAGATTATGTAATATTCTCTCGTCTTCTATGTATTATAAGTTACTATTATTAAAGAAATATTATTTTAACTTACGATTATTTATGACAGTGTCAGAATCACAATGTCCATGAAGATTTTGCGGCAGCTATCTTATGGATTGGTGAATGTTAGAAGCTATGGTCGATATGACATAAATGGCTTTTGATTCCGTACAACTTATTTTGAAGCTCTTCGTCCTCTCGCGGCAACATCAAATTCCGGTGTTGTGACGAGAGCAATGGACACTCAAGGGAATTTAACCGATTAGGGATCATTAACAAAATTCTTGAATTTACTTTTACCAGAAATAAGACCCTTCGAGTTGTCTTCTTTGATTGTGACTGGTTTGATCGAACTCATGGAACTCGAGAAAACCAATTTGGAATGGTGGAAGTGAAACATAAGGACCGATTACAAGGTTACGATACATTTGTTCTTGCACATCAAGTGGAACAAGTGTATTATCTATCTTATCCATGCACGAAGCTCAATGCTTGGTGGGTGGTATATAAGGTGAATCCTCGTGAGCGGTTATATACTCCTGGGGATGATGATTACCATGATAGCGAAGAGGTTGAAGAAGTGTACCAAGAAGAAGAGTTGCCAGACACTTTTATCGTCGAGCTTGGTGCAGGACTCGATCAATTAGTTGGATATGTTGAAGACGTTGAAGATGTAGAGGCAGATGATATGCGAAAACGGAAATTAGAACAGGCCACGATGGAAGATCGTTGGGCTGGTTTAAGGAGTAGGGCACAGGCACATGATAATGATGTTGATGAATTTTGAAAGTGATTACAAGTAATGTTTTCTTGAAGATAGTAACATGAATTTTGTATATTTTATTTGCATATTTACTGATTATCTAATTAAAATAGGATGGCATGAAAGAAGGGTAAGAAGGTGCCGCTGACGAGGGGGTTATACCCCTCTAGACCTGAGGACGCTTTCGCTGGGGCCTCGTCGACTGGGAGCAGACGCTCTCAGCTGCTGGGGCACATTCTGAGCAGCTCTAGAGCTTTGTCACAGGTAAATTTCACTCGCTTTTAACAAATTCTTTATATTCAATTTCACATTAATCTTACTTATGAATCATTTGAATGTTGTAGTCCTCACTGACTGACTCAGAGGCTGCGGCACCAGTTGACCTTGGCTACCCTTCGGTGAGCCAGCCCTCGCCCAGCCAGCCCTCGGCGAGCCAGCCCTCGGCCAGCCAGCCCTCGGCTGGCGATCCTTCTGTTCCTGAGGCCTTTGACTCGGCTGGTGAGGAGCCGTCTGGGTCACCTGACATGGCACCCCAGCAGACGCGGAGGACGAGGAGGACTCACTTTGTCAGTCCTTCTGCGGTCCCTTCACAGAAGATCGTGATTCGTCCAGTCGGAGACATGTAATAAAAATTATAGTGTTCAATTTTAGTTTCTTTTGGTTAATTAAGTAATCGATCAATAAATATCTTGTAGGGTTTGGGACGACACGTCTTTCACCGGTGAGAGACACCAAAGACCGGTGAACGGTGTCCTCGGGTCCTTAGTGCGTTTGCACTATCCCGGGGTCATCGACGAGGTGCCTGCTCTTTCATGGGAGGACTACGCACGCGTCCATCACTAGGAGCACGACAACCTTCAGGAGGCTGTATGGGCCGATTTTATGGTAAGTATGTTAAAAATAGTTTATAAGTTTTAACTCTTAAACTCTTTTAATCAACATCTCTTCAATATATTCTTTATCGCAGGCAAGATATACTTTAGAGGACCCGAACGACCATCGCCTGTTTGAGGATGCGAGGCGAGTGTTTCACTATAACGCCGCCAAGGCACTTCGACAAGCTTTGTCGAACGCCCGTGTTCAAATTATTAATGAGCACTTGAAGGCGAACCAACAGCACGTGCTACACTTCCGGCAAGAGAGCGAGAGGCACCTGACGGAGGAGGAGTATGCGCAGGTACGTGGGGTGTAGTAAGTATTTTTTTCTGATAATTTCCTCGATGGTATTTTTAACAACTTCCAACTATGTGCAGGGCCACGTGAGTTGGTTGCAGGGTCGGGCCGATGCATTTCGGGCTCTTTGTCGCTACTGGTCTAGCGATGAGTTTAAAGCTAAGTCCGAGAAGGCTCGAGAGTGCAGAGGGGTCGAGGGGAAGAGCAGGCACGAGCAAGATAACCACTTGCGTTTAGCTAAACACATGGTAAGTGTATGTAACTTATGTTTATATATTCATAATATATTGTTCGTACTAACACGTATTGACAGGAGTGCGAGACGGGGGTGCCGTCGACCCCTGCTGAGATCTGGAAGAGAGGTCACAGGGACCCTTCTCAGCCGACGGGGTCCAGTCAGGCTGCAGCCGAGCGACTGGTAAGTTTAGAGATCATTCATATTAAATATAACTATATAAATTGTTGAACTTACACGGTTTTCTTGTTTTGCAGGCTAAGTATGGGGAGGAGGCTAGGAAGATACACGACGAAGATTTCGATTGAGAACATCAACCAATCGATCCTCAAGCCGTGTATGCAAGCGGAGGTGGAAAAGCACACGGGAGGTGAGTTTACAAGTCATTTTTTTTATTTTAAACTCAAAGTATTCAAGATATTTCAATTTCATATTACTGCCTCTCTTTTTTATAGGCTCGCCATATTCGACGGAGTTGTCGACTCGAGGGCGGGAAGACCCGCGAGAGGCAGCTCCACGCAGGCTTCTTCGGTGGGCACGACTGATCGTCGCACCTCGCAGAGGGACATTGAGATGCAGTCCCTCTTCAGGCGACAGGAGGAGCCGGAACGCCAAAGGATCGTGATGGAGGCCACGATCCAAACCCAGGCAGCAACGTTGGCGCAGATGCGGGAAGCAATGGAGGTAACAAAATAAAAACTAAAGTTCTCATTAATTCAACATAAATGACTTACTAATAGATAGCATTTAATGTTTGCAATGACAGGCCATGGATCGGGCGCAAGGTCTGGGGATCCAGATACCGGTACTACCACCGGTCCTTCCAGGCGATCCTTCTTCTGCGGGTTAGGTAATTTTCTATGTAATCCTTCTTCTCCAGCGTAAAAATATTGAGATAGAAGAAAGAGGGAGATAGTTAGATCCGTCGCAAATGATTGAGATAGAAGAAAGAGAGAGATAGAAGAAAGAGAGTGACAGAAGAAAGAGTGAAAAATAGTTAGATAGAGTAGGAGAGGAATGAAGAGAGAGAGGAAGATGTAGATGGAGATAGATGGAGGGGAAGATAGAGGGAGGGAGATGTAGATGGAGATAGAGGGAGGAATATAGAGGGAAAAGGATAGCAATAGAGAGATAGAGTGAGAGAGAAAGATAGAGGGAGAGAGAAAGAGAGAAATGAAAAGAGAGAGGAAGAGAGGGGATCTAGATAAAGATATAGGGAGAGGAAGAGAGTGAGAGAGATGTTGATGCATTTATATTCTAACTCTCAGTTTCATTAATTGCAAGGATCCGCGACGGCTGCACAAACGCCGTCGCTACTGCCACCTGGAATGAGGCGCGATGACGGCTTCGACTTCGGAGGTGGCTACGGAGGTCAGACGGGCGAGTGAGCCCTTGTTTGCTTTGTTGATGACGATGTGAGATGTATCGAGAATGTTAGTTTGTGATTGTGATGATGTTTGTGTGTGATATATTGTGTGATATATTGTTTCTGTTCTGTGATTCTGGCCATCGAGCCGGGTAGTATTTTCTGTTTTTTTTTAAAAAAATAAAAAACCTTATTTGCGACGGCTTTTTATACAGTACCGTCGCAAATAAGGTTCCAGGCCGTCGCAATTAAGCCACTGCTATTTGCGACGGCCCGGCTGTCGCAAATAAGCATTAATTGCGACGGCCCGGCCGTCACAAATAGCGGCACTGGTCATCGCAAATAAGCTTTAATTGTGATGGCCTGACCGTCACAAATATTGTTGCGGGGCCCACCAGCCCCTGGCAATAACTTGCAACGACCGCTGCTAGCCATCGCAAATAAGGTTATTTGCGATGGTGGCCGTCGCAAATAACCTTATTTGCGACGACTTATTTGCGACGGCCAGAAACCGTCGCAAATAAGAAAAGCCGTCGCAAATTGCTTATTTGCGACGGCCTTGGCTGTCGCAAATCGTCGGGTTTCCTGTAGTGTAGGCGGCAGAACACGGCCACGCTAGAGCCGGCAGCAAAGGGGTGGATCTGCGGTAGGTGGTGGGGTGTAGGACACGACATGGTCGCGGCAGGGTGAATCTGCTGTAGATGGCAGAACACGACCACGCCAGAGCTCGACGGTGCGGGGCACGATGGGACCACATCAGAGCTCGACAATGCCACAATGGGGTAGATCCGCATAGGTGGCAGAGCACAGGTCCACTGCGGGAGTATGACGGGGCCACAACGGTGGTTGTCGGTGCAGTAGCGAGCGGCATGGAGGCGCATGTGGTGGCGAGGAAACCGCCTAGCTGAGAAGGAGAAGAGACCATGGATGAGCTGGGCTGGGCTGAGACGTTAGGGTTGAGGTAGTCTATGTTGGGCTGACTGAATCAATTATCAGGCCAAAAATCAGTTTCACCCGGTTAACCAAAAATAATAACCAAAAAAATAATAACCGAAATATGACCGGTTTTGTCGATTTTGGTTAGTTCAATTTCAGTTCAGGTTAGTTTGTGTTCCGGTGTTTTTTCTAGGCCTGATGTGGAATGGAATGTAAGTGCTTCAAGATGCCAAAAGTTGCATATTTGATTACGGCTTTATTTGTAATGAATGTTTGCCTTGGCCCTGGTTGGAGTTGATCAGCAAAGATTGTGATTTATTTATTGTTATCTTCTGTCAATCTTTATTTTCTAGTGTGAACATGTGCGGTAATCTCCCCATTTTTCTATGGGAAGAGAATTAAATGACTGAGTAAACGCTTAGCTGGACAATAGACTCATTCTGGTTTCATATTGAGTGAAATAGTAGATAGAGTAATTCGTTGGTTATCTTTGACGCTAAACTTAGATCGAGAACTTGTTGCCCTAAAGCTGTCAATCCATTACATTATGTGAAATCTTGTGATTTTCTGTTGGGCGTATCCACCGACATCTCGAGGAACAGGTCCAAACGAACAGTCAGGTTGCAGCAACCGAGGCTGTGTACTCGGCAGCGGTCTTGGAGCACCTGACGACGGAGGTCCTGGAGCTGGCAGGGAACGCGAGCAAGGACCTCAAGGTGAAGCGCATCACCCATCACCACCTGCAGTTGGCCATTCGCGGAGATGGGGAGCTCGACACCCTCGTCAAAGGGCATCATCGACGGCGGAGGCGTCATTGCCCACATCCACAAGTCAGTCATCAACAAAGGTCACCCTCACGGAATGAGCGTCTGGCTAGCTGTGTGGTTTCGTCGATCGTATCACCCGTGTTGTCAGTTATTTAGGGTCCTGATTGAACTGAACCTTGTGTTCTGCCTGAGAATGTCTTTTAGAATGATGTCTTCTGGTGTTGCATTTTAAATGTGTGTGACACACATGCTTCGGAATAAATGGCATTTGAACTTTAGTTCCATTGTGTTGCTGTCTTCACTGGATACTGGATATTTGGGCTGATTATATTGCATGGTGCTTGAGCTTTTTGTTGTGTTCATGTATTCTAGACAGTGTGAGCAGATGGTTTTATTTTATATCAGTTGATGTTAGAATCGTGTTGGATCTAATCTTGTTTTGTGTGTGTTTCACTTGAGCTTTTAGCGTGTGGGTGTGTGGGATTAACAAGTGCAGACTTGCTGCATTATGGAGCAAGTCTAATATTAAAATATTCTGCTAATAATAATAAAAAATTCAGCTATGGGGAAAGATACTAGCTTGGATCTAGCGCATTATGGAGCTAAAGTTAGTAAGTAGCATGGATTGCTCACCATACGACCCTCGATCATATGTTCTCCATTATGACCCGCTCCGCAACAGTATGGTCTGCGAACACAATGAACCCAAAGCCCCTGGCATTGCAGGTGGCTCGGTCACGCATAACAATGGCCTCCAACACCTGCCCATACTTGTCAAAGTAATCCCGAAGGCGTTCCTCATTGGTGTACCACGAGATACCACCGATGAACAGCTTCCCGGCCAGCGTTTTCATCTATCTCCTTATGTGCCGCCGCCATATCTACACACACAAAGACAACAACTTTGGCTTCAGATCTTAACTATTTTGGATCCTGATTTAACTGAACCTTGTGACCTGGCTGAGAATGTCTTTTAGAATAATGTCTTCTGGTGTTGCATTTTAAATGTGTGACACACAAGTTCCGGAATAAGTGGCATTTGAACTTTAGTTCCATTGTGTTGTTGTCTTCTCTGGAGACTGAGGTTATTTGGGCTGATTGCCTTGAGTGCTTGAGCTTTTTGTTGTGTTCCTTCCTGCCTTTTACACAAAGACAAACTTTCATTCAGATGCCTCGACTGTTCGAGCTGTTGAGGACAAGTAGAGCAAGGATTTGAAGGCTCTGAAGATGTTTAAAGTAGCACTTGTTGACTTCGCAAAGGAAGCTCTTAAGCCGACATGGAAAGAGGGTCGTTTGAGCAGAGAGACTCATAAAACCATCATGAAGAAGGTTGTTGACAAAGTTACCAGCAGGGTGGAGAAACCCCCTACAACGAAAGACAAGATTGATGTGAGTAAGTGTGTTGTACACATGCACCCAGCTCATGCACCATTACACACGTGCGTTGTGCCCACATGTTTTGACAATTGATAGCCCATACGGCCCATTGAAAATTGTCCTCTCTTCCTCATATAAAATTGTTGCCTTGTAAGCAGTAGCCGACACAAGGGGAAGAGAAAAACCTAGTGCCAGCGCGACCAGAAACTGCCCTCTCGCAATCCCCTTCGCCCCGTCTCGCTCGAATCCGTAACTACATTCCCTAGATCGTACGTGTCATATCCCTTCTAACCCATGACTCTTCTTCCTCGCTTCCTTTTTCCCGTGGAACTTTTGGAGCGTTTATTTGAATTTCTAATGGGTTTCCTTCCTTCCTGCCCTTTTTGGTAGGTAGGTGTTGCGTTTGCCGAAGCAAGGAGGAAGATGGTCCGGAAGGGAGGCAAGGGGCTCATCACGACGAAGACAGCGGCCGCCTACACCAACAAGAACAAAGACAAGAACCTGCCCATAAGCCACTTCACATGCGCTGGCCTCCAGGTTCACCGCGCCGTCGTCCCCCCACCCCGCGATCTCCGCTTCTATTTTCTTGTTGGGTTCTTTTCGTCCCTCGCTCGATAACAAGGGTTAGTTCTTGGTGGTATGCGTTCTTCGTAATTAAGATGTGGATTGCGCAGTGATTTTTTTTGTTTAGAGGGTACACGAGGATTTTATGCTTTCTTTCGATTTCAAGTAGAAGTTGTCTTTACCCTTGGTAGGCACCATTAGTGAAGAAGGTGTGCTCTTGTGTTGGGTATTCCTTCCAATCATTCGTGTTTCTTGGGATCGTGAGCTGCACTCAAGGAATGAGTGTCACAGCGCCCGGCTAGCTGTGTGGTAGAGTGAGCGTATCCTTGCTAGTGTCAATTTAGGGTCCTGATTGAACTGAACCTTGTAGCCTGCCTTAGAATGCCTTTCAGAATAACGTCTGCTGGTGATGCATTTTAATGTGTGAGATGCTTCTGAATAAATGACACATGAACTTGAGATCTATTGTGATGTTGTCTTCTCTAGATACTGAGTATTTGGGTTGATTGCATCGTGCTTGAGCTTTTTGTTGTGTTCCTGCGGATGTTTTTTTATCTCAGTTGATATATGTTAGAATTCTGTTGGATCTGTTTTGTGTGTGTTCCATTTGAGCTCTTAGTGTGTGCGTGTGTGAAACAAGTGCGGACTTGTTGCATTAATTGTGCGTAAGACATGGTGCTGTGCCTGCAAAATAGAATAGCTTGAATTGCATCAGATGAAATAACAGCACTGCTAGATGCCAGATTTGACAAATTGTGCCTACCCGGAAGCCTTATCTGTAAAGGAGCTTGAGCTGTAACATTTACGGGATTAATATTACGGCCCTGGCACGCCTTTGCTTGAGCGAGTAGCTGATTAGGATACAGAGTTTGCGTTAGGTAGCCTCCTCATACTGATTGCATCGTGCCTGAGCTTTTTGTTGTGTTCTTGCGGATGCTTTTTTTTATCTCAGTTGATATATGTTAGAATCCTGTTGGATCTGTTTTGTGTCTCTTCCATTTGAGCTCTTAGCATGTGCACGTGTGAAACAAATGCAGACTTGCTGCATTAGTTGTGCGTGAGACATGGTGCTGTGCCTGCAAAATAGAATAGCTTGAATAGCATCACATGAAATAACAGCACTGCCATATGTCAGATTTGACAAATTGTGCCTACTCGGAAGCCCTATCTGTAAAGGAGCTTGAGCTGCAATATTTACGGGATTAATATTACGGCCCTGACATGCCTTTGCTTGAGCGGGTAGCTGATTAGGATACATAGTTTGTGAAGAAGTGCTTGTAGATTGTTGACCCACTGGTTCAAAAAAAATATACAGCCCTGCCACGCCTTTGCTTGAGCAAGTAGCTGATTAGGATACAGAGTTTGCGAAGAAGTGCTTGCAGATTGCTGACCCACTGGTGGGTCAACATTATAATCAAAATCAGATACCCCCAGTTCATGTGCCAAAGTAGCAAGAGCATCCCTCCATGTTCTACTAGTATCTGCTGATGGGCCTTGCTGTTGCTGTTTTTCCTGAGTGGAAAAGGGGGTGCACCACGAGAGCGGCACGCCTGTACCAACCGCCGTTTTAGGAGGCATCTGAGGATATGGTAATGCTTGACGCTGGTGTCCCTGACCTTGATATGCTTTTGCTGCAATGAGCTGAGATGGTGCACTGGGAGGAAGCAGATCAGGGAAACTCCAAAAAGTATTGCCTGGTGGTGCTACCTGTGCTGTCTGAAATGCCCGGAAAAATGCTGGCTGCATTGTGCTATAGAAAGGGACAAAAGGTTGCATATGGTTAACACTAGAGGATGTATAAACTGGGGGAGCAACCCGAGTCCTTTTCGAGCTATTGGACTGGATTGTAGTTCTTGGCATAGGAAATGGTACTCTCGGCTGAACGATACACTACCTTGTATTATGTGAAATCATAATAGCGGGATGCATCTGTTGGATTGGAACTCTTACCGTTGAAGGTATCATAAGATTTGCATGTGTTGTTGAGCTGAGCGCCAGGTGTTGCTAAGATAGTGTGTAGAGCTGGTGTGAGAGTACTGTACGAGTGGTACAGTGTGTAGTGTTGTGCGTGAGAAAGTGTGCCAATTAAGTGAAGGCAATGTAGTGTTGTGCAAGTATTGTGCGTGAGAAAGTGTGCCTGAGAAGCCAACTGTGTTTGTGTGAGTGTCTACTAAGCAGTGCTTCAGTGTGTATCTTGTGTGTCAGGAATGTTATATTTACGGGAGTGCTTTAGTGTGATTATCTTGTGTGTTAGTGTGAGTGTCTACTTAGCGCTATTGACATGCCCACGCTCTCTGTATTTACAGGAATGTTATAGGTCGCACATGACTGAAAACTCGATGTGTTCTATCACCCCCATCGTATTGAAACTGGCGACCAGCTTGACGACGTCGATGTTAGGGTTTGGGATTCATCTTGAGCTTGCCAGACTTAGAGGGAGGGTCCGGGCCCGCGGTGAAGATGGTATATGGATGATGAAGATGGTGGATCTAATGATGAGAGTTGCTTGAGATGGATGAAGACGACAGGGTGGGGGTGACCATGTGGAGATTGGAGCGTTGAAGGGCGATGGTCGGGGTGAAAGGGGAGTGTGGATGGGTGGGAAGAGCTCGTCGATGTAACGCCGATGAGCCTGTGAGAGGGTGAAAGAGCAGAACTGAACGAGTCGATGAAGTGAACGAACACATGGTTTCAGCCTCTCCTCGCACACAGAACTGAACCAACCAGTCAATGAAGTGATGAACAATGCCTTGCCCTTGCCTCAAGTCACAATCATGCTGGCCCAAAAGGAACGCAAGCACTTGTCTACTGACACGGGCAATGTCACAAGCAAAGGATTCAAAGGTGTCAAGGGGACAGCACAACAGTTGTCTGGTGCCAAAAACTGATTTGTACTAACTGCCAATAATTTTACTCAGTAGAGAATGCGTGCGCGCCTGAAAGAGAGAGATGTGTGCCAAGTGTGCCAAGTGTTGTGTGTGAGAAAGTGTTGTGCAAGGCGCTGCGGATGAAGCGACCATCAGCTGAAGGCGCTAATATGAAGGGACCATCAAGCTCCAGTTCATATTGGGCTGTGATGGTTGAACTCCCACAATACCAACATTTTCAGAGTATTGTGCCAATGATGCAGTAACGCGTTGGATGTCTCCACCTTTGGCTGGATTATGCGAAATAGAAGCTCATCTGACCACATAAGATAAGCTCGAAGCTGGCAAATAAAGAGATAACTCATGCAAGGATTGATTCTGAATTTGCACATTTGGAGCAACCGGCTGGAAACCCTGCATGTTCTGTGTATGCTTTTAGCCTGCGTGCCACTGTCTCGACTCAGCCTATGCAAGTCAATTGCTGCCTGATTCTGTCCAGTATGCACACTTGTTGAAAGATGCTGTGGAGCTCGACCAACAACACTGAAATTATGTCTATTATGTGCAGAGAAATTTGGCAATGCTCGTGCCTCTAGACCATATATAGCCAAGTTGGTTGTGTCCTATACGAGCAACTGACTGGCCCTGTGCATTATGAGTTGAGTTATTCGCAGCTAACTGGGTTCCTTGTGGGTGCACCGAAAAGTTACTTCGCTGCATGTGGCTATTCCAAGGAATTGATGTTGTATTATTCTGCAAATGGGTGGTGACTGGAAGAGTTGGTGGCTCATGAATTTGAAGAATTATTGCATCTTGTCGCTGAAGAATTTGGCCCAAATTCTCCGCTACATTACCAGCATGCAGAGAAATAGGGTATTCCCAATCATATCTGGATGCACTCTGTGAAATTTCATGTGTACGTAACATTTGGGTTCACCCCAGTTTGAGAAATTTCATAGCTCTTCCTGTAGGCTCATCATTGTAGTTCGAAGGCTCATCAGGAGCACTCAGTCCCATCTGCATCTGGGGAGCTTCCTCATGAAGATACACACAGTTTGCACCACAGCTACATTGACTGGCAGCAAAAAAAAAAAAATTACAGGGTTTTTTATTTACCATATGGTGCTCGGTCCTATTAGTATAGGAGATGAATCAGGGCCAAACCCCTCAGAGGCACTTTACCTAGCCTCATCTCTCCAGCTACTCTGTAAAAAGTCATTCTGTTTTCATAAATCCATAAACTCCTTGCTCCGATACCCATACCTTTCCGCTGAGCTAGCAGAATAATGCTCTTGAAATGGTCTGTGCCCACAATCTCTGTGAGGAAACTTGCAATTCCGACCTCTTTTGCATCTACTAGCTACGAAATCTCTACAGGGCAAAGGCCCTCCAGAAGTTCTGCCTCTCCCAATCCTCCTTTCAGGACCAAGGTCAACGAAATCACTGGCACCGTGAGAAAAAGTGTGCCAAGTGAAGGCAACATAGTGTCGTGCAAGTGTGTGTGCGTGAGAAAGTGTGCCAAGTGAACGCAAATGTGTTAATGTGAGTGTCCACTGAGCAGTGCTTAAGTGTGTATCTTATGTGTGGGAATGTTATATTTACGGGAGTGCTTTAGTTTGTATCTTGTGTGTTAGTGTGAGTATCTACTGAGCAGTGCTTCTCTTTCTCTGACGACATGTCCGCGCTCTCTGTATTTACGGGAATGTTATATGTCGCACGTGACTGGAAAGTTGATATGTTCCATCACCCCCGTCGTCTTGGATATTGAGTATTTGGGCTGACTGCATCGTCTTGAGCTTTTTGTTGTGCTCCTGCGGATGGTTTTTTTTATCTCCAGTTGATATATGTTAGAATCCTGTTGGATCTAATCTTGTTTTGTGTGTGTTCCATTTGAGCTCTTAGCGTGTGCGTGTGTGAAACAAGTGCAGACTTGGTGATTAATTGTGCGTGAGACATGGTGCTGTGCCTGCAAAATAGAATAGCTTGAATAGCATCAAATGATATAACAGCACTGCCAGATGCCAGATTTGACAAATTGTGCCTACTCGGAAGCCTTATCTGTAAAGGAGCTTGAGCTACAACATTTACGGGATTAATTTTACGGCCCTGGCACGCCTTTGCTTGAGCGAGTAGCTGATTAGGATACAAAATTTGTGAATACTGCTTGTAGATTGTTGACCCACTGGTTCAAAAAAATATAATACAACACTGCCACACCTTTGCTTGAGCAAGTAGCTGATTAGAATACAAAGTTTGCAAAAAAGTGCTTGCAGATTGCTGACCCACTAGTGGGTCAACATTATAATCAGAATCAGGTACCCCAAGTTGATGTGCCAAAGTAGCAAGAGCATCCCTCCATGTTCTACTAGTATCTGCTGATGGACCTTGCTGCTGCTATTTTCCCTGAGTGAAATAGGGGGTGCACCGCGAGAGCGGCATGCCTGTACCAACGGCCGTGTTAGGAGGCATATGAGGATATGGTAATGCTTGACGTTGGTATCCCTGACCCTGAGATGCTTTTGCTGCAATGAGCTGAGGTGGTGCACTGGGAGGTCCGAAAAGTATTGCCTGGTGGTGGTACTGGTACTTGTGCTGTATGAAACGAAAATGCTGGCTGCATTGTGCTATAGCAAGGGACAAAGGGTTGCATATGGTTAACACTTGAGGATGTATAAACTGGGGGAGCAACCCGAGCCCTTTTCGAGCTATTGGACTGGATTGTAGTTCTTGGCATAGGAGATGGTACTCTCGGCTGAACGATACACTGCCTTGTGTTCTGTGGAATCATAATAGAGGGATGCATCCGTTGGATTGGAACTTTTACCGTTGAAGGTATCATAAGATTTGCATGTGTTGTTGAGCTGAGTGCCAGGTGTTGCTAAGATAGTGTGTAAAGCTGGTGTAAGAGTACTGTACAAGTGGTACAGTGTGTAGTGTTGTGCGTGAGAAAGTGTGCCAAGTGAAGGCAACTAGTGTTGTGCAAGTTTTGCAAGTGAGAAAGTGTGCCAAGTGAACGCAACTGTTTTAGTGTGAGTGTCTACTGAGCAGTGCTTCAGTGTGTATCTTGTGTGTTGGGAATGTTATATTTACGGGAATGTATTTTCGGGAGTGCTTTAGTGTGTATCTCGTGTGTTAGTGTGAGTGTCTACTGAACAATGCTTCTCTTTCTCTGATGGCAGGCCCACACTCTCTGTATTTACGGGAATGTTATATGTTGCATGTGACTGGAAACTCGATGTGTTCCATCACCCCCATCTATCGAAGTGTGGCAACGACACTTCCTCCGGTACAACTAAAGTGTAGCCCGCGGAGGTTCTTGTTATGGTTGGGGCACACAGAGATCAAGATCAAAATGGCGATGCCAGAGATTTACGTGGTTCGGGCCGCCTGAGCGTAATACCCTACTCCACGGAGTGTGTGTGTGTGTTGTAATATGAATCGCCCGGAAGCGTAGTAAATGGCTCAACCTCTTTTCCCTCTTTTGTATCGTGTGGCCAGTCCTTTTATAGTACGAGGACTAGCCATTACATCATTCACCTGGCCCAACATGTGGCCCTGGTGTATTAAATTGCCTAATACACTGTCTATGGGTATTAAGCATGGTTAATAGTGTGATAACGGGCCTTAATGGTAGCGTTACCTCTATTAATAGTGGCCCGATCGTGTGTTGTTAATACAACATTAACGACATGTAATCAAGTCTTGTAATTGCCGCTTTAATTGCTCTTGATTGTTCGTGCAGAAGGAGATCCGCCAATGTACTTGTTGGTGAAGCAGGTCTGGAGACTCCACACGTGGCAGCTCTGGAGCTTTCCCTTGCGGGAGGGTAGGTTCGGGGCTGCTGTACACGTGTCGGCACCGGAGCTCCTCTTTGCTGGGGGTTAGGTCCAGGTTGTTGTACACGTGTTGTCAGCGAAGCTTTCCTTTGTTGGGAGTTTAGTTCCGGTTTTCCTTTACACGTGTTTACCCAGGAGCTACCCATATGAGGGGAGCAGATCCGGTGCAATGTGACATGTGGGGCCTGAGGAGACCTTCAACTGTGACATGTAGAACTCCCTTGTACTCTTTGCGGTACCGAGGAGTACCCAATACGCAGGGTACCGACAGTGGCGCCAGGGCCCACCTCTGGGAGAAATCCTTTGGGTTAAGTTATTCTAATGGATGTGGGGCCATTCTCAATTCCCACACTTTGATTTCAAGTGTCTTCTGATGTGCTGTTGGAGCGATGGTCCGGGAGTGAACCATCGACGCTGTCGGTGGTTTTGATCCGGCAGATCTCCCGACACTACTAAAGTGTTAGAGGAGTTTGAGGTTTGGTGTGGGCGCGCGGAGATTCAAGAAGGTGAAGTGTAAATGACACAGTAGACACGAAGATTTACGTGGTTCGGGCCGCCTGAGCGTAATACCCTACTCCACGTGGTGTGTTGATGTTGTATTGGATGTATGAGCTCAAAGTGAGTTCAGGGTGTAGAGTGAGCGTGTCTCTGGAGAGTGTGTCCGGAGAGTGTGTGTAGAATGTTTCTAGAGTCTCCTCTATGTATCGTCGGCCTGTCCTTTTATAGTACAAGGGCAGGCCATTACAAGTTAGCCTGGCCCGACATGTGGCCCCGTCGGTTACTGATATTGATACACATTCAACACATTTAATTGCCGTTAATGACCGAGTTATGGGCTTTGACATCGCCGTTACTGGTAATTAAGGTCGTCCGATCGTGTGTCATTAATATAGTATTAATGACACTTAATCGGGTCTTGAAGTCCTTGATTCCCCTTTGAAGATCCGGACCGTTGTGGAGTCTCCCGGAGGTTAGAGGCTGAAGATCTGACGGTTGGACACGTGGCAGCTCCGGAGCATACTGTGGGAAACAGATAGGTCCGGAGCTACCTGACACGTGTCAGTTCCGGAGCTTCCCTCGGTCTGGGGTTAGGTCCGGGGGTGCCATTTCGGTACATAACCCGGAGCTTTCCCCCTTGTGGGCGGTAGCTCCAGTTTGATAGTACACGTAGCGACCCTGAGACTAACCATGTTGGAGAAGCGGGTTCGGTTATGTCTGACATGTGGGCCTCCGAAGGTCTTCAAATCAAGTAGATGACTTTCCCTTGAGATCTTTGCAATCCCAAGGAGTATATGGCACCCAGGGTACCGACAGACGCGTGGCTTGTTATGAATGCGACAGATAAGATCTTTGAGTGAGGATCTAACGCAATTGAAGGTCGCCGGTTCCCAATACAAAAACCGTATCGGTTCCGCGCACCTTGTCAGGGTGCCGCCATCGAGTTTCCCGCCGCTCATCATGACTGTGGGGACCGGAGTCCACACATCCGAGGATCTCATTGGGTGGTACCGTGCGATGCGGCACCTAACAGCACACACAAAAAGGATACCAAAACATATAAAGTTTTCATTTCATAATAAGAAGAGTTTACAAAAGAGTGTACAATAGAAGTACACACGCAGCGGAAAATACATACTCATAATCTCACCTAACTAAGCAGGAGAGAAGACGTCCATGCCCTAGGACGATTCTCGCTAGCAACACGAAGAACAAACAGCAGCGGCGTGGCTCGCATGAGATTTATCTCGACACCTCGAGTCTCATGTACAACCTGAACAGCAGAAATAAAACTAATACCTGCAAAAATCGTTAAAGCGCAAACGTGAGCATAAGGCTCAGCAAGACTTAACCGTCTCACTAGACAGATGCAAGGGGACACTAAACATAGGTAAGGAATAGCATAAATGACTCGCCTACAAATGAATCCTTATAATCAAGTTTTAAGTAGCAAATGACATTCTCTGAGCACGGCACATCATGGGCTCCACAATCAAACAAGAAACGCTTTACCGATGATATGACATGCCCAAAGCACATAGTGCTATTACAGCTAAAGTATGGGGAAACTGTGAACTTTTAATTGTACTATCTCTAAATCATACAAGGTTGCAAAGTAATTATAATTCAATACAATATGATTTTCTGGCTTCTTTAGTATTTACTACGTCACCGCTCAGTGAACAAGTGGTACTCTATTACTGCGAGGGACAGTGATTGCAATCAGGACACACCCGGACAACACGACACATACGCACTTTCGGAAATGCCAGCGAGCACTTCGCGCAGTACCTACGTAGCACTTCAGTACTAGTCGTATATGGCAACCTTTCGCGAGACACTCAAATGCCGAACCGGTCGATCCGTCACGGGCAGGAGGTCCCTGCGTGGGGCGTACTCTGACGTGCCCACCAGCGGATTTACACCTTGCTACCCTCAACCCACACCTATAAAACGGAACGGTATGCCTCGACACCCAAGTGACCAAGCTACGTCAGTTTATTGGATCCCATATGTCCATTATGTTGCCGGTACAATTCAAGCTTGTCCGAAGGGGCCGCACACGAAGCGGGCCTTAATCGACACAGGCAGGGCTATGCGACCGAGACTCACTTCTCGCCGCTTCCTAGCCATTCCCTGCCCGGTCTCAGTTTCATTACATTATGTCATTTTCTATCTAACCAATCCTGTGAGACATGTCCTACATCTCTCGCGAGTAGATCCCAACTACTCGACTTCTACTGGATTTCCTATGCATTAGCAAAGCAGTTACTATAGGTCAAACTGTAACTCGTTCCAAATAAACCCTGGGATTTTTGGTCATGCATATGGAGTATCATTCACCCTAGACGTAATGCACAATTCATATACTACTCATCATAGTGATAAAGCAAAAGTTTATAAAGGACTTAAATGCAAACCGGGGCTTGCCTTAGTTTGCGACTGAACAAATGTCAATTGTTAGGGCTTGATCTTCCTCCGGAGAACCTGCCATGGAACCTCAGTGGAAACACATCGGCCTTCTCCTCCAAGTGAAGCTCCTCGTAGATCACCTACCATCACGTTTCCTATCGACATGATATGCGTATAAGTCATTAAGTAATTAAGTAATTTAAGAAAAGACTCCACGGGGTTGTGTAAACTCTAAGAATGAGGAGTTCGACTAGGAAGGACAGATATGCCTTTGTTGTGTGAATGAACAAAGGATGAAGTCAAGTGGTCATAGTAGTATCGAGATGTGAATTGAAAGGTGCAATGTAAGCACACATTGCAACTTGGCACTCAATACTCGACGCTATGCCACTCAAGGACGATACAGCTGAATGGTGTGAAAGTGTTGGACTGGTAGGGTAAGGATGACCTAAGAGTCAAGGTGGCATAGTAGTGTCGAGATAAGCACTGAAAGGTGCAATGTAATGACACATCGCAATTTAGCACTCGACACTTGGAGCTATGCCGCACAAAGAGTGATAAGGTAGAATGGTGAAGAAGTATTACTGGACTGTGTGATGTAAGGAAGACTAAGCGATCAAGATGGAGCATTGAAAGCTTAAGGCGTGAGTGAACTGTGCAACAAGAGTTTGTGACTTAGAAGTCGACCAATGAAGTTACACGAACTCATTAAGGAGTAAATCTAATTACGTGACAAGTGGGGTCGCAGGGTTCTGCTAAGGATGAACCAGGGTGAAACCCTAGCGACACTTGGGAGTGAAGTGAGGTCAACATTCTTTGGACTTAAGACATCATAACGAGCCTTGTTAACCTGACGTGAATATCGAGACAACTTTCAAAGGACCTTTAGGTAAATTAGTCGCTACGACTATCTTTACAAGCATCGTCCAAGTTCTTACATGACACTATTGCAGTGCCCTTTGCAAGATTGTCCGGATGAGCTCGGTGACTCTTGGAACTCGAATATGATGCGAGACCTTGTCGTGACGGTCAGGCTTTGCCATCACGAGAAGATCGGATTAGCGAGGTCCACATCGACCCGGACTCGTCAAAGGGGTGAGCGGAATCTCGAACACCACTTCATGAGTCGAAGAGTTAGGGACTCGACTTAGTTGTCGACAAAAGACTCGACGAACCTACCGTCGATGAAGAGGTACACCTAGGTAAGCAATTCTGCGAATGGAAAGGAAACGTCCTCGACACGACTAAGAAATTCTTATCCAAGGTTCCACTTGGACTAGTTCTCCTCGTCGGTCGCAACGTTCTCGCAGTATTCTACCCTAGGTCATCGGTGGTCACCAATACACTCGGTTTGACCTAGAAGGCATTTCATCTAGCATCCTAGCTACACCTAGGACTTGACGAGTCTCGCCTTGACCAAACCCTAATATGGCTAAACGACCATCGACTGATGTGTCGTGGTCGTGTTCCAGTACCACGTACATCACATGTATCCTTCACCTCGATGCTAGGGCACGATAATGGCTCGGAATGTCACGACGATGTCATATGGTCAACGACGTCGACGCGGCTCATGGTGGAGCATCACGAGCACGCACGGACAGGCCAACGTGATACAAACGATAAAGGAGGTCAACTTAGGGACTCCTATAGGAATGATATCAATGCGGAAACTGGATGTACGACTTGACGACACATGAGTAACCTTAGCGATCACGACGAACGGACGTCGGTGACATCAAGCAAGGTATTTCAGGGTAAGGCTCACCTTGTATGCATTTCGCCGAACATCTTGGTGTGTACTAGAGTTCCATCGCGTCATCACCATTCAAAGGGTATCTTGGCACATGTACTTGTCAATTGCCACCCCAGAATAGACCTGCATCCATAGACCAGCATTGAACGGTAACACACTTAGTTTTGCCTTGTAACCATTTCATCGAACACCTTGGCTGCAGTCACTGATTCAATCATTCTTGCAAAATAAGAGCTAACCTTGGACCAGTTGTCAATACCATTGTGTCAACGACGCGTTCTGGGATCTCATACATCACATACATCCCTCGCTTTGCTGGTTGGGTGCAACCATGGCGCGAAACGGGGCGACAATGTCGGGCGTCGACCACCGGTTGGGGCGCGGCAAGGCAGGGGCATGGTCAGCAGAAGGCGGCTATGGTGTGCAGGCTTGGCGTGTGCAATAGCGACCATGGCGTGCTGGAATTGGAACAGGGCACAAGCAGGATGGCACATCCATGGTACGGGTGGTCGGCGTGGCGCAGCCTGCAGCGGCGGCTGGAACGCGACGCGCAGCAGTGGGGTGGGCGCAGCATTGGCGGCCAGGGGCACACAGCCGCAGGAGGGCAAGGGGGCACGGTTGCCGGCGAGGCGATGCAGCAGCGTGGAGGGCGGTCGGCGAAGGAGCGGAACGGCGAGAGAAGCAAGCGCAGACCAAGGCGTGTCTGTGGGCGGCAAGCTGGAGCACGGGGACAGCGCGGCAGCGCTGGGGCGCGGGCGCTGCTGGGACGCCGGCGAACGGACGGCCGGCGGGGTGGTGCGGCTCCGGGCGTGGGGCGCAGCAGCGCGGCATCGGCGGCGCGTGGACAAGCGCCGAGGGAGGCGAGGAGCCAGGGAGCACCGTGGCGGTCGGGCGTCGCGCAGGCGTGCGGCGCAGGGACGGCACACGTCGGTAAGGGGCACGGCCGGCGAGGTAGGCGCGGGGCGGTGCCGTGGCCAGGGCGCATGGGAGGTGCGAGGTCGGGCGAGGAGGCAGGGGCCGGCCGGGAGGTGGCGCGTACGGAGGCGGTGAGTAGGGGGCGAGCCCTGGTGGGGCGCTACGGTGCCATGAGCGGCCGTGGGAGGAGGGAAGGAGAAGCGGGGTCGGGCGCTGATAAGGACACAGAGAGAGCAGCAAAGTTGGTTTTTGTGGCTATGAGGATAGACATGACATGTGGGCCCCATTTTTCCCTTCTCCTTATCCTCTTCATTTTCAGATGCAAAATATCTCATCCATTGAGCAGCTTACCAGTGGGGCCCACCCTTTTCCTAGTACTGAGGATAAGTATGACATGTGGGTCCCACTCTCTTCTCCCTCCTCTTTTCAAAATTCAAAAGGAGCTAACAGACAGGCTTCAAAAATAGTCAACTTTGGCCCAGTGACTAAATAAAATGTGGAGAATTTTATGGTGCAATCAGATTTCAAAACTGAGCAAGTTGAATTTGAACTCAGGTTTGAATTTGAATTCAAGTGGTGACACTTGACTCAAGGAAATAAATAGTAGATTAGGTTGAAAAATCCTGAAACTTTGAAGTTAACCTTTTTGAACCATAAGGGACCTCAGGAAAAATTTGGAGTTGATTTGGACAAGGTTGAGCGCGAAGTTTAAATTTGAAGTCGACGTTGATTAAACTCTCGGTACGTGTCCAATAAATGGGAAACGTGCTTCAAAAATTTTGAAACTTTTCCGAGAGTCTAATTGGAATATTAGAAGGTCATGGAAAAATTTACGGCATGAGATTTGAATATTTTTGAATGTCCCATTTTAGGGTTGGAATAATTCCTTTTTCTTTCTCTCTATTTTGTTTTCTTTTCTCCTTTAATTTTTTTATTGAAAATGTGAATACTTGGAAATTAAGGATTCTTCACCTTAAGTTCCATTCCACATCAGCAACCATGTTCTATATGTAAAGTTTTAACAAGTCCCTATTTTTAGTGAACATAGTTTAACTCATATGGCTCATGTGAGTTTGGATTTCCAAGTCTATTTTCAAAATTTTTAAGTTCGCATTTTTGCGTTTTTGTTCTTCCGAAAAACGGGCTTTTACAATCCTTCCCCCTTAAAGGAATCTCGTCCCGAGATTCTAACAGGTAGAATAACAGAACGATGAGGGAACGATCCGTAAAAGAGGGTCATTGACTAAGGAAAATGGCAATGCCCTTAAAAACTTGGGTTCTACAAAATAGTGATTATCTTCATGCATCTTAAGAAATTCTAAAGTCTGCTTCAGGAGATTCCAGTCTTTAGGTTGATAACCTTGACAGGATGCTCGACATGGCAATATCACATCGTAAAACTTTCATGTCTGTTACTGATCCTTTATTGTTGTACTCTTGCACTGACATGACATCTTGTCCCGTCCTAGTCTTGATTTGAAGAATTTGCACTTGTTCTTTGCTTCTCTAGGTCACCTTGATAGTTTGAAACTTTTCTTGCATTGATTCTTGGTTGCTTGCTTGGTTTTTGCATAGGCCCTTTCAACTTAATGTGGTATTTCCCTTGACATGAGTTAAGATGGTTTACAAGGTTAAACAACAATCATTAACCTCGTTTGATGTTTAGTCAACCATAGGATTCCTTAGCCGTAGCATAAGAGTAGCAAGACACTCAACACTCTTATGTAATCAAAACAGCAGGAACATTGAAGATATGACGACTACAAGGTTTCTGGGTATATCAACGTCTTCAAACAATAGAAGCAGAAGATGAAGACCTTTTTGCGGTGGCACATGAGGATGTAAGGATTCAGTATCCTCATATGTTTCATCACAGCAAAGAACTCAATCATATGGTAACTACAAGGTAATTAGTATAGAAAGGTTACCATATAACAACATAAGATCTTAGATGGACCCAAAGAGTTTCACGAGGTTGACAAACGAACGGTATCCTCGCGAGGAAGGAGATTTCATGGATTTTACAAGGTTGATCATCGAACTGATGACTACTCGATGACGAACGGTATAGTTGCAACAATCAAGGTACTTGAACCTAACAAGTCAAGGCTGGAAGTCCAAGTGTTTGTGTAGTTGCAAGTACTCAAGGCGATTTGAGTTTCAAAAAGTCAAGGACAAGGACTCAACTGTGTTTTAGTCACAAGGTGTCCCTTGTGCTACTCAAGATAATGAAACCAGTCGAAGGCATTGCGAACGATAAAATTGATCACAACTCAAAAATGTTAGGCACTACTTAAGTATCTGAACGGGGTCACATATTCTTGCTCAAAACTCCTTAGTAATTACGTTTTATGATGCATCACAAACCGGATGATGTTATGCAGACACAATGCAACTCCGCGGATAATTATGCAAGGTATGGTGCATTCAGTATTATACTTTGAGCAAAAATAGGTAAGACAATCAAAACACAGTCAGAAGTATCCCAAATACAGGAGGATTGATTAAACTTGGTCATGAAAGGCGCTAGAAAAGACTTGCTACTTTCATATCTCGACCAAGTTCGATGGTTTCAAGGTAAAAGTATTAGCAAGGAATGGTGAGGTTCATCTCAAGGCAACGGAGTGTACAAAATGGAACAAAGTGATTGAACTTCTTGTTGATCGGAAGTTCCCTAAAGCTTGTTAATCACAACTTACAGGTAATTGTGGTTCCTTAACAAAGGGTCAGGTTTTTCATCTCATAGTTTTCTTAAAGTACTATGTCTACCCCTTAAAAGGTGCGGTAGGGTTGCCTTCAGAAGTGGCAAAGAGAGTAACCTTTGAAGAGTAAGGTTCTCCTCACTTCCGTAGGTTGCACTAAGTGGTTGACAAGGTACTGTGCTAGGCACGACCTTGGTTAGTAATCCACGTTCTTGCTAAAGAATTTCCAGCTCATACTACTCACTTATGGCTTCTCGTCTCAAAGACTGAAGCAAAGGAGTGGTTTAGCGTGAAGAATCAACTGACTTCTTTAACTCGATGATCGAGTTCCACAAGAAACGGGGTTCAAGGTAATCCGTTACTTAAGCTTCGCATTGACTTAATGAGTCAATGTTGTACTCGGTCCTACTTACTTGAGCATTGCTCCCAACACGTTGGTTCGGTGTCGATGTACCTTGGTATGACACCTAGGTGAACGTAACACTTCAATTACTAGATGAACTCCTTCCCCCTTAAGATTCAAGCTAGGTGAGCAAGAAGCTTACTCCAAGCAATATTTATGGGGAGGGTCGTCCAACTAAGGGAAGTGTCATACATGCTCAATGCACAATTAAAGTGTGAGATGCAAGGTTGCATAGTCAAAACACTAGCATGTGCATCCGAGCAAAAGGGATTTGCCTTAGTGTAATACTCAACTCTAAAGGCAAATATTGTTGGGTCGCAACACCTGGGATGTTATGAAACACCTCGAGTTGGACTCGAGAACCAAATCCATAAACACCCTGAAGGGTCATCACCCGGCTAAATCCTGGTGGAGGATGAACGGCTTGGACGCAACTTCGATTTTGGCCAAGTAAATGGCAAAATCAGATCTTGGGGTGAACAACAAAGTTAAAGTAAACTTCAATACCCTTCCAAAAAGTATTGGTTTGCCTCTAGATCATCTCTGGTTTGCAAGTTATGCACTTTTAAAGTTAGCAGATTTCTCTGCACTTTCAGCAGAATCGGCTTAAACAGTAGCAGTTTTGATCTAAAGTTTTCACGCTGTTCTGATGAAAATCTGGAAATATTCTTATTTACAAAGTTGTAGCCAGTGTAATAAGATTTCCATAATGTACTTACTTGTCTTCATATCAGCTCTGGTTCAAAAGATATGAATTTTTGAAGTTGGGTAAAATTTCAGCATTCAGAATTGAATTCAGTTCAGATTGACCACTCTGTATTTAAACTCGATTTGGAATAGGTAGATGACCGATTCAGGTCTGGAGCCAATTGCAAAAATTGTAGCTGACTCTCTAACCTCTCCAACGGTTACTCGCGTGACACCATTGGATCAAAGGTCTGCGAGTTATGGATTAAATTCAGAGGTGTACAGATTGCTGTCCAGTTTGAGTATGCCTTGACAGTCTCTGCGATTATCTAAATTTCACCCACCAAAACAAGGATTTTGGTCTTGAGCTGAACAGAAAACATGCAGAGGACTCCCAAATCTTTCTAAATAGTATTTACTTGCCCTCGTAGCACTTCTGGTTGAGAAGATATGGCATTTGCAAGTTTGACAGTTTTTTTGAAAATTTGGACAGCACCTCCTTTGTTTAAGGCTGATTTTGTCCACAATTTTCAAATATACAAACATCAAAATTTGCAAAAGTAATACATAGCAAACTTGTTGCATACATTCTCAGTATCCCAGAAATGTAAAATACGAAGCCATTCGACAATTATACAGCGAGTTATGCGAGAAACAGTAACTGTATACAGGACTGTCCACTCGCAGTCCAGATTTGATCAAGTCTAGGAATCTGAAATTTTAAGTATGTTAGAGATGGATTCCGCTCTGAAGTTCTATAGAAATGTTGTAGAGGACTCTCTAAGTTTTCCATACATGTATAAACATGCATAGGTTGCATTTCTAGTTTAACAGTTATGGCTATTTAAAGTTCAAAATTTTTCTGGCTGTTTCAGATAGCATCGATATACATGTACTATCTTCAACTCTGTTTTTAATTAGTTTTAAACTGAATTTGAGGTATCACTGAATAACAAAGTTGTAGAATAGCTCTTCCACTTTCCAGAAATGTATCATAATAGAATAGAAGAGCTTTCTCCAAGGAAATATGACAAAAATTCAGATGCTGGTCCGTGTAGTTTCAGAACAGCAGCTGCTGTGATAATGGTGCATTTTCATCACCATAAAAGCATCTTTTGGCTTGGAGGTCAATAGGAAACTATTAGAAGACTCCAAAAGATTTTCAAAAAGTATTCACTTGCCTCCAAAGCCCTCCAGGTTGAAGAGATATGGAATTTCAAAGTCAGGTCAATTCTGTTCGAAAACAGAACTCACCGGCGTCGAAACACAAGAATTTGGGAACAAACTCAAATTTTGAAACTTAGCTCAAAACTCAAGTCCGATGGATAGAACTTGATTCACAACTAATCATTTCCTTTAGAACCAAATGTAATCTTAAAAGAGACTTGACGACCTTCTTATCCATAACATATCACTATGGATCTTCAAACTTAACCAAAATCTTACTTCAGCGAAGTCGAGCTAAACTCTCGCTAGGAGCAAAGGACTTTGGTTCACCTACTCTTGAAAAGAAACATTTTACTTCGTCCACAAGATATCAGCAACTGATACTTGGACTTAATATGAATATGAAGCCATTTCTTTCGTGGGGGATGGTCAAAGTATCAATTGTGATACTAATGGTACTACGTGCCTTACCAAAAGAAAAATCTAACCCGGTACATCCGGATACGTCTATAGGTGGTCCTAATACCGATCACTCGCAAACGTTTGCTACACGGGTCGCTACCGGAGTTAGTGTACCTGCAGAAGACAAACAATCCCCTTTCACACCTTCACACCTCAAGGGCGGCACGGGGAAACACGACAGGCAGTCACAATAAGATATAATCAAAAGTAAATGCATACGACTCTGGTGTGAGTCGCCCTCGAGCGAAGTCATGTCTCGAGGTACATGGCTGTAAATACGTCTGTACAGCAAAGACTCCCGTACGAACCGGCTTATACACGCTCGGGCATACGTGTTCGCATGTTCTCATAGATATGAGAACACACTATCGGGTTACATACCACCCGACGGGGGCTCCCACTAATTTTGTGTCACGCTGGGGTACCGCGTGTCATATGTTCTCAGAAACATGGAAAGTTTCAGAGACTCATATTGACTTTCCGTGCTAAGCCACGGAAATTTCACATACCATATCTCGTATGCAGAGTTTACCGAGATTGATCCGCTCTCGGCGGCGTACCTTACCTCTTACCTTGAAGACAGAGCGTCGTTACAGAGTAATATAACAAGTTAGTTCACCACCTTTATAACTTATACTAGTAATAGTCCTTAATGGGCATATAGCTAAACCTCACTCGACTACTTCGGAGTTTTCGAAAATAGGCTCCTTTCGAGCGTGCTATTCCCAATGAAGCTCTGATACCATGTCTGTGGGGACCGGAGTCCACACATCCGAGGATCTCATTGGGTGGTACCGTGCGATGCGGCACCTAACAGCACACACAAAAAGGATACCAAAACATATAAAGTTTTCATTTCATAATAAGAAGAGTTTACAAAAGAGTGTACAATAGAAGTACACACGCAGCGGAAAATACATACTCATAATCTCACCTAACTAAGCAGGAGAGAAGACGTCCATGCCCTAGGACGATTCTCGCTAGCAACACGAAGAACAAACAGCAGCGGCGTGGCTCGCATGAGATTTATCTCGACACCTCGAGTCTCATGTACAACCTGAACAGCAGAAATAAAACTAATACCTGCAAAAATCGTTAAAGCGCAAACGTGAGCATAAGGCTCAGCAAGACTTAACCGTCTCACTAGACAGATGCAAGGGGACACTAAACATAGGTAAGGAATAGCATAAATGACTCGCCTACAAGTGGATCCTTATAATCAAGTTTTAAGTAGCAAATGACATTCTCTGAGCACGGCACATCATGGGCTCCACAATCAAACAAGAAACGCTTTACCGATGATATGACATGCCCAAAGCACATAGTGCTATTACAGCTAAAGTATGGGGAAACTGTGAACTTTTAATTGTACTATCTCTAAATCATACAAGGTTGCAAAGTAATTATAATTCAATACAATATGATTTTCTGGCTTCTTTAGTATTTACTACGTCACCGCTCAGTGAACAAGTGGTACTCTATTACTGCGAGGGACAGTGATTGCAATCAGGACACACCCGGACAACACGACACATACGCACTTTCGGAAATGCCAGCGAGCACTTCGCGCAGTACCTACGTAGCACTTCAGTACTAGTCGTATATGGCAACCTTTCGCGAGACACTCAAATGCCGAACCGGTCGATCCGTCACGGGCAGGAGGTCCCTGCGTGGGGCGTACTCTGACGTGCCCACCAGCGGATTTACACCTTGCTACCCTCAACCCACACCTATAAAACGGAACGGTATGCCTCGACACCCAAGTGACCAAGCTACGTCAGTTTATTGGATCCCATATGTCCATTATGTTGCCGGTACAATTCAAGCTTGTCCGAAGGGGCCGCACACGAAGCGGGCCTTAATCGACACAGGCAGGGCTATGCGACCGAGACTCACTTCTCGCCGCTTCCTAGCCATTCCCTGCCCGGTCTCAGTTTCATTACATTATGTCATTTTCTATCTAACCAATCCTGTGAGACATGTCCTACATCTCTCGCGAGTAGATCCCAACTACTCGACTTCTACCGGATTTCCTATGCATTAGCAAAGCAGTTACTATAGGTCAAACTGTAACTCGTTCCAAATAAACCCTGGGATTTTTGGTCATGCATATGGAGTATCATTCACCCTAGACGTAATGCACAATTCATATACTACTCATCATAGTGATAAAGCAAAAGTTTATAAACGACTTAAATGCAAACCGGGGCTTGCCTTAGTTTGCGACTGAACAAATGTCAATTGTTAGGGCTTGATCTTCCTCCGGAGAACCTGCCATGGAACCTCAGTGGAAACACATCGGCCTTCTCCTCCAAGTGAAGCTCCTCGTAGATCACCTACCATCACGTTTCCTATCGACATGATATGCATATAAGTCATTAAGTAATTAAGTAATTTAAGAAAAGACTCCACGGGGTTGTGTAAACTCTAAGAATGAGGAGTTCGACTAGGAAGGACAGATATGCCTTTGTTGTGTGAATGAACAAAGGATGAAGTCAAGTGGTCATAGTAGTATCGAGATGTGAATTGAAAGGTGCAATGTAAGCACACATTGCAACTTGGCACTCAATACTCGACGCTATGCCACTCAAGGACGATACAGCTGAATGGTGTGAAAGTGTTGGACTGGTAGGGTAAGGATGACCTAAGAGTCAAGGTGGCATAGTAGTGTCGAGATAAGCACTGAAAGGTGCAATGTAATGACACATCGCAATTTAGCACTCGACACTTGGAGCTATGCCGCACAAAGAGTGATAAGGTAGAATGGTGAAGAAGTATTACTGGACTGTGTGATGTAAGGAAGACTAAGCGATCAAGATGGAGCATTGAAAGCTTAAGGCGTGAGTGAACTGTGCAACAAAAGTTTGTGACTTAGAAGTCGACCAATGAAGTTACACGAACTCATTAAGGAGTAAATCTAATTACGTGACAAGTGGGGTCGCAGGGTTCTGCTAAGGATGAACCAGGGTGAAACCCTAGCGACACTTGGGAGTGAAGTGAGGTCAACATTCTTTGGACTTAAGACATCATAACGAGCCTTGTTAACCTGACGTGAATATCGAGACAACTTTCAAAGGACCTTTAGGTAAATTAGTCGCTACGACTATCTTTACAAGCATCGTCCAAGTTCTTACATGACACTATTGCAGTGCCCTTTGCAAGATTGTCCGGATGAGCTCGGTGACTCTTGGAACTCGAATATGATGCAAGACCTTGTCGTGACGGTCAGGCTTTGCCATCACGAGAAGATCGGATTAGCGAGGTCCACATCGACCCAGACTCGTCAAAGGGGTGAGCGGAATCTCGAACACCACTTCATGAGTCGAAGAGTTAGGGACTCGACTTAGTTGTCGACAAAAGACTCGACGAACCTACCGTCGATGAAGAGGTACACCTAGGTAAGCAATTCTGCGAATGGAAAGGAAACGTCCTCGACACGACTAAGAAATTCTTATCCAAGGTTCCACTTGGACTAGTTCTCCTCGTCGGTCGCAACGTTCTCGCAGTATTCTACCCTAGGTCATCGGTGGTCACCAATACACTCGGTTTGACCTAGAAGGCATTTCATCTAGCATCCTAGCTACACCTAGGACTTGATGAGTCTCGCCTTGACCAAACCCTAATATGGCTAAACGACCATCGACTGATGTGTCGTGGTCGTGTTCCAGTACCACGTACATCACATGTATCCTTCACCTCGATGCTAGGGCACGATAATGGCTCGGAATGTCACGACGATGTCATATGGTCAACGACGTCGACGCGGCTCATGGTGGAGCATCACGAGCACGCACGGACAGGCCAACGTGATACAAACGATAAAGGAGGTCAACTTAGGGACTCCTATAGGAATGATATCAATGCGGAAACTGGATGTACGACTTGACGACACATGAGTAACCTTAGCGATCACGACGAACGGACGTCGGTGACATCAAGCAAGGTATTTCAGGGTAAGGCTCACCTTGTATGCATTTCGCCGAACATCTTGGTGTGTACTAGAGTTCCATCGCGTCATCACCATTCAAAGGGTATCTTGGCACATGTACTTGTCAATTGCCACCCCAGAATAGACCTGCATCCATAGACCAGCATTGAACGGTAACACACTTAGTTTTGCCTTGTAACCATTTCATCGAACACCTTGGCTGCAGTCACTGATTCAATCATTCTTGCAAAATAAGAGCTAACCTTGGACCAGTTGTCGATACCATTGTGTCAACGACGCGTTCTGGGATCTCATACATCACATACATCCCTCGCTTTGCTGGTTGGGTGCAACCATGGCGCGGAACGGGGCGACAATGTCGGGCGTCGACCACCGGTTGGGGCGCGGCAAGGCAGGGGCATGGTCAGCAGAAGGCGGCTATGGTGTGCAGGCTCGGCGTGTGCAATAGCGACCATGGCGTGCTGGAATTGGAACAGGGCACAAGCAGGATGGCACATCCATGGTACGGGTGGTCGGCGTGGCGCAGCCTGCAGCGGCGGCTGGAACGCGACGCGCAGCAGTGGGGTGGGCGCAACATCGGCGGCCAGGGGCACACAGCCGCAGGAGGGCAAGGGGGCACGGTTGCCGGCGAGGCGATGCAGCAGCGTGGAGGGCGGTCGGCGAAGGAGCGGAACGGCGAGAGAAGCAAGCGCAGACCAAGGCGTGTCTGTGGGCGGCAAGCTGGAGCACGGGGACAGCGCGGCAGCGCTGGGGCGCGGGCGCTGCTGGGACGCCGGCGAACGGACGGCCGGCGGGGTGGTGCGGCTCCGGGCGTGGGGCGCAGCAGCGCGGCATCGGCGGCGCGTGGACAAGCGCCGAGGGAGGCGAGGAGCCAGGGAGCACCGTGGCGGTCGGGCGTCGCGCAGGCGTGCGGCGCAGGGACGGCACACGTCGGTAAGGGGCACGGTCGGCGAGGTAGGCGCGGGGCGGTGCCGTGGCCAGGGCGCATGGGAGGTGCGAGGTCGGGCGAGGAGGCAGGGGCCGGCCGGGAGGTGGCGCGTACGGAGGCGGTGAGTAGGGGGCGAGCCCTGGTGGGGCGCTACGGTGCCATGAGCGGCCGTGGGAGGAGGGAAGGAGAAGCGGGGTCGGGCGCTGATAAGGACACAGAGAGAGCAGCAAAGTTGGTTTTTGAGGCTATGAGGATAGACATGACATGTGGGCCCCATTTTTCCCTTCTCCTTATCCTCTTCATTTTCAGATGCAAAATATCTCATCCATTGAGCAGCTTACCAGTGGGGCCCACCCTTTTCCTAGTACTGAGGATAAGTATGACATGTGGGTCCCACTCTCTTCTCCCTCCTCTTTTCAAAATTCAAAAGGAGCTAACAGACAGGCTTCAAAAATAGTCAACTTTGGCCCAGTGACTAAATAAAATGTGGAGAATTTTATGGTGCAATCAGATTTCAAAACTGAGCAAGTTGAATTTGAACTCAGGTTTGAATTTGAATTCAAGTGGTGACACTTGACTCAAGGAAATAAATAGTAGATTAGGTTGAAAAATCCTGAAACTTTGAAGTTAACCTTTTTGAACCATAAGGGACCTCAGGAAAAATTTGGAGTTGATTTGGACAAGGTTGAGCGCGAAGTTTAAATTTGAAGTCGACGTTGATTAAACTCTCGGTACGTGTCCAATAAATGGGAAACGTGCTTCAAAAATTTTTGAAACTTTTCCGAGAGTCTAATTGGAATATTAGAAGGTCATGGAAAAATTTACGGCATGAGATTTGAATATTTTTGAATGTCCCATTTTAGGGTTGGAATAATTCCTTTTTCTTTCTCTCTATTTTGTTTTCTTTTCTCCTTTAATTTTTTTATTGAAAATGTGAATACTTGGAAATTAAGGATTCTTCACCTTAAGTTCCATTCCACATCAGCAACCATGTTCTATATGTAAAGTTTTAACAAGTCCCTATTTTTAGTGAACATAGTTTAACTCATATGGCTCATGTGAGTTTGGATTTCCAAGTCTATTTTCAAAATTTTTAAGTTCGCATTTTTGCGTTTTTGTTCTTCCGAAAAACGGGCTTTTACACAATTCGCCTAGGGTAAGAACCTCGATCTCTTCGTCAGGGTGGCCCTAGGCCCACTCGTCATTGATGGGGTAGACTTTTGAAAAGTGCCTTCGTCCTCACTGCGGTTTCCATCCAAGCATCGCAGAGGCTTACTTAAGAGGGAAAATGCACACGGTTTGAGGACTCTTTACGCCTTCGATCAAATTTGCGCTCAGAGCCTCCCAAACTCTGCCTAACTTCCCTTCCTTTGCTTCGCTTTGGCGTGATGGAGTTGGGTCTTCCCAAGAGCCGCCTCAAGAGTGACGATGATCTGAAGAAGGTCTAGACCTATATGGGGTGGTCCAATGACTCCTTCAACCACTTGATCCGCGCTAGCAAACTCCCGTTCAAGAAGGAGCACAATGGCGATATGGTGTACTTCTCAGCGTACGCCATGGTGGGATTGGTCCCGCCTTTCTCAACTTTTCTTTTGATGCTGCTGGACTTTTACGGTCTGCAACTGTATCACCTTGGCCCCCATTCTCTTCTTCTTGTGGCGATGTTCATCCACTTTTGCGAGATGTGGGTGGGTATTCCCCCCTGCGTCGAGTTGTTCCGCACCTTCTTCACCATCCACACCACTAACAAGGGGACTGAGCTTCTTGGCTTCTATTATTTTGTGAAGCGCAAGAACTGCCCCTTCAAATACTTGAAGTCATTTCCTTCCGGCAAATGGGATGACTGGAAGAAAGACTGGGTCATCATTGCAGTGGAGGGGCACAAGAAGTTGGAACTGCCCGAAGACCTCTCCAACGTTGACACCGATGCTTGGAGTGTAGTTCCGGTGCTATCAGATGCCTTCACCCCGTATTGACCAGGATCCGCGAATGCGTAGAGGGTAGAGTAAACTCCTCAGATGGTCTTCTGCAACTTCCTGGTCAACAGATGGGCTTCACTGAGGAAGAGGGAGAAGCTCACGTGGGCCCTCAACAGTGTGATGGATGACGACCGGATTGAAACTGGTATGAAATCCAACTTGGATGACGAAGCTTTGAGCATTCATCTCAAGAAATTCCAGCATGGGATAAACGTCGACGACGATGACTTAGTTCCACCGGCAGCTTTCCTCCCCTGAACATGTAGGTGCAGTTCAGCATGGAGCTCTGAAGGAAGATGTCGGCGCTTGACGACCTTGGTGAAGTTGAAAGGCGTACAACCTCCAGGGTGGTGATCCCCAGAGCTTCCAAGGTAGGTCCTGCCTCCGCCCCGAGCGAGAGGGTTGAAGAGACAGGCAAAGGCAAGGGCAAGGAGCCAACCGAACCCTCCAGCCGGAAGAGGAAGCTAAAGCACACTAACGGAAGGTCCGTTAGGGATTCTCCTTCTACAACGGCTCCTTCTCCCCGGCGGGGTCGGTCCTCTGTGACTGCACCTTCTCCAATGCAAGCGTCTTCAAGAGCAGCTCCGGGTAGTCAACCCTGGCCTCAGTTACAGCTAAAAGCTCCAGGTCCGAGAGTTCTTCCCGGCCAAGAGAAGTTCCAGCCGAGAGGACTCTGGCTGCTGCAAGTGGCCCTCAACTTAGGTTCGAAGCCGTTGTCTCACCAGACTTGGTGGGCTCTGACTCCGAGCCTCAGAAGAAGAGGTTTCGAGGCGACTGGGGTGGTAGAATCCCTAGGTAAGCATTGATTGCTCACCTTAAAATGCTAGTCTTATTTTTGAAGTGTCTTTAATCTTATCTTCCTTTTATTTCTAGTGTGTCGAAGAAGGGTTCAGGGACTTCGGTGCCTGTCGCAGTGATCGGGGCAGCACATGCCGAAGCTCCGTCTTCAAGCATCGACCCTCCTCCTCAAGTGGTGGTAGCAGTTGCGACAACTCCGATGCCAGCTATCGTGGACTTGGATTCGAAGTCCTCGCCCGAAGCTCCTGTGGTAGCGCCGGACCACAGGGGAGAAGTCGAAGATGTACCCCTGGCGATGGTGGTGGAGGCTGATGCTCCAGCACCGGCGATGCCAGAAGTCGTCGAAGCCCTGGCCGCTAAGCCAGAGGTAATTGAAGCCCCGACCATTGAGCCGGATACGGTTGATGGTCCGACCCTTGGGCCAGAAGATGTTGAAAATCCGGTGGCTGAGCCGGAAATGCCTGAAGTTTTGGTCGTTGGACAGGAAGTGACCAACGCGCCGTTGTCTGAGCCGGCAGTGGAAGGGGCGCCAGATGAAGCCCCGGCCGCTGCCTCGAAAGTAGCTATCACGGAGGTACCTAGGCCAGAGTCGGAGCAGCGCGAGGAAGTAGCAACGGGTCCTCCACCCTCGGAGCCAACAACTGAAAGCCCATAAGTAGCACCTTCAACTTTTGCTCCGGAGGTGGTTGTTCCTCCAGTGGGTTCCTCTTCTGCTGCCGCTGAAGGGCTCCCGGAAAGCGACCCCAGTGCCGCAGAAACTCAAGGGCCCTCTCTTGTAGAGTGTGACCCTATTTTTGTAATGGAGAACCCTCTGGAGCCTGCATAGATGGTCCCAGTAGGTCCGGCGCCTATCCCTCTAGCGTTGTCCATAGACAACACCTGCTCCCGTCTCCAACAAGTCCAACTCGCCTTCGATCATGAGAGCAAAGCCCTGGAGGAGGAGCGCAACACCTTGAGGCGTTGGTGCAACAGACTCCATTTTGATACCAGGCTTGCTCAGACCAGGCTGGATGACCAGAAGGAGTGGATAAAGAGGGAGAAAGCCCGGTTAGAATACTGGGACAAGCTGCTTGATAAGAAGGAGGCCGCCATTCGGGCGCTCGACACTAACTCTAGGGAAATCCTCGAGCAAGACAAGGAGAGGCGTGATGCCGCTGATGAGCATCATGAAAACCTCAATGAATTGAACGAGGTTCTCCTGAAGCGTCGGGCAGACCTGGAGGCAAGGGAGGAGAAGCTCCTTGAGCAGCAGGAGGATGTTGTGAAGAGGGAGGCAGAGGTCACCTAGAAATTGACACTGGGTGAACAGAATTTGGCAGATCGTAGCAAGAAGCTGGATCTATGGAGCAAAGAAGAAAAGGAGAAGTACTAGGTACTGGGGCAGGAGCTCTGGAAAAGAGAGGCTGACATTGCCACCAGGGAAGGGAAGGTGAAAGGCAAGAAGAAGGACTTCATGGAAAGGCGGAACCGCATCCACCTCCGGGAGACGGAGTGGACCGACCGTGAGAAGCAAGTTGCTGAGAGTATGCAGCAACATGCTAAATTGGTCGAGCGCCTTGCTCGGGAAGGTTCGGAGCTCGCGGCCGCCCGAAAGTCACTGGAGGAGCTGCATAGCTTGAAGGAGACGGAGTCCATTCAAGTATGGGACTTCTTAGGGCGGGCCAACGATGCTCTGACACTACTAGGCTTCAGTCCCGTACGTCCGGACAACCCGGAGCTGGACCTGGACCGAGCGTTGGTGGCACCTGACGACGAAGGTCCTAGAGCTGGCAGGGACCGCGAGCAAGGACCTCAAGGTGAAGCGCATCACCCATCACCACCTGCAGTTCGCCATTCGCGGAGATGGGGAGCTCGACACCCTTGTCAAGGGCATCATCGATGGCGGAGGCATCATTGCCCACATCCACAAGTCAGTCATCAACAAAGGTCACCCTCACAGAATGAGCGTCTGGCTAGCTGTGTGGTTTTGTCGATCGTATCATCCGTGTTGTCAGTTATTTAGGGTCCTGATTGAACTGAACCTTGTGACCTGCCTAAGAATGCCTTTTAGAATGATATCTTCTGGTGTTGCATTTTAAATGTGTGACACACATGCTTCAGAATAAATGGCATTTGAACTTCAGTTCCATTGTGTTGCTGTCTTCACTGGATACTGGATATTTGGGCTGATTATATTGCATGGTGCTTGAGCTTTTTGTTGTGTTCATGTATTCTAGACAGTATGAGCAGATGGTTTTATTTTATATCAGTTGATGTTAGAATCGTGTTGGATCTAGTCTTGTTTTGTGTGTGTTTCACTTGAGCTTTTAGCGTGTGCATGTGTGGGATTAACAAGTGCAGACTTGCTGCATTATGAAGCAAGTCTAATATTAAAATATTCTGCTAATAATAATAAAAAATTCAGCTATGGGGAAAGATACTAGCTTGGATCTAGCGCATTATGGAGCTAAAGTTAGTAAGTAGCATGGATTGCTCCCCATACGACCCTCGATCATATGTTTCTCCATTATGACCCGCTCCGCAACAGTATGGTCTGCGAACACAATGAACCCGAAGCCCCTGGCATTGCAAGTGGCTCGGTCACGCATAACAATGGCCTCCAACACCTGCCCATACTTGTCAAAGTACTCCCGAAGGCGTTCCTCATTGGTGTCCCACGAGATACCACCGATGAACAGCTTCCCGGCCAGCGTTTTCCTCTATCTCCTTATGTGCCGCCGCCATATCTACACACACAAAGACAACAACTTTGGCTTCAGATCTTAACTATTTTGGATCCTGATTTAACTGAACCTTGTGACCTGGCTGAGAATGTCTTTTAGAATAATGTCTTCTGGTGTTGCATTTTAAATGTGTGACACACAAGTTCCGGAATAAGTGGCATTTGAACTTTAGTTCCATTGTGTTGTTGTCTTCTCTGGAGACTGAGGGTATTTGGGCTGATTGCATTGATTGCTTGAGCTTTTTGTTGTGTTCCTTCCTGCCTTTTACACAAAGACAGACTTTCATTCAGATGCCTCGACTGTTCGAGCTGTTGAGGACAAGTAGAGCAAGGATCCGAAGGCTCTGAAGATGTTTAAAGTAGCACTTGTTGAATTTGCAAAGGAAGCTCTTAAGCCGACATGGAAAGAGGGTCGTTCGAGCAGAGAGGCTCATAAAACCATCATGAAGAAGGTTGTTAACAAAGTTACCAGCAGGGTGGAGAAACCCCCTACAACGAAAGACAAGATTGATGTGAGTAAGTGTGTTGTACACATGCACTCAGCTCATGCACCATTACACACGTGCGTTGTGCCCACATGTTGGGCCAATTGAGAGCCCATACGACCCATTGAAAATTGTCCTCTCTTCCTCATATAAAATTGTTGCCTTGTAAGCAGTAGCCGACACAAGGGGAAGAGAAAAACCTAGTGCCAGCGCCGCCAGAAACTGCCCTCTCGCAATCCCCTTTGCCCCGTCTCGCTCGAATCCATTACTACATTCCCTAGATCGTAAGTGTCATAATCCTTCTAACCCACGACTCTTCTTCCTTGCTTCCTTTTTCCCGCGGGACTTTTGGAGCGTTTATTTGAATTTCTAATGGGTTTCCTTCCTTTCTACCCTTTTTGGTAGGTAGGTGTTGCGTTTGCCGAAGCAAGGAGGAAGATGGTCCGGAAGGGAGGCAAGGGGCTCATCACGACGAAGACAGCGGCCGCCTACACCAACAAGAACAAAGACAAGAACCTGCCCATAAGCCACTTCGCACGCGCTGGCCTCCAGGTTCACCGCGCCGTCGTCCCCCCACCCCGCGATCTCCGCTTCTATTTTCTTGTTGGGTTCGTTCCGTCCCTCGCTTGATAACAAAGGCTAGTTCTTGGTGGTATGCGTTCTTCGTACTTAAGATGTGGATTGCACAATGATTTTTTTGTTTAGAGGGTACAAGAGGATTTTATGCTTTCTTTCGGTTTCAAGTAGAAGTTGTCTTTACCCTTGGTAGGCACCATTAGTGAAGAAGGTGTGCTCTTGCGTTGGGTATTCCTTCCAATCATTTGTGTTTCTTGGGATTGTGAGCTACACTCAAGGAATGAGTGTCACAACGCCCGGCTAGCTGTGTGGTAGAGTGAGCATATCCTTGCTAGTGTCAATTTAGGGTCCTGATTGAACTGAACTTTGTAGCCTGCCTTAGAATGCCTTTCAGAATAATGTCAGCTGGTGATGCATTTTAATGTGTGAGATGCTTCTGAATAAGTGACACGGTTGAAGGTAATTGAAGCCCCGACCATTGAGTCAGATACGGTTGAAGGTCCGACCCTTGGTCCAGAAGATGTTGAAGATCCAGCGGCTGAGCCGGAAATGCCTAAAGTTCCGGTCGTTGGATCGGAAGTGACCAATGCGCCAGTGTCTGAGCCGGCTATGGCAGGGGCACCAGATGACCGCTGCCCTGGAAGTAGCTGTCCCGGAGGTACCTGGGCCAGAGCCAGAGCAGCACGAGGAAGTAGCAACGGGTCCTCCACCCTCGGAGCCAACAACTGAAAGCCCGAAAGTAGCACCTTCAACTTCTGCTCTAGAGGTGGGATTTCCTCTAGTGGGTTCCTCTTCTTCTGCTGCTGAAGGGCTCCCTGAAAGCGGCCCCAGTGCCGCAGAAACTCAGGGGTCCTCTCTTGTAGAGTGGGACCCTATTTTTGTAATGGAGAACCCTCTGGAGCCTGCATAGATGGTCCCAGCAGGTCCGGCACCTATCCCTCTGGCGTTGTCCATAGACAACGCCTGCTCCAGTCTCTGACAAGTCCAACTCGCCTTCGATCATGAGAGCAAAGCCCTAGAGGAGGAGCGCAACACCTTGAGGCGTTGGCGTAACAGACTCCATTTTGAGACCAGGCTTGCTCAGATGAGGCTGGCTGACCAGAAGGAGTGGATAAAGAGGGAGAAAGCCCGGTTAGAATACTGGGACAAGCTGCTTGAGGAGAAGGAGGCTGCCATTCGGGTGCTCGACGCTAACTCCAGGGAAATCCTCGAGCAAGCCAAGGAGAGGCGTGATGCCGCTGATGAGTGTCACGAAAATCTCAATGAATTGAACGAGGTTCTCCTGAAGCGCCGTGCAGACTTGGAGGCGAGGGAGGAGAAGCTCCTTGAGAAGCAGGAGGATGTTGTGAAGAGGGAGGCGGAGGTCACCCAGAAATTGACTCTGGGTGAATAGAATTTGGTAGATCATAACAAAAAGCTAGATCTATGGAGCAAAGAAGAAAAGGAGAAGTACTGGAAACTGGGGCAGGAGCTCTCGAAAAGAGAGGCTGACATTGCCACTAGGGAAGGGAAGGTGAAAGGCAGGGATAAAGACTTGGTGGAAAGGCGGAACTGCATCCACCTACGGGAGACGGAGCTGACCAACCGTGAGAAGCAAGTTGCTGAGAGTATGTTGCAACATGCTAAATTGGTCGAGCGCCTTGCTCGGGAAGGTTCAGAGCTCGCGGCCGCCCGTAAGTCACTGGAGGCACTGTGGAGCTTGAAGGAGACCAAGTCCATTCAAGTATGGGACTTCTTGGGGCGGGCCAACGACGCCCTGACACCACTAGGCTTCAGCCCCGTACGTTCAGACAACCCGGAGCTAGACTTGAACCGAGCGTTGGTGGCCCTCAATGGTGCTGGCGGCAAACTCGACGCAATGGGCGACATTATTGCGGGCCAGCTCGAGACAAAGGGGAAGTCTTTGGCTACTAACATCGCAAAATATGTGCTGATGTGTTACGTAAGCCGAGACCCCCCAATTCTCCCTGGACCCGGTGCTTGAAGGTCCCATTGCTAAAGAGGAAGACGCCGCCAAGGTCAGCGTCCAAGAGGTTGCCCAGAAAGTTGCCACATTCTTCTGCATGACTTAGATCCTCCAGTAGCTAGGACTTCTTCCTTTTGCCTTCTACTGTAATCCCAATTTTGTAATCCAGTGCTTCAAATTAATGAAATCCATTTTGCCATGAACTTCACTTTATTTTTGTCTTCAATATAATGTGCTCTGTCTTGTTGACCCCCTAGTACATGTGTACAATTGAAGTGTGTACATGTACCAAAGATTTTGACAGTATATTGATGACTTGAACGCTTCACACTTGTAGATTTTAGGTCCGAAGTCTTCAATTCTGAGGCATTGACGGCAGGCCCCCTGGGATTGGCGGAGCTTGGTAGCTCTGACAGTACCCAGTATCAACATATAAACGTTGACGATCAGAGCTTGGTAGCTCCTGATGTCACCGCACGAACAGTTGAATTTAGGCCCCTCAGGGGTTGTCAGGGCTTAGTAGCTCTGACGTCAACCACCACACCACTTTGAATTTTTGTTTTCCCTGCATATTAAATACAAGAAAAAAAGTAAAATTCATCCTCTTGTCTATAAATTGTTTGTGACTTATTTTTCTTACTTAAGCTTTATCCCGAAGTAACTCAATACAGTAACAAGTATATTTATATAACCCTTTCGAACTCTTATGCTTTTCTAGTACTCTCCCTAATAAGGCCTGCCGGAGTGTAGGTAGAGTGGCGTACTTAGGGTGCAGGACCAGGCTAAGTCGATAGCTCACCCCGGACCTATGTTGGCTTGGCGTTCAGGCAAGTAGACTATACATCACGTTAAGACCCAAAAAGATCAACAATATAACTTGCAATGCATGTGAATAACTTGGTAAAAACTCAAGAAGAATTGCACAACTTCATTATAGATAAAAAGGTTAAAAACAATAAGTTGATAGGTCGATCCTTGTACAAAAATAAATGCACATGGAGTCTGTATTTACACAACAATGTATTTCGTTATAGGTCTGGATTACAGGGGAGACAAGGACACACTTAGGATGCGGGACCAAGCTAAGTGCGCTATACATCTTGTACTAACCTAGGGTAGGTAGTTACACTTTTAGTGCAGTGAATGTATGAAGTGTACTTGAACTTCCCGGACCCTCCCGAAGGGGTCCGGATGTTCTCCCGGAGGACCTACCCCTGTCTGTTTATTGACTCTATAACATACATCATGTGTATTTATAGGCTCACCTCCGTGATTCTAAGCATAAAACTTACAAAGGTGCTCGATGTTCCAAGGATTAGGAAGCGGAATCCCATCCTCAGTTGCCAAGCGAACGCATCCGGGACGGGATACTTTGATCACTCGGAATGGACCTTCCCAGCTGGGGGAAAGTTTGTTCATTCCTTCATGAGTTAGTATCTTTCGAAGCACCAGATCGCCTTCCTCGAGCTGTCGGTTGCGCACATGTCTTTGATGATAGTGCCAGAGCGCTTGTCGATAACGTGCATTCTGAACAACTGCTTGGTACCTTCCCTCATCGAAGAGGTCAAGGTCTTCACGCCGGAGCTGGTCCCGCGTGGCTTCGTCGAAGGTCCGGAGTCGGAGGGACCCCAAGGTGATCTACGGAGGAAGGACTGCTTCAGCTCCATACACCAAGAATAATGGAGTCTCCCCAGTTGACCGGTTAGGTGTTGTCCTGTTCGTCCATATTGTGGACGGAAGCTCTTCAATCCAGTTGGCTCCATGCTTTTTTAGGCGCTCGTACGTGCGCGTCTTGAGTCCCTTTAATATTTCTACATTTGCTCTCTCGGCTTGTCCATTACTTGCTGGGTGAGCTACAGAGGCGTAGCTAAGTTGAATGCCGAGGTCTTCACAATATTCTTGAAATGCAGCACTTGTGAATTGAGTTACGTTGTCAGTTATGACTTTGTTTGGAACTCCAAATCTGCATATAATGGACTTCAAGAACATGATTGCTGATTGCTTGTTGATTGTCACAACTGGAGTTGCTTCCAGCCACTTAGTGAACTTGTCGATGGCGACATATAGGAACCTGTAACCTCCAACAGCTTTTGGGAAAGGTCCCAAGATGTCCATGCCCCACACACCAAATGGCCATGTAGGAGGTGTCATTTGTACTGATTGAGCCGATATGTGAATCTGTTTTGCGTGGAACTGACATGCTTCACATTTTTCACTAGCTCAACCGCATCCTGAAGTGTTGTAGTCCAGTAAAAGCCATGCCGAAAGGCTTTACCAACCAGCATGCGAGAAGAAGCATGGTTCTTACACTTGCCTGCATGGATTTCCACGAGGAGCTCGCGACCTTCTTCCCTTGCAATTCACCGCATTAGGATGACATTGGCACCACACCGATAGAGATCCCATTCTACCAACGTGTATCTTTCAGCAAATCTGACAATCCGGTCAGCGGATACACTGTCTTCAGGAAGGATATTATCTTTCAAGTAGCTCCGGATCTCCGAGATCCATGCATCGGAGCTTACTTGAGTTTCTAAGTCTTGTGTGCTGGGTTGCTTGGAGCTTCCGACAACACCTATGACCCTTGGTGGATGCCATGGTAGCAGGGCCACCAGGACTGGCAGTTTCATGGTGCTGGTCTCGCCCCCTTCGCTTAGTTCGGCAGGCTGAGCTGTTGGTTTTGACAACCTCCGGACGAAGATTTCGTCAGGAGCCAGAGCTCTGATTGATGCTTTCGTCGAGAGTTCGTCGGCTTCAGCGTTATGAAGACACTGAACATGATGGAGATCTAGGACTTCAAAGTCCTTCTGAAGCCTCTGTACTATAAGGAGATAAGCAGCTAGTTGAGGATTGTTGCAGGAGCATTCACCTTTGACTTGTTTGATGATGAGATGTGAATCTCCCTTCACCAACAGCTGTTTTACACCATACGATAGTGCCACCTTGAGTCCATAGATGAGAGATTCATACTCCGCCATGTTGTTGGTTGCCTTGAAATCAAGGTGTACCATGTACTTGACCTTCTCCCCAGTCGGAGCCAGGAGAAGGATTCCAGCTCCGGCCCCCTACTTTTGCACGAAGCCGTCGAAGTAGAGGGTCCAGTGAGGCTCGATAAATACCGGAACTTTGGGTTCCGGTTTCTGCTCACTGTGGCCCCCAAGGTTTGATGGAGAGGAGGTCCACTCCACCATGAAGTCAGCCAAGGCTTGACTTTTGATTGTTTGTCATGACACGAATTCTAGATCGAATTCGGCTAGTTCCACTGCACTGTGCAATGTTCCCAGTAGAATTAGGGTTATGCAAAATAGCGTGCAGTGGAAAAGAAGTTACCACTGATATTTTGTGGGCTTGGAAGTAGTGATGAAGCTTCCTTGAGGCAATAAGAACTGCGTAAATCAGTTTATACACCTCTATGTATCTTGTCCTTGTGTCATGGTGGACTTCGCTGCTAAAGTACACGGGGCGTTAGATGCTCTGGACCCTTTCAGAAGGACCTGAAGCTTCTTCTCCACCGACTCGGACCCTGCTGGAGGGTTCCGGACCTTCAGGCTGTGCTTCTTGGACCCTCCCGGAAGAGTCTAAAATTTCTTCTTGTTCGACCCGGACCTTGCTGGAAGGATCCAGATCATCTTGGTCAGCCAGGTGAACCTCCTCAAACGAATGAGGTTGATCTCCTAGCATTTCATTTTGCGGTTCCGTGTCTGGGAGCTGGGACCATACACGCCTTCAGTTGATTCCGGACCCTCCCGGAGGGGTCTGGACTCCTGGACTGGATGCGGCTCTGGTCTTTCCGCAACCAGGACCATACTAACAACTTCGGTGGTTGTCGAAATGTAAAGCAGTAAAGGCTCACCAGGATTAGGAGCTATTAATATGGATAGTGTGGTGAGGAGTTGTTTCAGCTCTTGAAACGCCTTTTCTGCTTCTTCAGACTAATGAAATGGTCCGGACTTCCTCAGAAGTTTGAAGAAGGGTAATGCCCGTTCTGCCAGCCTTGAGATAAACCTGCTGAGCGCGGCTAGACATGCAGTTAATTTCTGGACATCCTTAATGTGTGTTGGGGGCTGCGGATTTGCTTCAATTCCTCGGTGAGTCACCAAGAACCCCAAAAGCTTCCCGGAGCTAACCCCGAAGACACACTTGTCCCGGTTCAGCTTGGTGCGCGTGGTGCACAGCTTTTCAAAGACAGCTTGTAAATTGTCAAGGAGTGACTCCTTGTTTTTAATCTTCACAAAGATGTCATCGACATACACCTCCACCAAGTCTCTAATTAGCTCTCCAAATGTTTTGTACATAGCGCGCACAAATGTTGAAGCAGCATTTTTAAGACCGAATGGCATGGCAGTATAACAGTACAATCCATCTACTGTTATGAAGGCAATATGCTCTTCATCTTCCTTAGACATTTGGATTTGATGATATCCAGAATATGCATCTAAGAAACACAATAGCTCACACCCGGAGGTGAAGTCCACTATCTGATCTATTCTAGGTAGTGGAAATGGATCCTTTGGACATGCCTTATTTAAGGTGGTTTAGTCAATACACTTCCGAAGCTTCCCACCAGCCTTGGGTACAACAACTGGGTTTGCTAGCCATTTTGGATGGAAGACTTCCCGGATGAATCCAACTTCGAGCAACTTCTTGATTTCCTGTCGGATGAAGTTTTGTCGCTCGATTGATTGCTTCTGGGGCTTCTAGTGTACAGGTCGTGCGTCAGGGTAAATCTTCAAATTGTGCTCAATCACCTCCCTAGGGATCGCAGGCATTTGTGACGGTTGCCAGGCAAACACGTCAACATTAGCCCGGAGGGAAAGTGATGAGCGCGTATTCCTATTTGTTGTTCAAACCTCATGATATGCGAGTAGTCTGAGCAACGCCGAAACCAATTTGGACGACGTTGACGGGAACGTCGGTGTCGCCGCTTGGTTGCACACGGGGTGCAGATGTAGAGCCTTTATGATGAATACTCGGAGGGTTCAGAGCTAGCTCCTTACCAGATGCTTCCTCTTGCGCTGTGGTAAGCGCATAGTGTTCTTCTAAAGCAGTAACTCCTGCGGTCGATGCGCCGACCGACGACTTCTTTTTGCTGTTGGGCTTCTTTTTCTTCTTGCCACTACCGGAGTTAGTGACTTCAGTTTTGGAGGACTTCTTGTTGGCCTCCAGAGCTGGCTTAGAGTGCATTTCATGGCCCTTCGCAGCTCTAGCACATTTGTCTGCTAGACTGAAGAGTTTCATGATGCTGGTGACTTCTTTGATGGCCATCTTCTACAACATCTTCTTATCTCGAGCACCCTGCCTGAATGCAACGATAACAGAAGAGATCGAGATTTAAGGAATAGTATTTCGAACATGAGAAAACCGCTGGATAAAGGATCGCAGCGCCAATGTTTGCTTTATAGAAAACAGATCCAATTCAGTGCCAGGCCAGGTGTATGAACTCCTGAAGTTGGCAGTGAATTGTTGACATAGCTCCGCCCAACTATTAATGGAGTCGGGTGGAAGACTAATGAACCAGGACCTTGCAGTCCCAGTTAAAGCCACGGGGAAGTAATTGGCAATCACAGCTGTCGGTGTTTGGAACTGGCAGATCTCCCAACACTACTTTTGGTAGATCGAGGAGTTGTAGTTCGGTAATGGGCGCGCAGAGATTCAAGAAGGTGAAAGACACATGTACACAGGGATTTACGTGGTTCGGGCCGCCTGAGCTTAATACCCTACTCCACGAGGTGTGTTGGTGATGTATTAAGCTCGGGATTCTAGAAGAAGCTCCAGAAGAAGAAACTCGTCTAGCTCAGGGTGTTCCGCTATGGTCTGGAACTGTCCCTTGTGTATCGTCGACCAGTCCATTTCTAGTACAAGGACTGGTCGTTACAACGTCAGCCTGGCCCGACGGGTGGCCCCGGCGGTTACACACGCTTGATACATAATAAATGGGGTTAATTACCCTTAATAGCCTGGTAACATGCCTTAATAGTGCCATTACTAGTATTAAGGGCTATCCGATCGTGTGTCATTAATATGACATTAATGACACTTAATCGAGTCTTGAAGTCTTTGATTGATCTTTGAAGGTCCGGAGCCGCTCGGGGGTCCACCGACTAGATAGTTGAAGTTGAAGGTCCAGCGGTTGCCACGTGGCAGCTCCGGAGCTCACCGTCGTGGACGGGTAGGTCCGGTGCTGTTGGACACATGTTAGTACCGGAGCTTCCCTCTGTCTGGAGTTAGGTCCGGGGGTGCCATATTGGTATTCTGACCGGAGCTTCCCAGGTGTGGGTGATAGCTCCGGTATTGTGATACACGTGGCGGCCCCGGAACTGACCATGTCGGGGAAGCAGGTCCGGCGACGCCTGACATGTGGGGCCTTCGGAGGTCTTCAAATCTGGTATATGGAGTTTCCTTGTGATCTTTGCAATCCCAAGGGATATCCGGTATGGAGGGTACCGACAGTGGCCCCCTGGACTCACCTCCGGGAGAGACCTTTTGTATGAAGTCATTTTGCCAGAGGTGGGTCCATTCTTCGGTTTCTGAACCGTGTCTTCAAGGGTCTTTGGTTATGCCGTTGGCGGTAGTTCACAGTTAAACTTCCGCCGCGTGGCGTATCTTGAAGGCGGCAGGTGAGATCTTAGCGTGCGGATATCACGCAATTTAAGGTCGCCGGTTCCCGATACGAAAATCATATCGGTTCCGTGCGCCCTGTCAGGCCGCCGACTTCGGGTTTCCCACCTTTCATGATGACAACTGTTCGCCTGGGGTAAGAAGCTTGACTTGATCGTCGGGGTGGCCCCGGGCCCCCTTGTCATTGGCAGGGTGAAATCTTTGACTGGTATCATTGGCTCCTCTGCGGTTTCCATCCAGGCGTTGCGGGGGCTTACTTAAGAAGGAAAGCATGCATCATTTGGGGTTCTTTACGCCTTTCAATCAATCTTGCACTCAAACCTTCCAAACTTTTTCTTGCCTTTCCTCTCTTGCCTCGTTGTGCCGCGATGGAGTTGGGTCTCCGCCAAAGCCGACCGAAGACCGATGACGATTTGAAGAAGGTCCGGGCCCTCATGGGATGGTCCCCTGACTTCTTCAACTACTTGGTCCGCGCTGGCAAGCTTCCGTTCGAGAAGGAGCATGTCGACGACATGGTGTACTTCTCCGCATACGCCATGGTTGGACTGATCCCACCTTTCTCCTCCTTCTTCTTGATGCTGCTAGACTTCTGTGGTCTGCAGCTTTACCACCTTGGCCCCCACTCCATTCTGCTGGTGTCCATATTTGTCCACTTCTGCGAGATGTGGGTGGGGATTCCCCCCTGCATTGAGCTCTTCCGCACCTTTTTCACTGTCCAGACCACAGGTCGGAGCGACGAGTACCTTGGCTTCTATTATTTCATGAAGCGCAAGAAGTGCCCGTACAAGTATTTGCGGTCGTTCCCTTCTGGGAAGTGGGAGGACTGGAAGAAGGACTCGATTGTAATCAGGGTGGAGGAGCACGAGAAGCTGGAGCTGCCAGAAGGCCCCACCAACATCGACACTGCAGTTTGGAGTGAAGCTCCGGTGCTATCGGATGCCTTCGATCCTGCTCTGACCAGGATCTGCCTGTGTGTGGAAGGAGGAGTGACTCCCCATGCGGTGTTTTGCAACTTCCTGACCAACAGGTGGGCTCCGTTGAAGAGGAGGGAGAAGTTGGCTTGGGCCCTCAACAGTATGCTGGACGATGACCGAATCGTGACCGGTTTGAAGTCCAACATGGAGGGTGCAACTTTGGAGTTCCACCTGAAGAAATTCCAGCATGACATCGACGTCGAGGGCGACGATTTGGCTCTACCGCCAGCCTTCCTCCCATTGAACATGGAGGCAGCATTTAGTAGGGAGCTCCAGCGGACAGTGCCAGTGCTTGACGAACTTGGTGTCATTGAGAGGCGCTCGACCACCAGGTTGGCAATCTCCGAAGCTCCAGAGGGTGGCTCCATCCCCGCCCCTAAGTGAAGAACCGAAGTCGTCGGCAAGGGCAAGGAATTGGCCGAGCCCTCGAGCCGTGAGAGGAAGCATGTCGACAGGAGGGCCAGACATTCTTCTTCCGCAGCATCCCCTTCTCCCCGGAGGGGAAGGTATTCAACGGCGGCGTCTACTCCAATTACGACATCTTCTCGGGGTGCTAGTTCCGGCCAAGTGACTCCGGTCCTAGGGCCAGCTGAGGGCTCCGGGTCTGGAGGTCCTTCCCATTCAAGGGGGGCCTCGACTAGAGCAACTCCGACAGCAGTAGCAAGCTCTGGGGGGCCCTCCAGGACTACCACGCCAGTGCCGGCTGGGGCCAGTCCGGAGCGTCCGGGGAAGAGGTTCCGCGGGAATTGGTGCGGAAGCCTTCCGAGGTAATTTATGATTTTTTACCTCGGTCAGTTGTTTTATTGTTAACTGTATTTTGAGTCTCTTCATCCTTCATTCACAGCGTGCCCAAGAAAAGGGCTGAAGCTCCAGCCCCTGCAACAGCAGTTGAGGCTGTGCAGGCTGAAGATTTGACTCCGATTCCAGTGCCGCCCCAAGAGGTGGCAGGGGCTGCGGCAGCCCCGACGCTGGCTGTCGTGGTATTGGACAACTCATCCCCAGAAGCTCCCGTGGTAGCGCCGGACCACGAGACTGAAGATGTACCAGCAGCGCCAGCCTCGGAGGTTGAAGCTCCAGACTTGGATGCTGTGATGTTGGACGCTCCGGCCGTAGAGCCGGAGGAAGTTGCGATTCCGGCCCTAGAGCTGGATGTTGTCGAAGCCCCGACAGTTGAGCCGGTGGTTGAGGAGGCCCCGGCAATAGAGCCGGGTGTTGATGAAGCTCCGACACTTGAACCGGTCATCGAGGAAGCTCCGGCGGCAGAGCCGGTTGCTGCAGAAGTTCCGACTGTGGAGTCGGCTGTTGAAGAGGTTCCAGCGTCCGAGCCAGTTGTTGTGGAGGCGATAGCGCCTGAGCCTATGGCGGTCGAGGCGCTAGCGCTGGAGCCCATGATGGCTGAAGCGCCATCACCCGAACCAGAGGCGGAGGAAGCGCCTGTGCTGGAGCTAGAAGTAGCTTCTGCTCCGGTCGAACCTTCAACGCCCGTTCCAGAAGTAGTGATCCCGGAGGTGCCCGTTGCCGAGCCAGAGTGCCGGGATGAAGCTGTTGGCCCCCCGCCGGAGGGACCAATTGTTGATGACCTGGCGGCTGGGCCTTCGGAACCAATTCCAGAGGTCGGTACTTCTGCTGCAAGGACTTCCTTGGCGGCAGCCGATGCTATCCAGGAGGATGGCCCTAGTGCCGTGGAAGCTCAGGGTGCGGCTCTCGTAGAGTGGGACCCAATTTTTGTTGCTGAAGATCCGCTGGAACCAGCAGAGATGACTCCGGCAGGTCCCGACCCAATCCCCCTATCGTTGTCTATCGACAATGCCTGCTCCAGCCTTCGCTAGGTTCAACTGGCCTTCTACCACGACAGCAATGCCCTCGAGGAGGAGCGCCAAACCCTTAGGAGGTGGCGCAACCGACTCCATTTTGAGACCAAGCTGGCACAATCGAGGCTGGCTGACGACAAGGAGTGGGTGCGAAGGGAGAAAGCCCGCCTGGAGTAATGGGTTAAGTTGTTGGATGAGAGGGAAAACATGACACGGACCCTCGACAACCAATCCCAGGCCATATATGATAAGGCCAAGGCTGCCAATAGTGCAGCTGATGAACGCCAGGAAAGGCTCTCTGCCATCCACAATAGTCTCATCAAGCGCCGGGAGGCTCTTGAACGTCGGGAGAAACGGCTCAAAGATGAAGAGCAAAAATTCCTGGAGCTGCAAGACAACCTCATGAAGAGGGAGGAGGAGCTTGTCCAAAAGACAGCTCTGGCTGACAAGAGCCTTGAAGAACGCACCAAGAAATTGGATGAGCGTTGCAAGGAGGAGGAGAAGAAAGCCTAGGAGCGAGGGTAGGAACTCTACAAGCAGGAGAATGCCATCACCGCCTGGGAGAAGAAAGTGCGGGGTCGGGAGAGAGATTTGGTCAAACGCCGGAACGAGATCCACCTCCTGGAGGAAGAGCTCAGCAAGCTCGAAAGGCAAGTTGCTGAAACGATTCAGCAGAATGCCAAAGAGGTGGAGCGTCTTGCTCGGGAGAGCTCGGAGATGGCGGCGGCCAAAAGATCCTTCAAGGAGATGCGTGGTGCAAGGGCTGTGGAGTCCCAACAAGTTTGGGACTTCCTGGGCAAAGCCATCGACGCGCTGACGCCAATGGGCTTCAGTCCCGTGCGTCCGGATGATCCAGAGCCGGAGCTGGACCAGGCGTTGGAGGCGCTGGGGTCAGCAGGCAACAAGCTCTCCAAGGTGGGCGATGTCATCGCGGACCAATTGGAAACGGAGGGTGAGGCCCTGGCGAAGAATGTCGTAGAGTATGTGCTGAAGTGCTACACCAGCCAGGACCCTCAATTCCGTTTGGACCCGGTGCTTGAAGGTCCCATCGAAGGAGAGGGTGAAGCCGTGCGAGCCAACGTGTCGGAGGTGGCTCAGAAGGTCACCCAATTCTTCCATAGGGTCTAGGATCGTCTCCCTGTAGCTCCCGCTTGTACTTTCTCTTTCTTCTTCTCCAATTGTGTAATCTCTTGTCTCCAGATGAATGAAATCCAAATTTTTGTGAATTTGAATTTCATTTTTTGTCTTCAACACCTTTGTCTCACTTGGCCCCCTGGTAGATGTACACAATTTGATTGTGAACATGTACCAAGAGGATGTACTAGTTGTTGAAGACTTGCATGCTTCGAACTTGTAGAATGCAGGTCCGAAGTCTTCGATAGTGTAGGCCCCCTGAGGCTGTCGGAGCTTAGTGGCTCCAGCATTGACCATCGCTGGAGCTTAGTAGCTCCGGAGCATTGATGGTTAGTCCTCTGGGGTGTCAGAGCTTTGGTAGCTCTGGCAGTGACCTCCGTCAATACGTGTTGTGTCAACGTTAGACTCCACTTTAGAGTCTTTCCACCATCTTCACATTGACGACTTGCCTCCTAGCTTTACCGGAACTGAGTAGCTCCGGATATGTTCAATGTCAACGTTTGAACATTGAGCACAAACCGCCTAGAGGATGTCGTAGCTTATTTATTTTCTTGCACACTGAAGTCAAGAAAAATAGTAAAATTCATTTCTTATCTATAACTTCATTGCGGCTTACTGTTCCCGAGAAATTTTTAGGTCGAGCACAATCCTACATACAATCAAGAGCACCGTCTTGCTCCCTTCGGGTCTGACTATTTCTGGACTTGCCTTACTTCTGCCTGCCGGGGTGTAGGTAGAGTGGCGTACTTAGGGTGCAGGACTAGGCTAAGTCGATAGCACAATCCGACCCTAGATTGGCTTGGCGGCATTCAAAAAAGTAGTCCATCAACAATGTTTGAACCCGGAAGGACAGACAATGCAACTCGAATTGTACATGAACTGGTCAAACTAAAGTTTCTTAAGAACTGCACAATTTTGTTATAGACAAGAAAGAGAAAAATAAAAAATATTGAGCCTGTACAAAGTAAATGCACGTGGAGTCTGTTTTCACACAATGATGTCTTTCATTATAGGTCCGGGGTACAGGGGAATCAAGTACACTCTTAGGGTACAGAACCAGGCTAAGTGTGTTTCGTTTCTTGTTTGACCCAAGGTAGCTAGCTACACTTTTAGTTCTGAGACTGTGACAATTGTTGCATGGGCGTTGCGGGCCTAACAGGGTAGGTCCGGCTGCCCTCCCGGAGGAGCTACCCAACTATGTAAAATGACTCTATAACATACACCAAATGTAATTACAGACTCACCTCCGTGACACTAAGCGTAGAACTTACGGAGGTGCTCAATGTTCTAAGGATTTGGGAGAGGTGTCCCATCCTCGGTTGCCAAGCGAACACATCCGGGACGGGATACTTTGATCACTCGGAAGGGTCCCTCCCAGCTGAGGGAGAGTTTGTTTAACCCTTCTCTGGATTGTATTCTCCATAGCACCAGATCGCCTTCCTCGAGCTGTCGGCTGTGAACATGACGTTGGTGATAGCGCCGAAGAGCTTGGCGATATCGGACATTCTGAACAGCTGCTCGGCACCTTCTCTCTTCAAGGAGGTTAAGGTCTTCACGCCGGAGCTGGTCCTGCGTGGCTTCGTCGGAGGTCTGGACCTGGAGCGACCCCAAGGTGATTTTTGGAGGAAGGACTGCTTCAGCTCCGTACACCAGGAAGAAGGGTGTCTCTCTAGTTGACCGATTTGGAGTAGTCTTGTTGGCCCATAAAGTGGGCGGAAGCTCTTCAATCCAGTTGGCTCCATGCTTTTTTAGGCGCTCATATGTGCGCGTCTTGAGTCCTTTCAGGATTTCTGCATTTGCCCTCTCGGCTTGGCCATTGCTTGCCGGATGAGCTACAGAGGCGTAGCTGACTTGGATGCCAAGGTCTTCGCAGTATCCTTGGAAAGCAGAGCTTGTGAATTGGGTCCCATTATATGTTATGATTTTGTTTGGGACTCCAAATCTGCATACTATGGACTGCAAGAAATTGATAGCTGATTGCTTGTTTATTGTCACAACTGGAGTTGCTTCCGGCCATTTGGTAAACTTGTCAATGGCGACATACAGGAACTTGTAACCTCCGATGGCTCTTGGGAAAGGTCCCAAGATGTCCATCCCCCACACGGCGAAAGGCCATGTAGGAGGTATCATTTGTAGAGGCTGAGCTGGTGTATGAATTTGCTTTGCATGGAACTGGCATGCTTTGTATTTGTTCACCAGCTCAGTTGCATCCTGGAGCGCTGTAGGCCAGTAGAAGCCATGCCGGAAGGCTTTACCGACCAGCGTGCGGGAAGACGCGTGGTTCCCACACTCACCTCCATGGATTTCTGCGAGGGGCTTGCAGCCTTCTTCCCTTGTGATGCACCTCATTAGGACGCTGTTGGCACCGTGCCGGTAGAGATCCCCTTCTACCAACGTGTATGTTTTAGCCAATCTGACTATCCGGTCCGCAGATACATAATTGTCAGGAAGGATATTGTCTTTCAAGTAGCTCCGTATCTCCGAGATCCATGCATCGGAGCTTGCTTGAGCATTTGAGTTTTGCATGCTGGGTTGCTCGGAGCTTCCTGCAGCACCTACGACCCTTGATGGCTGCCATGGTAACAGGGCCATCGGGACCGCCAGCTTCGGGATGCTGGTCTCGCCCCCTTTGCTCAGTTCGGCAGGTTGAGCTGTTGGTTTTGACAACCTCCGTATGAAGGTTTCGTCAGGAGTTGGAGCTCCGGTTGACGCTTTCATCGAGAGTTCGTCAGCTTTAGCATTATGGACACGCTGGACATGGTGGAAATCTAGGACTTCGAAGTCCTTCTGAAGCCTCTGGACTTCAAGGAGATAAGCAGCTAATTGAGGATTGTTACAGGAGCATTCACCCTTCACCTGTTTAATGATGAGCTGCAAATCTCCCTTGACCAACAGCTGCTTGACACCGTATGATAGTGCCACCTTTAATCCATAAATGAGTGCTTCATACTCCGCCATGTTGTTGGTCGCCTTGAAGTCAAGGTGGACCATGTATTTTACCTTCTCCCCGGTTGGAGCGAGGAGAAGGACTCTAGCTCCGGCCCCATGCTTTTGCATGGATTCTTTGAAGTAGAGGGTCCAATGAGGTTCGGTGAAGACCGGAGCCTTAAGTTCCGTCTTATGCTCACTAGGGCCCCCAGGGTTTGATGGAGAGGGGGTCCATTCCGCCACAAAATCTGCCAATGCTTGACTCTTGATCGCTTGCCTTGAGACGAATTCAAGATCGAATTCGGCCAATTCCGCTGCCCACTTTGCAATGTTCCCAGTAGAGTTGGGACTATGCAAGATCGCACGCAGTGGGTAAGAGGTCACTACTGATTTCTTGTGAGCTTGGAAGTAGTGGCGAAGCTTCCTGGAGGCGATGAGAACTACATAGAGCAGCTTGTGTACCTCTAGGTATCGAGTCTTGGCATCATGTAGTACTTCGCTGATGAAGTACACTGGGCGTTGGACTGTCCAGACCCTCCCGGAGGGGCCAGAAGCTTCCTCCACATCGGTACGCACCTGCTTCGGGGACCTCCGGGTTCCTGCTAGAGGAACCCGGAGCTTCTGTTGGAGTGACCCGAATCCTCCCGAAAGGGTCCAAGTCTTCTGGGATAACTCCTTTTTGATCCAAGTCTGGGGGCTGGGACCCATACTCTCCTTCAGGAACCTCCAGACCCTCCCGAAGGGGTCTGGATTCCTGAGCTTGTGATGGTTCTGGTCTCTCCGCGACCAGGACCATGCTGACAACCTCGTCGGTTGCTGAAATGTAAAGCAGTAAGGGCTCACCAGGGTTCGGAGCTACCAAGGTTGGTAGAGTGCTGAGGAGCTGCTTTAGCTCTTGGAACGCCTTTTCTACTTCTTCAGACCATTGAAATGGTCCGGACTTCCTCAATAACTTGAAGAAGGGTAGCGCCCGTCCCGCCAGTCTTGAGATGAACCGGCTGAGGGTGGCTAGACATCCAGTCAGTTTCTGGACATCTTTGATGCAGGCTGGTGGCCGCATCTCTTCTATGGCTTTAATCTTCGCCGGATTTGCCTCTATGCCCCGGTGGTTTACCAGGAAACTGAGAAGCTTTCCGGAGCTAACCCCGAAGACGCACTTTTTTGGGTTCAGCTTCGTGCGGGTGACCCGCAGCTTGTCGAAGACAACTTGCAAGGTGTCAAGGAGTGACTCCTTGTCCTTGATCTTGACTATGATGTCATCAACATACACTTCCACTACATCTCTGATGAGCTCTCCAAAGGTTTTGTACATAGCTCGTACAAATGTTGAAGCTGCATTCTTGAGACCAAATGGCATGGCTGTATAACAGTACAATCCATCTACTGTGATAAAAGAAGTATGTTCTTCATCTTCCCTAGACATTCTGATTTGATGGTATCCAGAATATGCATCTAGGAAATACAGTAATTCACACCCGGAGGTGGAATCCACTATTTGATCTATTCTAGGTAGTGGGAATGGATATTTTGGGAATGCCTTATTTAGTGTTGTGTAGTCGATACACATCCGAAGCTTCCCGCCGACCTTGGGTACAACGACTGGGTTTGCCAGCCATTTTGGATGGAAGACTTCTCGGATGAATCCAGCTTCGAGCAACTTCTTCACTTCTTGTCGTATGAAGTTCTGTCGCTCTACGGACTGCTTCCAAGGCTTCTGATGTACGGGCTGAGCGTCGAGATAGATCTTCAGATTATGCTCGATCACTTCCCTAGGGATCCCAGACATTTGTGACGGTTGCCAGGCAAACACGTCAACGTTAGCCCGGAGGAAAGTGATGAGCACGAGTTCCTATTTGTCATTCAGACCTCCCGATATACGAGTGGTTTGAGCAGCATCGGAACTGATTTGGACGACTTTGACGGGGATGTCAGCATCGCTGCTTGGTTGCACGCGAGGTACGGAGGTTGAACCTCGCTGACGAATGCTCGGGGGGTTTTAGAGCTTGCTCATGCCTGGATTCTTCCTCCTGTGCTGTAGCAAGCGCATGGAGTTCCTCCAGAGCAGTCACTCCGGCAGTACGGTCTCCGCGGATCCGGAGAATGCCAACTGGTGTCGGCATCTTCAACACCAGGTAGCCATAATGAGCAGCATCCATGAATTTGTACAAGGCAGGCCTGCCCAGAATGGCATTGAAGGGCAAGTTGATCTGAGCAACATCAAAGATCAACTTCTCAATGCGATAATTCTCCCGAGCATTGAAGGTCACAGGCAGAGTAATGGCACCGAGCGGTGTTATGGCCCCCGGACCTACTCCGGAGAAACGTCGGGAAGGGCGAAGATCCGAAGGTCGGAGCTGAAACTTGACGAAAGCTTCGAAGCTTATGAGGTTCAGCCCCGAACCTCCGTCCACCATTACATGGTGGAGTTGAATGTTGTTGATGGTAGGTGATACCATCAGAGGTAGCTGGCCAGCTCCGATCATGTTCCGAGGGCAATCCGAAGCATCAAAAGTGATGGTAGTGTCCATACCCTTCCGATGAGGCTCCGCCCTGGCTGTAGGAGCTACTGAGGCCATGTCTCGCTGCATGGTCTTGAGGATACGGCGGGAGGTGATGTCCCATGAACCACCAAAGATGGTGTTCATGGTCTTTCGACGCTCATTGTCGGAGACGTCGGAGTCGTCGTCGACGGAGGTGTACACAGCCTTCAGGACCTTTTTAGGGTCCTGGAAGCCCAACTCCTCTTCAGCCAGAGTTTCGTTGACTTTTTGCTTTCCTTCCCTCTGATGGAAAGGAACTTCTTCCTGGCGCTTGTGGTAGCGCTCAACAAGGTTTTGGACCTCCCGGCAGTCCTCCAAGTTGTGGTTGTTCGACTTGTGGATAGGAAACCACATTTTGGAGTTGCCACCGTCTTCAGAGGACGACTGAGGTCATTTCTCAGGGCATGGCCCCCGACCACCCGGAGCTGCAGCGGCTGCAGCGGTGGATGTGTCGGCCGACATCTTCTTTTTGCCGTTGGACTTTTTCTTCTTTTTGCCACTCCCGAGGGTAGTGGCTTCGCCTTTGGAGGATTTTTTTCCATCCTCCGGAGGTGGTTTGGAGTGCATCTCACGGCCCTCCGCAGCTTTGGCACACTTGTCTGCCAAGCTGAAGAGCTCTGTGACGCTGGTAATCTCCTTGACCGCAGCTTCTCCAGCATCTTCTTATCTCGCACGCCCTGTCTAAATGCCACGATGACAGAAGCGCTAGAAATAGAAGGGATGGTGTTTTGTACCTGGGAGAACCTCTGGATGAATGAGCGCAGGGATTCTCCCCCCTTTTGCACCACTGCAAAAAGGTCCAGTTCGGTGCCTGGTCGGGTGTATGAACTCCCGAAATTGGCGGTGAACTGTTGGCACAATTGCTCCCAACTATTGATGGAGTTGTGAGGAAGGCTCATGAACCAGGACCTGACAGTCCCAGTCAAAGCTACTGGGAAGTAGTTGGCCATTACAGCCTCATTACCTCCAGCCGCAAGAATTGCGGTGGTATAAATTTGGAGAAACTCGGCGGGGTTAACAGTCCCGTCAAACTTCTCCGGTGGGTGTGTCCAGAACTTTTGTGGCCATCTGACCATGCGTAGGTGCATGGCCAGTGCAGAACAGCCTCCTCCTACTCCCTCGGGAGCAGGGCTGTCTCGAGCTTCTCGCCTTTTGCGAGCGCGCTCGATATGGATGCAGATGTCCTGTTGACGGTAACGGTGATCAAGCTCCGCCTGGAGGTCATGAGTTGACATCCTGGTTACCGTATGAGTACGTCGCGCCCTGGAGGGTAGCGACGTAACTTGCTGTGACGCATCACGCCTCCTATTCTTGGAAGCATGCGGACCAAGTCTGCCAGACATGGTCCGACGCTGCGATGGGGCCCGCCCCGATGGAGGAGGACCTTGGTTGCTGATGCAGTCGGCTGCTGCCGCAACCAGGTGTTCTACATCAGCCCTCCACTACTCCATTGCACCCTAGGATGCACCTGGAGGTGGTGGACGTTGGAGGAGAGCACGTGCTACATGAAGCGCGTGTTCAGAGTTGTTGTTGTTTGCCGATGCAGTGATCGACGCCGATGCACCGTCACGCTGCTCAGCTTGACGTGCTGGTGCAGGCGGTGGTGGTGGAGGCATGATTCCTGCTGGGGTCACAGCAGCTGCTGGTTGCTGCATGTTGGAGGGATTGCCTCCAACGGGTTGAACAGCAGGGTTGCCGTTGGATGATCCAGCAGCTGAGTTCACCATACTCGAAATCTCAGGCGCCCCTACCTTGTGCGCCAATTGTTAGTGTTTGGAACCGACAGATCTCCCGACACTACCTTTGGTAGATCGAGGAGTTGTAGTTTGGTAATGGGCGCGCATAGATTCAAGAAGGTGAAAGACACGTGTACACAGGGATTTACGTGGTTCGGGCCGCCTGAGCGTAATACCCTACTCCACGGGGTGTGTTGATGATGTATTAAGCTCGGGAGTCTAGAAGAAGCTCCAGAAGAAGAAGCTCGTCTAGCTCAGGGTGTTCCGCTGTGGTCTAGAACCGTCCCTTGTGTATCGTCGACCAGTCCTTTTATATTACAAGGACTGGTCGTTACAACGTCAGCCTGGCCCGACAGGTGGCCCCAGCGGTTACACACGCTTGATACACAATAAATGGGGTAAATTACCCTTAATAGCCTGCTAACGGGCCTTAATAGTGTCGTTACCAGTATTAAGGGCCATCTGATCGTGTGTCATTAATATGGCATTAATGACACTTAATGGGGTCTTGAAGTCTTTGATTAATCCTTGAAGGTCCGGAGCCACTGGGGGGTCCACCGGCCAGATAGTTGAAGTTGAAGGTTCGGCGGTTGCCACGTGGCAGCTCCAGAGCTCACCGTCGTGGACGGGTAGGTCCGCTGCGGTTGGACACATGTCAGTACCGGAGCTTCCCTCTGTCTGGGGTTAGGTCTGGGGGTGCCATATTGGTATTCTGACCGAAGCTTCCCAGGTGTGGGTGATAGCTCCGGTCTTGTGATACACATGGCGGCCCCGGGATTGACCATGTCGGGGAAGTAGGTCCGGCTACGCCTGGCATGTGGGGCCTTCGGAGGTCTTCAAATCTGGTATACGGAGTTTCCTTGTGATCTTTGCAATCCCAAGGGATATCCGGTATGGAGGGTACCGACAACAGCCTCATCAACCCCCGCTGCCAGTATGGTAGTAGAGTAGATTTGAAAGAATTTGGCGGGGTTGGCAGTCCCTTTGAATTTTTCCGACAAGTGAAGCCGGAACTTCTGTGACCATCTGACCATGCGCAAATGCATGGCCAAGGCAGAACAGCCCCCTCCCACTCCCTAAGGAGCTGGGTTGTCCCGAGCCTCTCTCCTTTCACGACCACGCTTGATATGGACACGGCCGTCCTACTACCGGTAATGGTGATCCAGTTTTGACCGCAGGTCATGAGTCGGAATCTTGGTGATGGTTTGTGTACGTCGTGCCCCGGGAGGCAACGAGGTCACCTGCTGGGATGCAACACGTCTCCTCTGCTACGAGACTTGTGGACCAAGTCAGCCCGACAAGGTCCGTCGTTCTGGTGGTGCTCACCCCGAAGGGGGAGGACCTTGATTGTTGATGCCAGCGGCTGCAGCTGCGACTAGATGGTCTACATAAGCTCTCCATTGTTCCATAGCACCCTGGGGTGCTCCTGGAGGCGGTGGATGTTGTAGAAGAGCTCGCGCAACAATGTGACATGTGGGGCTGAGGAGACCTTCAACTCTGACAGGTAGAACACCCTTGTACTCTTCGCGGTACCGAGGGGTACTCGGTACGCAGGGTACCAACACCATCGTATTGAAACTGGCGACCATCCCTGAAATAATTGTTCATAGTGTGTGATTTGGAAATCTCCATTCTCCAACGTTCCAGCAAAATAAATAATATTTCAAGTGTCTCTCATGCGCAAACACACAATAGTAGTGTAGTTTTGTCGTCGAGCATAAGATTCGGGTGATTAGGTTGATCCTTCAATGGGCACGGTCTTATAAGTCATTGTATAGATGTAGATTATATATGTTCGCGAATGGTGTGAGTAAGTGTGTGTTCACACATGCACCCAGCTCATGCGCCACTACACACGTGCGTCGTGCCCACATATTGGGCCAAATGAGAGCTCATACGGCCCATTAAAATTTTCCTCCCTTCCTCATATAAAATCGTTGCCTCGTGAGCAATAGCCGTGACAAGGAGAAGAGAAAAACCTAGCGCCATTGCTCCTAAGAACTGGCCTCTCGCAATCCCTTTTGCCTCGTCTCACTCAAATTCTCAACTACATTCCCCAGATCATAAGCGTCGAATCCTGGCATCAGCAAGCTGCACATTCTGTGTGCCCTTCCTCTGCTCTAAGCCTCTACTCACCATGAAAATTCTTGTGATCATTTATTTTGAAATAAGCATGAAATATTGTTTATTTTGAAACCTGAGTAGAAATCTTTAACTCCTCAATAGACGGTAAAATACTCCCAGATGTGAATGTTGATTAGAAATACATGTAACAAATCAATTCCTGTATTCAATGCTTTGCTGGCAAGGCTGTTTCGGACGGGGACCAAAGCTTAGTTCCGCCAAAGGAACGGAATGTAACGGACCACGATGGCTGCCATTGGTTGGATTTGGGTTCATACGGAGGCATGGGTGCCCTCAACAGGAGACACTGCATACGCTCTGGGCTTTTGGGCTGACTGATCTAATGGGCTGCCTACTAGGCTACACATTATGTTACGGGTTCTTATCCTTTTCGGGTCCACTAGTTAGCTGGGCCGTGAAGACTATCATTTTCTTGTGGAATGTTTTGTAGTGTTTATTTTAATTTCTAATGGGTTTCCTTCCTTCTTGCCCTTTTTGGTAGGTAGGTGTTGCGTTTGCCAAAGCAAGGAGGAAGATGGCCCAGAAGGGAGTCAAGGGGATTATCACGACGAAGACAGCGGCCACATATGCCAACAAGACGACTCCTCACCAGCCGAGTCAAAAGCCTCAGGAACAGAAGGATTGCCAGCCGGGGGCTGGCCGAGGGCTGGCTCGCCGAGGGCTGACTGGTCGAGGGCTGGCGCGCCGAGGGCTGGCTGGCCAAGGGCTGGCTCACCGAAGGGTAGCCAAGGTCAACTGGCGCCGCAGCCTCTGAGTCAGCCGGCAAGGACTACAACATTCAAATGATTCATAAGTAAGTTTAATGTGAAATTGAATTTAAAGAATTTGTCAAAAACGAATGAAATTTACCTGTGACGAAGCTCTAGAGCTGGTCTGAACGTGCCCCAGCAGCTGAGAGCGTCTGCTGCCAGTCGACGAGGCACCAACGAAAGCGTCCTCAGGGCTAGAGGGGTAGAACCCCCTCGTCGGCGGCACCTTCTTACCCTTCTTTGACGCCATCCTGTTTTAATTAGATAATCAATAAATATGCAAATAAAATATACAAAATTCATGTTACTATCTTCAAGAAAACATGACTTGTAGTCACTTTCAAAATTCATCAATATAATTGTCATGTGCCTGTGCCCTACTCCTTAAACCAGCCCAACGATCTTCCATCGTGGCCTGTTCTAATTTTCATTTTCGCATATCATGTGCCTATACATCTTCAACGTCTTCAACATCTCCAACTAATTGATCGAGTTCTGAACCAAGCTCGACGATAAAAGTGTTTGGCAACTCTTCTTATTGGTAACTTCTTCAACGTCTTCGCTATCATGGTAACCATCATCCCCAGGAGTATATAGCCGCTCACGAGGATTCACCTTATATACCACCCACCAAGCACTGAGCTTCATGCATGGATAAGGTAGATAATACACTTGTTCAACTTGATGTGCAAGAACAAATGTATCATAACCTCGTAGTCGTCCTTATGTTTCACTTCCACCATTCCAAATTGGTTTTCTCGAGTTCCATGAGTACGATCAAACCAGTCACAGTCAAAGAAGACAACTCAAAGGGTTTTATTTCCGGTAAAAGTAAATTCAAAGATTTTGTTAATGATTCCATAATAATCGGTTAAATTCCCTTGAGTGTCCATTGCTCTCATCACAACACCGGAATTTATGTTGCCGCGAGTGGACGAAGAGCTTCAAAATGAGTTGTACGGAATCGGAAGCCATTTATGTCATATCGACCATTGCTTCTAACATTCACCAATCCATAAGATAGCTGCCGCAAATCTTCATGGACATTGTGAGTCCGACACTGTCATAAATGATCGTGAGTTAAAATAATACTTCTTTAATAATAGTAATTTATAATACATAGAAGACGAGAGAATATTACATAATCTCAAAACCAGGATAGGAAACTCTGCCCCCCATTTATTCCTTCTTTTCGCATCGCTTCTACTTGTTTGGCCATAGGTTGATGCTTATGTGGCCAATATTGTCTGTGGAACTCGCTGAACATGAAAAAACATCTTTTAGAGTACATGTGTAGCAAAATATGTCGATTAGCATAAATGTAGGACAAACACTTACTCGAAGTATTCCTGCATGCCTTCTATATTTGCGTACATGTAGAGTAAAGCAACAATCCTTTCATGTTCCGATAGCACGTAGGTCGTGTAGCTACCAACAATGGTGCCTCTCGTTTGAAAAATGGAAAGGTCGCTTAGAGGGGGTGTTTCGTCCACATTGTACCGCATCGCCGAAGTATTGATATTGTTTTCTTCCACAAAGTAGACACTTGAAAAGTATCCTACTTCCTTAAGAGCATATGCTTCAGCGATGCACCCTTCCACCCTTGCCCTGTTGCCAACCATTGGTTTCAGATATCGTAGCGCTCTTTCAATGTGATACATCCACCTATATTGCACAGGACCACCAACTTTAGCTTCGAATGGAAGATGGATAAGCAGATGTTGCATTGGATTGAAGAAACCCGGTGGAAATTTTTTTTCCATCTTACATAAAAGTATGGGTATCTCCTTCTCTAACTTATCCATCATCCCGATCTTGATTTCTTTAGCACAAAGCTGTCTATAGAAATAGCTGAGCTCGGCTAAAACCTTCCACACCGCATCATCTAGATAGCCTCAAAACATAACACGTAAGAGTCTTTCTATTATAATGTGATAATCATGACTCTTCAACCTAGTGGGCTTTCCTGTGTTAACATTTACGGCTCATTTCAGGCTAGCTACGTAACCATCTGGGAATTTCAAAGTTTTCATCCATTTCATAACTTCTTTCTTCTCTTTCGGCCGAAGACAGAAAGAAGCACGTGGCTTTCCACCACCAGTTCTGCTCTTCCAGCCAGTATACATCCAACTGCGGTCTTCACCCATGTTTGGCTCTGCAGTTTAACGCGAAAGAAATTGTCGTTAATGTATTGTTATGTTATGTCACGGCCCTACAACCTAGGCAGATAGATCCTAAACCCACCCAAGAGTGACCGAGCGGAGCGTGCTCATGATGAGACGCGTGATCCGGATTCGAACGAAATTCCGGCGGCATAACCCCGCTGTTCTCCACTGCACGCCCAAAAATGGTGCAGCAGAGAACAATGGGGTTACGCCACCGAAATCTTGTCCAAATCCGAACCCGCGTCTCATCACAAGCCACGCCCCCTCGGTCACTCTGAGGCTGTCCAAAAAGGGACAATTCCGAACCTGCACGTCTCACATGCCAATGGCATGTGAGACGTGCTTATCCGAAATGGGTAACACATTGCTATAGGTTACGTTGCTCATTTTCATTTTGAGGTCATTTAAGAGAGAGGAAAGAACTAGAGAAAGAAGTGAGAGGAAAGTTGGTCTTAGATGACAATTCCACATCCATTTCCACCGTCCACGCAATCGCGGGTCATTGACGTCCTTACCAACCCGTTCGCTTCCGTGTCAACTTGATGCATACGGTACCACTACAATGGTCTACACGACACGATCACACTTATTACGTGTCGTGCCCTTCCGGGTTGGTCTGAGCCGGCCCAAAACCCCTTTATTTATATATATTAAGTAGTCACTCAAAAACATTATATGAATGCACTAAAGTCCAAACGTACACTAAATAGAATAGGAATTCAGAATGACAGACCAAGCTATAGACAAAAAACATATAAAGCATATACAAAATCTAATTATGCATTTACTACAAAATCTGAACAAAAAACATATTAGCCACAATGGACAAGTGTGAAATCACAAGTGTAATACAAGACCAGACTGGAGCAGGATGAAATCACAAGTGTAATACAAGTGTAATACAAATCTAATCAGGCGCGGAGGGCGCAGGGGCAGGACGGCATGGGAGGGGGCACCGTGGTGCCGCTAGGGCGGCCCTTTAAACTGGTTAGTGCCCATGCAGGATTACATTTTATTTTTTAAATTTTTACTTGTAAAGTGTTGAACCATCTTTCACCTGAGCAACATTCAGAAAGAGGCTGGGAGGCGCTCGCCTCCGTGCTCTGGGGCGCTAGGCTCTCAGCGGTGATCACCGAGCTCACCGCCTTACTCTCAGCAGGAGTCGAAAGTACTGCCGCTAGCTCGGGCCCCAAGACGCGCGAGCAGCCTTGCTCCTACTACCACCCACAAAAGGCAATGACGACGACGCGCTACAACGCACGCACGAACCACCTCCACGTCCCCTCAACCCCGGGTGCACTGCAGTCTGCAGGGTCCGCACGCCTTCCCCATCTTGTTTCGTTTCATTCACCCCGGTCGGCAAATGAGACAACTTCTCAACTTCCCACGAACTTTATCAAGTTATATGCTAAAACCCATACTACGCAGGCAACAAACTGTTTGCAACGCACAACCATCGCACAACATAAGCTGGAAAATTGACTCAAGTTGGGATGGAGCGGAAATTGTGGTCAACAAGATCCTGTCTGAACATCGGACAAATCACAACGCAAGTCATGCCGCTTATTAGCTTATTAGAAATGGCTGCCACTTTTTCTCCATTATATTTTTTTTTCAAATAACTATATTCTCTATTATACACTATGTACATTACCATACCATATAGAAGTACTCCATTACAATACCATATAGCACTAGTACAAATTGAATTTTAGGTCCTCCATCTATTGAATTTTATTTCCCTAAAAAACTATGAGAGTGACACAACAATTGACTGAATAAGTACAAAAATGCAAGCTAGGGGCCGGGGCTTACCTGAATAGCCGGCGGCGGGGGCGCAGGGGTAGCGGGACGGGGGCGAGCTGGCGGCGGGGGCGCAGGGGCCGGGGGCGGGCTGGCAGCAGCGGCGCAGGGGCGACGGGGCCGGGCGGCGGGGTCGAGGGAGGCTAGGGCGCGACGGGCCGGCGGCGGAGCCGGGGGCGCGACGGGGGCGCGGCAGGCAGCGGCGGTGGAGTCACTGGTGAATGAAGAGTCGGGGCCGGAGGGTCCCGATATTAGCCCTAATTTGCGACGGCCGCCTTAATTGCGACGGCATTACCTTACGGCCGTCGCAATTAAAGCCTATTTGTGACGGCCTTGGACTGGCCGTCGCAAATAAGTCTTTATTTGTGACGGTTCCATAATTTGTGACGGCCCTAGGGTTGGCCGTCGCAAATAAACGCTTATTTGTGACGGCCAGTCCGAAGGCCGTCGCAAATAAGGACTTATTCGCGACGGCAGTGTTATTTGCGACGGCCAGAGGCAGGCCGCCGCAATTTAAGCTATTTGTGACGGCTGGCCATCGCAAATAAATCCAGCCGCCGCAAATGGTCGCATTTCCTGTAGTGGGTAAAATTGTGTATCCGTACCCACACCCGTCGTCGGATGCCAAACCCGATGGATACTCGCTACATTACCAGCTTGCAGAGAAACAGGGTATTCCCAGTCATATCTGGATGCATTCTGTAAAGTTTCATGTGTGCGTAACATTTTTTGGTTCACCCCAGTTTGAGAAATTTCATAGCTCTTCCTGTAGGCCCATCATTGTAGTTCAAAGGCTCATCAGGAGCACTCAGTCCCATCTGGCTCTGGGGAGCTTCCTCATGAAGATACACACAGTTTGCACTACGGCGACATTGACCTGCAGCCAAAAAAAAATTACAGGGTTTTTTATTTACCCTATGGTGCTCGGTTCTATTAGTATAGGAGATGAATCAGGGCCAAACCCCTCATAGGCACTTTGCCTAGCCTCATCTCTCCAGCTACTCTGTAAAAAGTCATTCTGTTTTCGTAAATATATAAACTCCTTGCTCTGATACTGTCAAAACTTTTATGTGACACTTCCCCCAAATCTGCTAAGGAGCAGCCCGCAGAGGTTCTTGTTCGGCAGAGCTTAGGCCTCAATCAAGTGTACGCACGTATGAGAGTGTATGAGACGGTGGTTTTTACGTGGTTCGGGCCGCAAGGAGCATAACACCTTACTCTACGGTGGATTGTATTGCTAGTGTGTGTGAATGCATGTGTGTATCGGGGATTGGATGCTGGTCCTTTGTAACTGTGGCGGTCCGGTCCTTTTATAGACAAGGCCGAATGCCTTACAAGTGGGGTCCATGGCCCAACAGGTGGTCCCGAAGCGATCTTATCCTAAAGATCTAAGGCTTCTAGCATAAGCTTCCTCTGACCGTGGCTTTGAAGACTCTCCATATTGCAACTTGAGTCGTCAGTAGCCCATGCGCTGTTGCTGACAACGGCAGGGGATCTCTCGACCAATTGTCTCTGTCGCCGTAAGCTACAGACTTGGCGGAGTGGGATAGGCATGCGGCGTCTTCACTGCGATGCTGTCGGAGTTTGGTTACGGCGATTCTCCCGGTACTACCGTTGGCAGCCCGCTGAGTTTGTAGTTCGGTTGTGGGCGCGTAGAGATTCAGAACAAGGTGGCGAGTTGACACGGGGATTTACGTGGTTCGGGCTGCCTGAGCGTAATACCCTACTCCACGGGTGTGTGTTGTTGTTGTATTGAGCACTTGAGTGTGAGAGACTAGAGCGCTTGTGTCGCGTGAGTCAGGAACTGTCCAGAGAGTCCCCTGTGTATCGCTCGACCAGTCCTTTTATAGCACAAGGACTGGTCGTTACACCGTTATCCTGGACCGACATGTGGCCCTAGCGATTAATGCTAAATACACAATTATTGAGCTTAATTACCCTTAATAGTGTGTCAACGCGCCTTGATAGTGGTGTTACTGGTATTAAGGCCCCTCTGATCGTGTGTCATTAAGATAGCATTAATGACACTTAATCGGGTCTTGAGGTCTTTAATGTTCCTTGATGTTCCGAGCCGTTGAAAGTCCACCACCCAGGTCTGGGGGTGCCACACAGGTATCTAGTCCGGAGCTTTCCCATGTAGGGATTGTAGCTCCGGGTTTATGATACACGTGGCGGCACCGGGACTAACCATAGAAGGGAGGCAGGTCCGATTCTGTATGACACGTGGGGCCTTCGGAAGTCTTCAACTCAGGTGTGTGGAGTTCCTTAGCACTCTTTGCAGTCCCAAGGGGTATTCAGTACGCAGGGTACCGACAGTGGCCCCCTGGCCCCCTGGGCCCACCTCTGGGAGAGACCTTTTGGTTTAAGTCGTTCTGTCGGAGGTGGGTCCATCTTTTGATTTTCGTGCCGTGTCTTCAAGGGTTTTTGGATGTGCCGTTGGGATGATGGTTCACAGTTAAACCATCGCCGTGTGGCATATACAGGATGCGACAGGTGAGATCTGCGCGTGCAAATCTCACACAATTGAAGGTCACCGGTTCCCAATACGAAAACTGTATCGGTTCCGCGTGCACTGTCAGGCTGCCGCCCTTGGGTTTCCCGCCTCTCATGATGACAATTTTTCGCCTGGGGTAAGGATCTCGACTTGATCGTCGGGGTGGCCCCGGGCCTCCTTGTCATCGGCCAACCTCGTCTGCGCCAGCTTGGTCTCGAATTGGAGCTGGTTGCATCACCTCCTAAGGGTTTGGCGCTCCTCCTCGAGGGCCTTGCTGTCGTGGTAAAAGGCCAACTGCACCCGACGAAGGCTGGAGCAGGCATTGTCGATAGACAGCGACAGGGGGATCGGCTCCGGACCTGTCGGGGTCCTCTCCGCTGGCTCCAGCGGGTTCTCCATAACAAAAATTGAGTCCCACTCTACAAGAGCGGTCCCCTGAGCTTCCACGGCACTAGGGCCGTCCTCCGGGATAGCCTCAGTCGCCGCCGAGGAAGGTCCTGCAACGGAAGCTTCTACCTCCGGAGTCGGCTCCAAAGGTCCTGCCGCCAGATCATTAGCAGTTGGCCCCTCAAGTGGGGGACCGGCAGCTTCATCTTGGCGCCCTAGCTCAGGCGCGGGTACCTCTGGGACCACCACCTCCGGGGCAGGCGTTGAAGATTCGGCCGGAGCTGAGGCCACTTCCGGCTCCGGTGTTGGCGCCTCCTCCACTTCCGGTCCAGGCACCGGTGCTTCAACCTCCATCGGTTCGAGCGCTAGTACCTCTGCGACAACCGGCTCATGCACCGAAAATTCATCAACCACCGGCTCTACCGCTGGGGCTTCAGCAACATCTGGCTCTAGGGCCGGAACTACACCTACCTCCGGCTCTGGGGCCGGAGCGTCCATCATCACAACATACAAAACCGGAGCTTCAACCTCCGGAGTTGGTGCCGGCCGATCATCGGGATAGATCTTCAGATTGTGTTCGATCACTTCCCTAGGGATCCCAGGCATTTGTGACGGTTGCCAGGCAAACACGTCGACGTTAGTCCGGAGGAAAGTGATGAGCGTGAGTTCCTATTTGTCGTTCAGACCTCCTGATATACGGGTGGTCTGAGCAGCGTCAGAACCGATTTGGACGACTTTGACAGAAATGTCGATGTCGCTGCTTGGTTGCACATGAGGTGCGAAGGTTGAGCCTCGATGACGAAGGCTCGGAGGCTTCGGAGCTTGCTCCTTTCTGGATTCTTCCTCCTGCACTGTAGCAAGCACATGGAGTTCTTCCAGTGCAGTGACTCCGGCGGTGCGGTCTACGCGGATCTAGAGAACACCTAAAGGTGTTGGCATTTTCAACACCAGGTAGCCATAATGAGAGCAACCATTAATTTGTACACAGCTGGCCTGCCCAAGATGGCATTGAATGGTAAGTTGATCTACGCCACGTCGAAGACCAACTTTTCGGTCCTGTAATTCTCCCGAGACCCGAAGGTCACCGGGAGAGTAATGGCACCGAGTGGGGTGATGGCCCTCGACCTACTCCGGAGAAAGGTTGGGAGGGGCGAAGATCTGAAGGTCGGAGCTGAAGCTTGACGAAGGCTTCGAAGCTTATGAGGTTCAGCCCCGAACCTCCATCCACCATTACATGGTGGAGCTGGATGTTGTTGATGGTAGGAGATACCATCATTGGAAGTTGGCCGGCTCCGATCATGTTCCAAGGGCAGTCTGAAGCATCAAAAGTGATGGGAGTGTCCATCCACTTCCGGTGAGGCTCCGCCCTGGCGATAGGAGCTATTGAGTCCATGTCCTGCCGCATTGTCTTGAGGACACGACGGGAGGTCATGTCCCATGAACCACCAAAGATGGTGTTCATGGTCTTTCAACACTCGTTGTCGGAGACATCGGAGTCATCGTCAACGGAGGTGTAAACAACCTTCAAGACCTGTTTAGGGTCCTAAAAGCCTAACTCCTCTTCAGCCGAAGCTTCGTTGACTTTTTGTTTTCCTTCCCTTTGACGGAAAGGAACTTCTTCCCGGCACTTGTTGTAGCTCTCGACAAGGTTTTGGACCTCTCGGCAGCCTTCCAGGTTGTGGCTATTCATCTTGTGTATAGGACACCACATCTTGGAGCTGCCACCATCTTTAGACGATGGCCGATGTCGTTTCTTGGGGCGTGGCCCCTGACCACCTGGAGCTGTGACAGCAGCGGCAGTGGGTGCACCGTCCGAGGGCTTCTTCTTGCCGTTGGACTTTTTCTTCTTCTTACCACTCCCGGAGGTAGTGGCTTCTCCTTTGGAGGACTTTTTGTTGTCCTCCGGAGGTGGTTGGGAGTGCATTTCACGGCCCTCCGCAGCTTTGGCACACTTGTGTGCCAAGCTGAAGAGTTCCGTGACGCTGGTGATTTCCTTGGTCCCCCGCTTCTCTAGCATCTTCTTGTCTCGAACGCCCTGTCTGAATGCCACAACAACAAAAGAACTTGAGATAGAAGTAATGGTGTTTCGTACCTGGGAGAACCTCTGGATGAAGGATTGCAAAGACTCTCCCTTTTTTTGCTTGACAGCAAAAAGGTCCAGTTCGGTGCCTGGTCGGGTGTATGAGCTCTCAAAGTTAGCAGTGAACTGTTGGCACAACTCCACCAAACTGTTGATGGAGTCAGGCGGAAGGCTCATGAACTAGGACCTGGCAGTCCCAGTTAAATCCACATGGAAATAATTGGCCATCACGGCCTCATTGCCTACAGCCGTAAGGATAGCAGTGGAGTAGATTTGGAGAAATTCGGTGGGATTGACAGTCCCGTCAAATTTCTCCGGCAGGTGAGGCCGGAACTTCTGCGGCCATCTGACCATACGTAGGTGCATGGACAGGACAGAACATCCTCCTCCTACTCCCTCAGGAGCAGGACTGTCCCGAGCCTCTCGCCTCTTGCGAGCATGCTCGATGTGGACGCGACCATCCTGTTGACGGTAACGACGATCGAGCTCCACTCGGAGATCGTGAGTCGTAAGCCTAGTTACCATGTGAGTAAGTCACACCCTGGAAGGTAGCGACGTCGCCTGTTGAGACACAGCACGCCTCCTGTGTTGCGAAGCGTGCAAACCAAGTATACCCGACAAGGTCTTATGTTGAGGGGCCCGCCCCGAGGGGGAGGACCTTGATTGCTGATGCCATCGGCTGCTGCTGCAACCAGATGTTCCACATCAGCTCTCCACTACTCCATTGCACTTTGGGGTGCTCCTGGAGGCGGTGGACGTTGGAGAAGAGCACGCGCGGCATTAATCACGTGTTCAGGGTTGTGGTTTGCCGATGTAGTGACCGACGCAAACGCCCCATCTCGACTTCCAACTTGATTTGTCGAAGCAGATGGTGGCGGCGGTGGCATGACTCCTGTTGGAGCCACGGCACCTGCTGACTGCTGCATGTTGGAGGGATTGCCTCCAGCAGGTTGCACAGCTTGGTTACCGTTGGATGATCCATCAGCGGAGTTCACCATGTTGGAATCTCGGGCAACCCCTACCTGGCGCGCCAACAGTCGAAGTTTGGTTCCGGCAATTCTCTCGGTACTACCATTGGCAGCCCGCGAAGTTTGTATTTCGATTGTGGGCGTGCAGAGATTCAGAACAAGGTGGTGAGTTGACACGGGGATTTACGTGGTTCGGGCCGCCTGAGCATAATACCCTACTCCACGGGTGTGTGTTGTTGTTGTATTGAGCACTTGAGTGTGAGCATCCTGAGCGCTTGTGTCGCGTGAGTCAGGAATTGTCCATAGAGTCCCTGTGTATCGCTCGACCAGTCCTTTTATAGCACAAGGACTAGTCGTTACACCGTTAGCCTGGCCCAACATGTGGCCCTGGAGGTTACTGATGCTAAATACACAATTAATGAGCTTAATTACCCTTAATAGTGTGGTAACGCACCTTGACAGTGGCGTTACTAGTATTAAGGGCCCTCCGATCGTGTGTCATTAAGATAACATTAATGACACTTAATCGAGTCTTGAGGTCTTTAATATTCCTTGAAGGTTCGAGCCGTTGAAAGTCCACCACCCAACCTGTTGAAGTCGAAGGTCCGGCGGTTGGACGCGTGGCAGCTCCGGAGCATACCGTCTAGGATGGGTAGGTCCGGTGCTGTTGTACACGTGTCAGTACCGGAGCTTCCCTTTGTCGGGGGTTAGGTCCGGGGGTGCCACACAGGTCTCTGGTCCGGAGCTTTCCCGTGTAGGGATTGTAGCTCCAGGTTTATGATACACGTGGCAGCACCGGGACTAACCATAGAAGGGAGGTAGGTCCGGTTCCATATGACACGTGGGGCCTTCGGAAGTCTTCAACTCAGGTGTGTGGAGATCCTTAGCACTCTTTGCAGTCCCAAGGGGTATCCGGTATGCAGGGTACCGACACTCTTCATCGACCCATACCTTCCCGGAGGGGTCCAAGCTTTCTTGTTGAGATTCCCGGACCTTCCCTGAGGGGTCCAGAACTTCTTCTTGTTCGACCCGGACCTTCCCCGATGGGTCCGGATCTTCTTGAATAGCCGTTAAAACTCCCTCATATGAGAGAGGTTGATCTTCTAGCTTTCTGTCTTGAAGATCCGTGTCTGGGGGCTGAGACCCAAACTCGCCTTCAGATAGCTCCAGACCCTCCCGAAGGTGTCTAGGATCCTGAACTGGATGTGGCTCTAGTCTTCCGCGACCAGGACCATGCTAACAACTTCGGTAGTTGCAGAAATGTAAAGCAGTAAAGGCTCACCAGGATTCGGAGCTACCAAGATTGGTAGTGTGGTGAGGAGCTGTTTCAACTCTTGGAACGCCTTTTCTGCTTCTTCGGACCAATGAAAAGGTCCGGTCTTCCTCAAGAGTTTGAAGAAGGGAAGTGCCTGCTCTGCCAGTCTTGAGATGAACTGGCTAAGCGCAGCTAGACACCCAAATAACTTCTGGATGTCTTTTATGCGGGCTGTGGGCCGCATATCTTCAATGGCTTTGATCTTCGTTGGGTTTGCTTCAATTCCTCGGTGAGTCACCAAGAAACCAAGGAGTTTCGCAGAGCTAACCCTGAAGACACACTTGTCAGGGTTTAGCTTGGTGCACGTGATGCGCAACTTGTCGAAGACAGCTTGCAAGTTATCAAGGAGTGACTCCTTGTTATTGATCTTTACGACGATGTCATCAACATACACCTCCACCAAGTCTCTGATTAGCTCTCCAAATGTTTTGTACATAGCTCGCACAAAGGTTGAAGCAGCATTTTTGAGACCAAAGGGCATGGCAGTATAACAATATAATTCATCTACTTTATAAAGGCAGTATGCTCTTCATCTTCCTTAGACATTTGGATTTGATGATATCCAGAATATGCTTCTAAGAAACACAATAGCTCACACCCAGAGGTGGAGTCCACTATCTGATCTATTCTAGGTAGTGGAAATGGATCTTACGGGTATGCCTTATTTAAAGTGGTGTAGTCGATACACATCCGAAGCTTCCCTCCAGCCTTGGGCACCACGACTGGATTTGCCAGCTATTTTGGGTGAAACACCTTCCGAATGAAACCAGCTTTGAGCAACTTCTTGATCTCCTGTCGGTTGAAGTTTTGCCGCTCAACTGATTGCTTTTGGGGCTTCTGGTGTACAGGCTGTGCGTCTGGATAAATCTTCAGATTGTGCTCAATAACCTCCCTAGGGATCCCAGGCATTTGTGACGGTTGCCAGGCAAACACGTTGACATTTGCCTGGAGAAAAGTGATGAGCGTGAGTTCCTATTTGTTGTTCAGACCTCCCGATATACGGGTGGTCTGAGCAGCATCAGAACTGATTTGGACGACTTTGATGGGAATGTCGGTGTCGCCACTTGGTTGCACACGAGGTACAGAGATTGAGCCTCGATGTCGAGAGCTCGAAGGTTTCGGAGATAACTCCTTACCGGATGCTTCCTCCTGCGCTGTAGCAAGCGCATGGAGTTCTTCCAATGCAGTGATTCCTGCAGTGCGATCCCCGCAGATCTGGAGAACGCCCAAAGGTGTTGGCATCTTCAACACCAGGTAGCCATAGTGGGCGGCGGCCATGAACCTATATAAAGCGTGTCTGCCCAGTATGGCCTTGAATGGTAAACTGATCTGCGCCACGTCAAAAACCAGTTTCTCGGTTCTATAATTCTCCCGAGTCCCAAAGGTTACTGGGAGTGTGATGGAGCCGAGTGGGTAATGGCCCCTGGACCTACCCAAGAAAAAGGTCGAGAGGGGCGAAGGTCCGAAGGTCGGAGCTGGAGCTTGACGAAGGCTTCAAAGCTTATGAGGTTCAACCCTACACCTCCGTCCACCATTACATGGTGGAGTTGGATATTGTTAATGGTCAGAGATACCATCAAGAGTTGGCCAGCTCCGATCATGTTACCAGGGCAATCCGAAGTGTTGAAAATGATGGGAGTGTCCATCCATTTCCGATGAGGCTCCGCCCTGGCGGTAGGAGCTGCAGTAGCCATGTCCCACCTCATTGTCTTGAGGATGCGGCGAGAGGTGATGTCCCAAGAACCACCATAAATGGTGTTTAGGGTCTTCCGACGCTCGTTATCAGATACGTTGGAGTTTTCATCGACAGTGTTGTAGACAGCCTTCAGAACCTTCTTGGGGTCCTGAAAGCCTAACTCTTCTTCAGTCGGAGCTTCATTGACTTTTTGTTTTCCTTCCCGCTGGCAGAAAGGAGCTTCTTCTTGGCACTTGTTGTAGCACTCGACAAGGTTCCGAACCTCTTGGCATTCTTCCAGATTGTGTGTTGTCCGTCTTGTGGATCGGACACCCATCTTGGAACTATTTTTGCCTTCTGACAAAGGACGAGGTTGTTTCTTGGGCGTGGCCCACAGCCACTCGAAGCTGCTGCAGCCACAACAGTTCGTGCGCCGGCCGATAGCTTCTTCTTGCTGTTGGACTTCTTTTTCTTTTTGCCACCCCTAGAAGTAGTGGCTTTAGTCTTGGAAGATTTCTTGTTAGCTTTCGGAGGGGGTTTGGAGTGCATCTCACGCCCCCCCCCCCCCCCCCCCCCCCGTAGCTTTAGCACATTTATCTGCTAAGCTGAAGAGTTCCGTAACACTGGGAACTTCTTTAGTCGCCAACTTCTCTAGCATCTTTTTGTCTCGAACGCCCTTTCTGAATAAAAAAATAATATAAGCACTTGATATTGAGGGGATGGTATTGCGTACCTGAGAAAACTGCTGGATAAAGGATCATAGCGATTCCCTCGTTGTTTGCTTCACAGCAAACAAGTCCAGTTCAGTCCCGGGCCGGGTGTAAGAACTCCCAAAGTTAGCAGTGAACTATTGGCATAGTTCCTCCCAACTATTGATGGAGTCGGGTGGAATACTCATGAATCAGGACCTTGCAGTCCCAGTCAGAGCCACTGGGAAGTAGTTGGCCATCACGACCTCATTGCCTCCTGCTGCAAGTATAGCAGTGGAGTAGATTTGAAGAAACTCAACGGGGTTTACAGTCCCATCGAATTTCTCTAGCAAATGAGGCCGGAACTTCTGTGGCCATTTGACCATGCGTAAATGCATGGCCAGGGCAGAATAGCCTCCCCCTACTCCCTGAGGAGCAGGGTTGTCCCAAGCCTCTCGCCTCTCACGAGCACGCTCGATATGGATGCAGCTGTCCTGCTATTGGTAACGGCGATCAAGTTCTGACTGCAGGTCGTGAGTAGTAATCCTGGTGATGGTGTGGGTGCGTCGTGCCCTGGAAGGTAGCAAAGTCACCTACTGGGATGCAGCACACCGTCAGTGCTGTGACACGTGAGGACCAAGTCTTCCAGACAAGGTCCTACGTTGAGCTATTGTCTGCCCCGAAGGGGGAGGACCTTTGTTGCTGATGGCATCGGTTGCGGGTGCAACCAGATGATGTACATCAGCGCGCCACTGCTCCATCGCACCCTGAGGTGCTCCGGGCGCTGGTGGGCGCTCCAACAGAGTTCGCACAGCAATTAGCGCATTCTCTGGGTTGTTATTTGCCGATGCTGTGACTGACACATGTACTTCATCCTGCTGTCCAGCATTGTTTGCTGGGGCAGATGTTGGTGGTGGTGGCATGACGCCCGCCGGGACAACGACACCTGTTGGTTGTTGCCTGTTGGAGAGATTGCCTCCAGCAAGGTGTTCAGCGTGGTTGCTGTTGGAAGATCTTGCGGTAGAGTTCACCATCTTGCGATCTCGGGCCCTCCCCCTACGTGGCACATCAAAATGTCAAAGTGACTAAACGACACCCCCCCTGGTACTACTAAATGTAGCCCGCGGAGGTTCTTGTATTGGTTTGGGCACGCAGAGATCGGGAACAAGATGATGACAAAGGTGATTTACGTGGTTTGGTCCGCCTGAGCGTAATACCCTACTCCACGGGGTTTGTGTTGTTGTATTGAGTAGCACTAGTATGCGTGTGAGCTTGGATCAGATTGAGTATCTCTGTATCATGTGGCGCAATCCTTTTATAGTCCAAGGACCGACCGTTACAACGTTTGCCCGGCCCGACATGTGGCCCTGGCGTATTTAATAGCCTAATACACAGTCTATGAGCATTAAGCGTGGTTAATAGTGTGATAACATGCCTTAATGGCTGTGTTACCCCTATTAACAATATACTGATCGTGTGTCATTAATATAGCATTAATGACATGTAATCAGATCTTGTAACTGCCACTTTAACTGTCTCTTGAATGTACGTGTTGTTGGAGATCCGCCGGTGTACCTGTTGGCAGTGTAGGTGTAGAGGCTCCACACATGGCAGTTCTGGAGCTTCCCCTTGCGGGGAGATAGGTCCGGAACTGGCATACACATGGCGGAACCGGAGCTTCCCTCTACGGGGGGTTAGGTCCGGGGTCATAATCCATGTGTCAACGCTGGAGCTTCCCTACGTCGGAAGTTCAGCTCCGGTCTTATATTACACGTGGCAGTCCCAGAGCTATCCATAAGAGGGAGGCAGGTCCGTTGCCGTGTGACATGTGGGGCATGAGGGAGCCTTCAACTCGGATAGGTGGACTTCTCTTGCACTTCTTTCGGTATCATGGGGTACCTGGTACATAGGGTACCGAAAGATACCTTGATGTTACTGGTAAGCCGCTACGCCCTGGCAGACCTGGCAACATATTCCTACATGAAATAAACAAAGCCGGGTTAGAAAATTACAAAATGAGGTACTCCAACTCACAAAGTTCTCCTATAGCTGGATTGCCTGGAACCGCAAGAATTCTTATAATGGGATTCCAACGGTTGAAACCGGAGAAGAGCTAGTGAGGGAGATGCAGGAGGAGGGGGGCTTAGGGAGCGAGACCTGTACCAACTTGTTCAGTTTATCTTTCGAGAAGGACATGTAGACACCAATCTTATCTTCCATTGGAGGGGGTTTCTCCACCGTGTTGATAACTTTGTCAAAAACCTTCTTCACGATGGTTTTATGAGCCTCTCAACTCAATCAAACCTCTTTCCATGTCAGCTTAAGAGCTTCCTTCGTGAAGTCAATGAGTGTTATTTTAAACATCTTCAGAGCCTTGGGATCGTTGCTCTGCTTGTCCTCAACAGCTCGAACAGTCGAGGCACCTGAACGAAAGTTGGTTTTTGTCTAAAGGGCGGGAAGGATTCAAGGAACACAACAAAAATCTCAAGCACTCAATGCAATCAGCCTAAATACCCCCAATATCCAGAGAAGACAGCAACACAATGGAACTAAAGTTAAAATGTAAAGAAGCGAATGGACGTTCTGTACAGCAAGAAAATGAGCGCACCATTTTTCCCCATGTGAATTGCGATCTTGAATTCTCGGTCGCGGCCACGGTTAGAGTAGAGCAGGGGGGTTGGTTGGTTCTTCGTGGGATGCTGCCTGACGCAGCGAATCCTACACATTATGTGTGCCGGACTCAAATCCCCTGCTGCAGCTGACAGGTGGGCTCCACGCCTCCTAGTTCCATCTGTCAGCTGCAGTAACAGGGGATTTCATTCCGTGTGTGCCCTTCCTCTGCTCACCATGTAAATGCTTATGATCGTTTATTTTGAAATTAGCATGGAATATTGTTTACGTATTTTGAAACCTGAGTAGAAGTCTTCAACTTCTCAAGAAGAGACGGTAAAATACTCCCAAATGTGAATGTTGATTAGAAATACCTGTAACAAAATAGTAATTCCTGTATTCAGTGCTTTGCTGGCAAGGCTGTTTTGGACTCGGACAAAAGCTTAGTTTTCTTATTAATATTGGCAGGGCCCCCCTCCTCCTGCCTCCCGCCAAAGGAACAGAATGGAACTGACATGGATGGCTGCCCTTGGATCTGAGTTCAGGCAGGGGCTTCGGTGCCCTCGACTGGGCCAGCAGGAGACACTGTATACGCTTTCGGCTTTTGGGCTGGCTCGTCGAATGGGCTGTCTACTGGGCTAGTAGACATTACGTTATGAGTTCTTATCCTTTTCGGGCCCACTAGTCAGCTGGGCCGTGAAGACTGTTTTGTTCATTTCGGATACACGGGCCCATCAAAGTCCAAGTCAACAGGTGCGTGCACCGCACCGGGCAAGTTGCAGTAAACCTAGTCAACGTCTTGATCACCGTCGCTCCTCTGCTTGATGCCTCTGGCGAGTGCAAATGCAAATGCTTGAGATCAGGACAAGGAGCCAGGGAAATGGAGACGGTCGACCGCCTGCAAGTGACGACAAGCCGGTCGACCTGGTGGCGATGAGCTACCGAGGTGAGCTACAGATGCACCGAGCTGGAGAACAGGCTCCAGCCAAAGTGGCCAATGGCTCCGCGTGTGGGAGTTCGATTTTTTGGAATCTCGAACTCGGGTGTCTCATTCAAACTTGTTTCAAAACAACATTTCAGTTGTTTCTTGCACATAAAGACGTAATAATAATGCAACATCCTCATCACATGTTGGATTATTCCGGCAGCTTCTTAGTTGATCTTTCTTTCGAATGACACGGTTTTATAAGTCCTGTCTAGTTGTAGAGTACATGTCCGTGAGTAGTGTGAGTATGTTCACTCATGCACTGAACACTTTATATGCCCTCATGTGGGGCCAAATGAGAGCCCATACGGCCCATAGAAAAACTGTTTTCTCTTTTTCTTATAAAACTCTTGCCCTGTGAGTAACAGACGAGACAAGGGGAAGAGAAAACCCTAGCGCCGCCGGCACCAGAAACCGCCCCTCGGAATTCCCCTTTCCCCGTCTCGCTCGAATCCGCAACTACATTCCCTAGATCGTAAGCATCAGATCCTTTCTAAACTCGTGGTTCTTCTCTATTGCTTTTGGTTTCTCGCAGAATTTTTTGGTCAGACTTGAGTTTCTGAGGGGTTTCCTTCCTTCCTTTTTTTGGTAGGTAGGTTTTACATTCGCGGAAGCAATGAGTAAGATGGCTGGGAAGGGAGGCAAGGGGATCATCGCGACGAAGACGACAACTGCCTACGCCAACAAGAACAAGGACAAGAATCTGCCCATAAGCCGCTCAACATGCGCCAGCCTCCAGGTTCATCATCGCCGTCCCCCACCCCACAATCTCTGTTTTTATGTTCTTGTTGGTTTCTTTCCATCCTCCCTCGACAAAAGGGCTAGTTGTTAGTGGTGGTTCATGTGTTCGATTTGGTGTACACAAATGAGAAAATTGGTCCGCCAGTTAACTAAAATTTTTTATTCGGTTTTTGGTTAACCACAAAAAGCATGCTTGGTAGAGCACGGCGGGTTCATCGACACTCTGATCACACTTGTAGTTTCTGAAATGGTAGAGAAGTGGCTCCGTGATAGGTGGTGGGGCGTAGGTTATGACAGGGTCCTGTGAGGCAGATCTGGTGTAGGCGGCAGAACACGGCCATGATAGAGCCGGCAGCAGAGGGGTGGCTCTGCGATAGGTGGTGGGGTGACGTGACATGGTCGCAGCAGGGTGAATCTGCTGTAGACGGCAGAACACGACCACGCCAGAGCTCGACGGTGCGGGGCACAACGGGACCACATCGGAGCTCGACAATGCCACAATGGGGTAGATCCGCATAGGTGGCAGAGCACAGGTCCACCGCAGGAGTATGACGGGGCCACAACGGTGGTTGTCGGTGCAGTAGCGAGCGGCGTGGAGGCGCATGTGGTGGCGAGCAAAACGGCTAGCTGAGAAGGAGAAGAGACCATGGATGAGCTGGGCTGGGCTGAGACGTTAGGGTTGAAACAGTCTATGTTGGGCTGACTGAATCAATTATCAGGCCAAAAATCAGTTTCACCCGGTTAACCGAAAATAATAACCGAAAAATTGGTTTTTTCATACTCTATTCGAAATATGACTGGTTTTGTCGATTTTGGTTAGTTCAATTTCAGTTCAGGTTAGTTTGCTTTCCGGTTTTTTTTTTTCTCGGCCTGATGTGGAATGGAATATAAGAGCTTCAAGATGCCAAAAGTTGCATATTTGATTACTGCTTTATTTGTAATGAATGTTTGCCTTGGCCCTGGTCGTAGTTGATCAGAAAATATTGTGATTTATTTATTGTTATCTTCTGTCAATCTTTATTTTCTAGTGTGAACATGTGCAGGTAATGTAAAATCCCACATTTTCCTTCATATGAGGTTCAGTTGCAAATTGGTTGTTAACCCTAATGGAGACCAATTATAGCCATGCTTATAAACTTGATCTCATCAAATATTTTCTTCAACTCATGCTTAAATTTATTAACATGAGGAATAAACTTCACCAATAAACTTAGACTAATTCTTTTGACCTCTTGGTCGTCGCCGTTGGACACCATCCCGGTTCACGCCATTTTCGTCGCCCCTGTTCGACCGAGCTCGCGCCGACGATTGCAGCCGTTTCTTCCCGAGCTGTAAGTAGGTAAAAGGCATGTCACAAACTCCTCTACGTATTCCATTTGGTCATTGATCGTGACATAGCTTCTGCTGGGCATATTTTGAAGTTTCCCGGTCGCTGTCGAGGAAGCCGCCGAGAACCTTCACTGTCTCGCCATCGAACACCCGTTCCAGACCATCTCCAGCCTTGATCCTGTAAGCAAAAAAGTTCGCAATCCTCTCTAGTTCATGCTCACAGAATCTAAGCTTATGACATGAAGTGTAACTTGAGTTCTTGTTCGAGAACCGAACGGTTTCTCAATAGAACAGCAAAGCTTCGCGCTTAAATTCATTTCATTCTTGCAATCATCCTTAAATCTGGTTAGCAGATAGTTTCTATGTGTACAAAGGAAGCTCCATGCCCAAAAACCCTGAAAGTTATCAACCGAGCATCTTAGATTTCAAGTTTTCGAGGCTGCCAGTTGAAAAACCGCACTTCGTCGTCGAACTCAACCTTGTCGGCGATTTCACCCCAATCTAACCCCCAAATCATACTCCTGGTGCTTCCAGGAACCTTCCCGAGTTTTTCCCGAGCCTATTGAGCCATTCTCGAGAATTTCCGACAAAGGCCGAAACCCTAGCTCCGCCGTCACCGTCGCGCCACTGTCTCATTGGACACCACGATCTGCTTGCGCGATCGATTTTAGGGTTGAGCTGTAACGACGAGGCCGAACGGAGGTCGACGCACCTAAGTCCGACGAAGCACCGCCGCAGTTCCAGTGAGGAGCGCCGTCGCGTCATGAGGTAGACGAAGGCCTATGGGCCCCACTTGTCAGCGCCTATTCGAATGCCCGAGATCAGCTGCGGCACTGGATCCAGTGCGGCTGCATGGTTGAAACCCGGGGCCCCCGGTGTGGCCCAGATGCGATTGGCCCATTCAAGTGAAGTGGGACCGGCCCCTTTTATTTGAAATTTCCAATAGGAAAATAAATCCAGATTCAATCCAAACTTAGAAATTCCATAACTTCCAGTAGAATTATCCAAAAATTCCCAAATAAATTTCTTTAGAACCAGCATGAAGAATACTGTCCAGTGGTTCACTTGGATTTGTATGAAAAGCCATAGAAACTCCTCCATAATTCAGATAAGCAAAATGCTTAAAGAATTTATTTCCATAGTTCTGTTAATTGGAAAATTTCCAATTTTGGTCAGAACACTATTGTTAATACTTTTGATCTCCTGTAAAAGTTTCAAGCTCTTTAGACTTAAAATACTAGATTGATCCAAATTCCAAATCTCTATGTAGTTATAAATTGAAAAAAATGGAGAAAAATCAATTTCCAGAAATTTAACCAAACTTGAAAAATCAATTTCTCTCTGTAGGAAGCTCAGAAAATTGTGAAACAAATTTTCCTAGAACCAGTGAGACCCCCTATACATGATACAACCCTTGGTAGCCATAATAAATCTCCAAAAATTTCAACCAAAATTTAGAGAAGATTATTGCTTACCATAATTATTAAGAATAACAAACATCCTTTATCATCTCCTGTTCTTTGCAAGAGTCTTCTCTATAATCTCTAGTATCCACCATAAAAATCCCAAAGTCAATTAAGATAATTATCTTATTTTATCTTAATATACTCACTCCATCTTAACTATATTAATTATTCACAAAATCATTTATACCTAGTATATGCATATAGTGTAGTATCTGAAGTCGAGGAGCAGCCGGAAGCCTTGGAGGTCCAGCTACCAGAAACTAACATAGACTCAAACTCGCATTCATGCAAGCCCCGGTTTGCATTTAAGTTCCTTACAGTGTTTTGCAGTTTTTTTTTCACCTTACATCTTCAAATGATTGTGCATTACGTTTAAGGTGTTTGACATCCACTTGCATGACCCACAAATCCTATGGAGTCTTGGGTAGGTCTACGGCCCGTTGAGTAGACACTGCTATGCTTATGCTCATAGGAATTCGGTAAAAGTCGAGTAGTTGGAATCTACTTGTGAGATAGAAATTTTATCACACGGGAGATTCTGGAATAAGAAAATGGTTTATGAATATGAAATTAAGACCAAGCAGTGGATAGGATGCAGTGAGACATGGTCCCACGTGTGTAGCCCTGCTTGTGTTGATTGAGGACCGTTTCGTGTGCGGTCCTGCTGGACAAGCTTGAATTGTACCGGCGACATACTGGAGGAATGGGCTCCAGTAAACTGACGTAGCTTGATACTGGTTTGTCGAGGCATTCCGTTCCGTTTTATAGGCGTGGGTTGAGGGCAGCAAGGTGTAAATCAGCTGGTGGGCATGTCAGAGTACGCCCCACGCAGTGACCTCCTGCTCGTGACATATCGACCGGTTCGACATTCGAGTGTTTAGTGAAAGGTGGCCATATATGACTAGTACTGAATTGTTATGTAGGTACTGCTGAAAGTACTCGCTGGCATTTCTGAAAGTGCGTATGCATCGTGTTGTTCCAGGTATGTCCTGATTGCAATCACCATCCCTCGCGCTAATAGAGTACCACTTGTTCACTGTGCTGTGACGTAGTAAATACTAAAGAAGTCAGGAGAATATGATATATTGGTTTATAAATTGCTTGGACAACCTTGTTTATCTTAGAGATAGTACAATTAAAAGTTTACAGTTTCCCCATACTTTACCTGTAATAGCATTATGTGCTTTGTGCACGTCATATCATCGGTAAAGCGTTTCTTATTTGATTGTGGAGTGTATGATGTGCCGTGCCTGAGCAATGTCATGTGCTAATTAAAACATGACTATAAGGATCCACTTGTAGGCGAGTCCTTATGCTTTACTTACCTATGTTTAGTACTCATCCTTGCATATGTCTAGTGAGACGGGTTAGTCTTGCTGAGCCTTATGCTCACGTTTGTAGTTAATGAGTTTTTACAGATTATACGACTGATGACAGGTTTAATAACGAGGCTACACCCCCTCCAGGGTTTACAACCGTGTGGGAACCCTGCACGCCGCTGTGAATTGTGTGTTGCTAGTGCAAAGTATCCAGGGCATGGATGATCTTGCTTTTGCATAGCTAGTGCTGAGAGCGTAGCTATGATGTATAGTTCTCTTTCCTTCCGTTAGTACTTTTAAACTTCCGTTGTGCTTGTCAATAAAGACTTGGTACTGTAAATTTGTTCTCGTTCTATTCTTGTATATTGTTGGGTGTCGCATCGCACGACACCACCCAATGAGATCCTTGGAGGTCGGGATTCCGGTCCCCACAGACATGGTATCAGAGCATCATTGGGAACAGTGTACTTGAAAAGAACATATTTTCAAAAATTAGGATTTGAGTGAGCAATTAGCTATATGCCCTTATAAGGAGTATTATTAGTATAAGATATAAAGGTGGTAAACTAACTTATATGTTATTAATTCTGTAACGACGCTCTGACTTCAGGTAAGAGGTAAGGTATGCCACCGTAAGCGGATCAATTGCGGTAAGCTCACCATGCGAGAGGTAGCATGGAAGTTTTCTGTGGCTTAGCAAAAAAATGTTAATAGGAGTCTTTGAAGCTTTCTATGTTTCTGAGAACCTATGACACTCGGTACCCCAGCGTGCTTCAAAGTTAGTGGGAGCCCCCGTCGGGTGGTGTATAACCCGATAGTATGCCTCTCTAGAATCATTCATATTCTATGGGAGCATGTGAAACACGTATGCCCAAGCGTGTATAAGCCGGTTCATACGGGAGTCTTTGCTGTACATACGTATTTATAGCCATGTACCTCGAGACATGACCTCGCTCGAGGGCGACTCACACCAGAGTCGTATGCATTTATTTTTATATGTATTATTGTGACTGCCTGTCGTGTTTCCCCGTGCCGCCCTTGAGGTGTGAAGGTGTGAAAGGGGATTGTTTGTCTTTTGCTGCATTAACTACGGTAGCGACCCGTGTAGCACACGTTTGTGAGTGAACGATACTAGGACCACCTATAAACGTATCCGGAAATAACCGGTTAGAATTTTCTTTGGTGAGGCACGTAGTACAGTCGGTATCAACTTTGATACTTGACCACCCCCGACAACGACAAAAATTGAATGCATTATATGTTGGAAAGTACCAGTATCAGGTGCTGGTAGGTTTGGACTCCGGAAAGATAAAAATTCGATTCAACCTTGGGGTAGCACCAAGATTCTTGATTTCTGGCCAAGGTTTGCTCAACTTCGCCAGGTTGTAATCTTGGTTAGCTAGAAATAAACATAGGGGTATGCTATATGTATGGAAATCTCTCGAAGTCCTCTACAACTTTTCTGTTGACCATGAAGGCAGAAGAGCTTGATAATCTGTTGAAATTTGGGGTATGCTTAAACTGCTCCAGATAACCCTACCGTTGTACCAGTCTTAGCAATTTTGCAATAACTCACTGTAGAAAAATCTTCTGCCTTTTTTGTGATACATATCTGAAAAGGGGAGAAGCAGATCTACAGTTTTGTTATTTAAAGTTCCTCTTGATTCAAATTGGAGGAAATTCAATATTCGATCTCAAAACAGTGAACTGCAGGACTACTGTTGAACAACCGTCAGTTCATCTGTCAAGTTTAGGTAGCTTTAGCTTTTGATCCAGAATAGTGACATGGTCATATATATACCTTTCTGGAAATCTTAAAAAGTCCTCTATAAACTTCGTGTTGTACTCGTGGCCTAAATCTCGGTATAGCTGTGTTAAATTACTACGATTGCAAACTTGGTTCTGGCAGATCAGAACTTGAACAGTTGGCACCTAGTTTCAAATTAACACACTATACCTAAGTAACAAATGTTTATGGCCGAAATCTTTTACCTCTGGATTGTTAACTTGATGTTATACAATGTTTATTTTTTCTTTAGCCCCATATATTGCAATGGTATACCTGTATAACTTGTGGAAATCACCACATATACAGGAGGGGTTCTGTCAAAATTTCCAGAAAATATGGGTCAACTTAAAACCTGTATAGATTCTATTTTCTAACTCACCTGGAGCTGTATGAGTACAATATGGAAAGGTTGGAAAGTGTACTAGACCTTTTGTATTCAAACCAACATCTGGTTCTGACGTTTCATGTGTGAAAAACTTGAATTTATACAGGAAGGTCAGCTGGAACAGACTGTGATAACAACTCCAGTTTTAAATTTTCTTAAACTATTGAGAGTTGGAAACCTTCTCATTGTTCCAGTATCATTTTCACAGATGGCTGATTCTATAGTATACTTACCAAATGGATGGGTGTTCACGAAGTGTACGCTTCTGAAGGGCTTTCCAGATTTGTTGATCGCAATGCTTCAACGGTTCGGGTATCGTGAAATACCGGACTATTGGGGCAAGGAGATCGATGATGGAGGGGTAACGAGGTGCACCATTTATGTCGATGTGGCTGCTGCTCCATTGAATATTGGATGGGCCCCTTTTTTCCATCCAAGTGCAAGGGATTCAATTGGATGACACGTGGTGTTATGCCGCAAGTGTGGCCATCATGAGGTTTTGCAAACTTCATTACCATTCTATGGCTGGCACTCCATTTGAGCTCTTTCCGATTGACGATAGAGCCGGTGACGAGTGGGCAAGTCGGATGGTTGCAGCATATGGGCATACTGAAGAAGTACCCAAGATGATTTTAGCATCATATGCGGCATCAGCATGTCAGGAGAGCCTTGATCAGCATGTTAGCCTGGGAAAAATGATGAGTGACCTGAAGCAGGCCTTAATTCAAGGGGATCACTTTGAAGGTGCCAACGACTCACTTAGGGCCACAGTTGCTCCCCTAAATCGCCGTTTAAACTTAAGGGAGAAGCAGTGGCACCAGGCTGTTCAAGCTCGATTGGAGGCTCGCTTGAAAGCACAACACGCAGAAAGCGCGTTGGAAGCAAGTCAACTCGAGGTGCAACTGTTGGATGAACAGCTGAGTGAGGTGACTCAAGAAAGGGATCAATCCAGAGGGGAAACTCAGGATTGGAAGGCCAGTTGCAAAAATGCACAGAAGGAACTGGAAGACTTGAGGATGTTTCTTCTGCAGGCTGATGTGAAATCTTTAGTTGTCGCGACGTCATCAATGGTGGGTGGGGTAGCAACTCTTACTCCCACAACCGCACCTGTGGCACCAACTTCGAATCACGACGATGAAGAAGATCCTGAGGAACTCGAGTACGTCGAGTAGGACGCATTGGAGTGGGATGTGGCAGCACTTCTGCCGTCACGGGGCAACATATAGTTTAATAGTTGCTCGTGTTTTTCTTTTGTGGTCATGTTTGTGTCATATTAAGAATAGTAGTGGGTATGTCTAAGCTGATAAGATGTGTATGACATCTCACGGGAACCAAGTATGGTAGAGATGTATTTCCATAGTGGGAGTCCATCATTTTGGAGTTTACTACTGTAAACTTGGTCATGAGATAATATATCTTGTATAAAGTTTGTACTTTATCAATATATATGAATGTTATGCACTTATTCCCTTGTCAATAGTCGTGCTACCGAAAAATGATATGGATAAGGGAAAAGAAAACATGTGCTGATTTTAAGTCATTTGGATGCAGAATGGTGCGTACGCGCTCGACGTTAGAAATGGGAGGATTCAGTCGTGGTCGTGAGGACGAATCTCCGACCCAGGAGACAGCTGCAACGCCGCAGCAACAAGTCCCTCCACCACCACCTCCGGAACTTCCAAGGAGTCTAGCGGAGGTTCTCGCCATAGTGCTTGGCTTGCGCGACGAGCAAACGGAGTTACTACGGACTCTGGTCCAGCATTCGCCCCATCAAGGAGGGCGACCAGATGCGGGTCCATGACAACCTTCTCCGAGTTCGTACTCAGATTTCATGTCAACGCACCCGCCGGTCTTCATGGAGGCCGATGAACCATTGGAGGCGGACAACTGGCTCCGCTCCATTGAAGGGAAGTTCGGTTTGCTACGAGTGACCGAACATCAGAAGACCCTGTTCGCGACCCAAAAACTGCAAGGGTCTGCTGGTGCGTGGTGGGCAAATTATCTTGCTGCACGACCAGTCGGCTATGCTGCGAGCTGGGAGGAATTTCAGGAGGTGTTTCGCGCCTATCACATACCTTCCGGTGTGATGAGAAGGAAGCTTCAAGAGTTATTGGAGCTGAAACAAGGAGGAAGGAGTGCTTACGAGTACTCCAAGATATTCAACCACTTGGCCCAATATGCTCAGGACCAAGTGAATATTGAAGATCGGAAGCAGGAATGCTTCTATTGGGGTTTGAACCCCAAGATGAAGGGCAAGCTTGCCTTGTTCAACAGCGGCAGCTTCAACAACATGGTCAATGCTGCCATCATACAGGAGGACGCTACTAGGGAGCAATTCTCTGACAAGAAGAAAAGGAGTGCTCCGCAGGGCAGGGGAGGAGGTACTCCTCAGAAATACCGCATGGTGTATCGATCACCATCCGGCCAGAGGTGGCAGCTGCCATCGCGACCACCGATGTTTCGTGGTCGCCCATTCAATAACACCAGCTTCCGCCCATAACAGCAATAGGGGATGATTCCACGTGCACCTCTACCTCCACCGCGTGCACCAGTATTCCGTACTCCACTCTGTACCGGTCATACCCCGTACACGTGCTATACGTGTGGACGTACGGGACACTTCGCCAAGGACTGCCCGCAGAGCGGAGGACAGTCATCATACTAGGGGGCGAACCAGCCTCGCAGCCAGCCCAAGAAGCCAGCCACCAAAACTGGCAACGTTCACCACCTCGCCGTCGAGGATGTTCCGGAAGGCGCACCCGTACTCATGGGTACGTTCTCTCTCAATGGTCATCCCATAGTCATCCTTTTTGACTCCGGTGCTTCCCATAACTTTATTAGCAAGTCTTATGTCAATCAATACCAATTGCCTATCATTTCCACAAAAACCCCGTATATGATTTGTTCTCCGGGAGGCAAAGTAGTAGCAGATAAGATGGTCCTTAGGGTACCTCTTAATCTGGGTGGAAACATATACCCTATCTCTCTCATTATATTGGAGCATCAGAAATTAGATGTCATCTTAGGAATGGCATGGTTGCAATACAACAGTGCTATTATTGACATCATTCCTCGGAGAATATATCTAAATTCTCCGGTCCACTCTCCCCAAATTCTCACTCTTGAGAGTAATATCCACGTGACTCCAACTGCTGATAACACCGAAGCCTGTAAACTCGAAGATATTCCAGTAGCATGTGAGTATCCGGATGTTTTTCCCGAACATCTTCCTGGTATGCCACCAAAAAGAGATGTCGAGTTGAAGATTGAACTTGTACCGGGAACAGTGCCAATCTCGAGAAGGTCGTATAAGATGGCACCTAAAGAACTTGCAGAACTGAAAGAGCAGCTGAATGAACTGTTGGACAAGGGTTTCATTCGTCCAAGTTCGTCACCTTGGGCTGTTCTGCACTGTTTGTGGAAAAGAAGGATAAAACATTGAGACTATGTGTGGACTATCGTCCACTCAATGCTGTCTCAATAAAAAACAAGTATCCACTACCCCATATCGATATTCTGTTCGATCAGTTGGTAGGTGCTCGGGTATTTTCAAAGATGGATCTTCGCCCTGGTTATCATCAGATCAGGATTCGACCAGAGGATATACCTAAGACAGCATTCTCGATGAGGTATGGATTATATGAGTACCTTGTCATGTCCTTCGGATTAACCAACGCACCGGCCCATTTCATGTATCTCATGAATTCAGTATTCATGCCGGATTTGGAAAAGTTTGTCGTGGTCTTCATCGACGACATCCTTGTATACTCAAAGTCTGAAGAAGAACATGCACAACATTTGCACATCGTGCTTCAGCGATTGCGGGACCACAAGTTGTACGCTAAGTTCAGCAAATGTGAGTTCTGGATCAACCAAGTGCCATTTTTAGGGCACATCATCTCTGCCGAAGGGATTGCAGTTGATCCAAGCAAGATTAAGCAAGTACTCAAATGGGGGTCTCCCAAGTCTGTGCATGAAGTTCGAAGTTTCCTGGGTTTAGCTGGATATTACCGGAGGTTCATCCCAAGCTTTTCCAAGATAGCTAAACCAATGACGGAACTTCTGAAGAAAGAAAAGAGGTATACCTAGACAAAGGAATGTGAGGAGGGTTTTCAAGCATTGGTAAAACACCTCACAACAGCACCAGTATTAGCCCAACCAGACACAACAAGATCCTTTGATATTTACTGTGATGCATCTGGAATTGGTCTGGGTTGCGTATTAATGCAAGACAGAAGGGTGATCGCTTATGGATCCCGACAGCTTCGGAACCATGAGCAGCATTATCCGACTCATGATCTTGAGCTCGCTGCCGTGGTACTAGCATTAAAGATGTGGAGACACTATCTATGGGGCAACCTAGTACATCTCTACACCGATCACAAAAGCTTGAAGTACATCTTCACCCAGAAACAATTGAATATGCGACAACGAAGATGGTTGGAGTTAATCAAAGACTATGAGATTGAGATCCACTACCATCCCGATAAGGCAAATGTAGTCGCCGATGCGTTAAGTCGCAAGTCCCATATCAATAACCTTTCTATCACCTTGATAGAGGAAGAAGAACCGAGTCTCTACTTGGTTCCGTATGGGGCGCTCTACAACCTAGCCCTCATTCCTACCATAAGGGAGGAAATTATGGAGGCTCAGAAGGAGGACAAGGGCATATCTCATATTCGTCAATGAATGAAGAAGGGAGAAATGAAGTGTTTACAAGGTGACGATGATGGTACCATCTGGTTCAAAGACCGCATCATGGTACCCCACAATGTGGCACTCTGGAAGAAAATTTTGGACGAGGCTCATTTGTCCAAATATTCTATTCATCTGGGGAGTAATAAATTGTACCAATACTTGAAGAAGAAATTTTGGTGGACTCAGATGAATAGGGAAATAGCAAAGTATGTATCCGAATGTGATACATGTCGACGAGTGATAGCCGACCATCTGAAAGCAGCCGGACAATTACATCCGTTAAGAATACTTGCCTGGAAATGGGAGGACATCATCATGGATTTCATTGTTGAATTACCTCTCACTTTTCGCAAACATGACTCGATTTGGGTGATAGTCGACCGACTCACCAAGTTGGCTCACTTTATTCTAGTCAATGTCAAGTATGTGGCACAACATTATGCAGAGCTGTATATTGCCAGGATCTTATGCTTACACGAAGTACCCCACACTATCATATCAGATCATGGAACCTTGTTTGTTACTCGATTTTGGGAGCAGCTCCACGCATCCTTGGGTACCAAGTTGATTCGAAGCTCAGCTTACCATCCACAAACTAATGGTCAAACAGAACGAGTAAACCAAGTGCTAGAGGATATGCTCCGTGCCTGTGCCATCCACCATGGTAAGAACTGGGATGATCATCTACCATTGGCGGAGTTTTAATACAACGATGATTATCAGACTAGCATTCAAATGGCATCATATGAAGCTCTTTATGTCCGGAAGTGCCGCACACCGTTGAACTGGTGTGAATCCGGTGAACGAGTAACATATGGTATAGACTTGGTAAAGGAAGTCGAAGATCGAGTACGAGTTATTCAAGCCAACCTCAAAACTGCCCAGTCTGACCAGAAAAGCTATGCGAACAAACAACGTCGACCGCTTCACTTTGATATCGGGGATCACGTTTACCTTCGTGTATCCCCAATGAAAGCGATTCATCGTTTCGGAGTAAAAGGGAAACTAGCTCCGCGTTTCATCGGACCATTCACAATAAGTGAGCAGTGCGGACCTGTAGCCTATCGGCTAGAGCTGCCAGCATCGCTGTCAGGGGTCCACAATGTGTTCCACATTTCACAATTGAGAAAATGTCTCAAGGCCCCCGCGGAAGTCCGTATGGAGGATTTGGAAGCTCTCCAACCAGATCTTACTTACTCCGAACATCCAACCCAGACAATTGATGAGAAGACTCGTACCACAAGAAACCGCACCTTGCGTTTCTACAAGATCTTGTGGGGAAACCACACCGCTGAAGAAGCAACGTGGAAAATCGAGGAATATCTTAAAACCAACTATCCGGACTTGTTAACATCATATGTTCATTAGGTCTTTTCTTTTATCCTTCCTTTTGTAATCTCGGGACGAGATTCCTTTAAGGGGGGAGGAATGTAAAATCCCACATTTTCCTTCATATGAGGTTCAGTTGCAAATTGGTTGTTAACCCTAATGGAGACCAATTATAGCCATGCTTATAAACTTGATCTCATCAATTTCTTCTACTCATGCTTAAATTTATTAACATGAGGAATAAACTTCACCAATAAACTTAGATTAATTCTTTCGACCTCTCTTCAAAGTTGGGAATTATTGGAAGAAAGATTGCTAGGCCAATTTAATATACCAAATAAATATTCAAATTAATATAAATCGAATATATACTACTGTATATTTGGCCCTGTCAAAATTATTCAATCCAGAGGCCAAAATTTTTCTATGGTTTTCTAATATTCCAAATGGACTTCCTGCAACGTTTCATAAATTTTGAACTTCATTTGCTTTTTTAATTGAGACGCTTAGCAAATTCAAACCATGTTTTGAATTCAAATTTTTAATTCTGTTCAACTAGCTTGAACATCAAGATTTGAACACACACTCATGGTCAGCATAACTTTATTAACTTATTCCCATAGTTTCACAATTTTTGGAACTCAATTGCTATTTAAAACAGTGGCACCATTGAATTCATTCAAATTCAAATTTGAATTTGAAATTCAATTGAAACTTGCTCCAAATCAAAATCCAATTACAGAATCAAATTCTAGATATTTATTTGAGCCTCCCCACAAAAATCTATAATTTTTGGACAAAATTTGGTAGGAGAATTGAAGTTACAGAGAAGGGGAGTAGATAAGAGGAGGTGGGGCCCACTGTCAGCCAAAGCACTCGAGTGAACCCACGAGGGGGGGGGGTGCCCTGTCTCCAGCTCGCCCTGCCGTTCGACGCCGGCAGCGCGCGACACTGCGACGCGCAAGCATCCACCGAGCTGCTTGCCTGCTTGACACCGTGGCGCGCTCCCCTCTCCCCTCAGTCCCTATAAATACCCCTTGGCCGTCGCCGTTGGACACCATCTCGGTTCACTCCATTTTCACCGCCCCTGTTCGACCGAGCTCACGTCGATGATTGCAGCCGTTTCTTCCCGAGCTGTAAGTAGATAAAAGACGTGTCACAAACTCCTCTACGTATTCTATTTGGTCATTAATCGTGACATAGCTTCTGCTGGGCATATTTTGAAGTTTCCCAGTCGTCGTCGAGGAAGCCGCCGAGAACCTTCACTGTCTTGCCGTTGAACACCAGTTCCAGACCATCTCTAGCCTTGATCCTGTAAGCAAAAAGGTTCGCAATCCTCTCTAGTTCATGCTCACAGAATCTAAGCATATGACATGAAGTGTAACTTGAGTTCTTGTTCGAGAATCGAACGGTTTCTCAATAGAACAGCAAAGCTTCGCGCTTAAATTCATTTCATTCTTGCAATCATCCTTAAATCTGGTTAGCAGATAGTTTCTATGTGTCCTAAGGAAGCTCCATGCCCCAAAACCCTGAAAGTTATTAACCGAGCATCTTAGATTTCAAGTTTTCGAGGCCGCCGGTTGAAAAACTGCACTTCGCCATCAAACTCAACCTTGCCGGCAATTTCACCCCAATATGACCCCCAAATCATACTCCTGGTGCTTCCAGGAACCTTCCCAAGTTTTTCCCGAGCCTATTGAGCCATTCCCGAGCATTTCCGACGAAGGCTGAAACCCTAGCTCCGCCGTCACCGTCGCGCCGCCGTATCCGGCCATCACCGGCGTGATTGGACACCACCATCGGCTTGCGCGGTCGATTTTAGGGTTGAGCGGTAACAGCGAGGACGGACGGAGGTCGATGCACCTAAGTCCAGCGAAGCACCGCCGCGGTTCCGGCGAGGAGCGCCGTCACGTCGCGAGGTAGACCAAGGCCTATGGGCCCCACTTGTCAGCGTCTATTCGAACGCCCGGGATCAGCTGCGGCACTGGATCCGGTGCGGCTGCACGCTTGAACCCCGTGGCCCCCGGTGTGGCCCAGATGCGATTGACCCATTCAAATGAAGTGGGACCGGCCCCTTTTATTTGAAATTTCCAATAGGAAAATAAATCCAGAGTTAATCCAAACTTAGAAAATCCATAACTTCCAGTAGAATTATCCAAAAATTCCCAAATAAATTTCATTAGAACCAGCACGAAGAATACGGTCCAGTGGTTCACTTGGATTTGTATGAAAAGCCATAGAAATTCCTCCATAATTCAGATAAGAAAAATGCTTAAAGAATTTATTTCCACAGTTCTATTAATTGGAAATTTTCCAATTTTGGCCAGAACACTATTGTTAATACCTTTGATGTCCAGTAAAAGTTTCAAGCTCTTTAGACTTAAAATACTAGGTTGATCCAAATTCCAAATCTCTATGTAGTTATAAATTGAGAAAAATGGAAAAAAATCAATTTCCAGAAATTTACCCAAACTTGAAAAATCAATTTCTCCCTGTAGGAAGCTAAGAAAATTGTGAAACAAATTTTCCTAGAACCAGTGAGACCCCCTCTACATGATACAGCCCTTGGGGGCCATAATACATCTCCAAAAAATTTCAACCAAAATTCAGAGTAGATTATTTCTTACCATAATTGTTAAGAATAACAAACATCCTTTATCATCTCCTGTTCTTTGCAAGAGTCTCCTCTATAATCTCTAGTATCCACCATAAAAATCCTAAAGTCAATTAATATAATTATCTTATTTTATCTTAATATACTCACCCCACCTTAAGCATATTAATTATTCACAAAATCATTTATACCTAGTATATGCATATTGTGTAGTACCTGAAGTCGAGGAGCAGCCGGAAGCCTTGGATGTCCAGCTGCCAGAAACTAACATAGACTCAAACTCACATTCAGGCAAGCCCCGGTTTGCATTTAAGTTCCTTACAGTGTTTTGCGGTTTTATTTCACCTTACATCTTCAAATGATTGTGCATTACGTTTAAGGTGTTTGACATCCACTTGCATGGCCCACAAATCCTATGGAGTCTTGGGTAGGTCTACGGCCCGTTGAGTAGACACTGCTATGCTTATGCTCATAGGAATTCGGTAGAAGTCGAGTAGTTGGAATCTACTCGCGAGATAGGAATTTTATCACATGGGAGATTTTGGAATAAGAAAATGGTTTATGAATATGAAATCGAGACCGAGCAGTGGATAGGATGTAGTGAGACGTGGTCTCACGTGCGTAGCCCTGCTTGTGTCGATTGAGGACCATTTCGTGTGCGGTCCTGCTGGACAAGCTCGAATTGTACCAGCGACATACTGGAGGAATGGGCTCCAGTAAACTGACGTAGCTTGATACTGGTTTGTCGAGGCATTCCATTCCGTTTTATAGGCGTGGGTTGAGGGCAGTAAGGTGTAAATCAGCTGGTGGGAACGTCAGAGTACGCCCCATGAAGTGACCTCCTGCTCGTGACGGATCAACCGGTTCGACATTCGAGTGTTTAGTGAAAGGTGGCCATATATGACTAGTACTGAATTGTTATGTAGGTACTACTGAAAGTACTCGCTGGCATTTCCGAAAGTGCGTATGTGTCATGTTGTTCCTGGTATGTCCTGATTGCAATCACCGTCCCTCGTGGTAATAGAGTACCACTTGTTCACTGCGTCGTGACGTAGTAAATACTAAAGAAGTCAGGAGAATATGATATATTGGTTTATAAATTGCTTGGACAACCTTGTTTGGCATAGAGATAGTACAATTAAAAGTTTACAGTTTCCCCATACTTTACCTATAATAGCATTATGTGCTTTGTGCACGTCATATCATCGGCAAAGCGTTTCTTATTTGATTGTGGAGTCTATGATGTGCCGTGCCTGAGGAATGTCATGTGCTAATTAAAACATGACTATAAGGATCCACTTGTAGGCGAGTCCTTATGCTTTACTTACCTATGTTTAGTACTCATCCTTGCATATGTCTAGTGAGACGGGTTAGTCTTGCTGAGCCTTATGCTCATGTTTGCAGTTAACGAGTTTTTGCAGATTATACGACTGATGATGGGTTTAATGATGAGGCTACACCCCCTCCAGGGTTTACAGCCGAGTGAGAGCCCTGCACGCTACCGTGAATTGTGTGTTGCTAGTGCAAAGTATCCAGGGCATGGATGACCTTGCTTTTGCATAGCTAGTGCTGAGAGCGTAGCTATGATTTATAGTTATCTTTCCTTCCGTTAGTACTTTTAAACTTCCACTTTTCTTGTCAATAAAGACTTGATATTGTAAATTTGTTCTCGTTCTATTCTTGTATACTGTTGGGTGTCGCATCGCACGACACCACCCAATGAAATCCGTGGAGGTCGGGATTCCGGTCCCCACAGGTAATCTCCCCATTTTTCTATGGGAAGAGAATTAAATGACTGAGTTAACACTTAGCTAGACAATAGACACATTCTGGTTTCATATTGAGTGAAATAGTAGATAGAGTAATTCGTTGGTTATCTTTGACGCTAAACTTAGATCGAGAACTTGTTGCCCTAAAGCTGTCAATCCATTACATTATGTGAAATCTTGTGATTTTCTGTTGGGTGTATCCACCGACATCTCGAGGAACGGGTCCAAACGAACAGTCAGGTTGCAGCAACCGAGGCTGTGTACTCGGCAGCGGTCTTGGAACACCTGACGACGGAGGTCCTGGAGCTGGCAGGGAACGCGAGCAAGGACCTCAAGGTGAAGCGCATCACCCATCGTCACCTGCAGATGGCCATTCGCGGAGATGGGGAGCTCGACACCCTTGTCAAGGGCATCATCGACGGAGGAGGCGTCATTGCCCACATCCACAAGTCAGTCATCAACAAAGGTCACCCTCACAGAATGAGCGTCTGGCTAGCTGTGTGGTTTCGTCGATCGTATCATCCGTGTTGTCAGTTATTTAGGGTCCTGATTGAACTGAACCTTGTGACCTGCCTGAGAATGCCTTTTAGAATGATGTCTTCTGGTGTTGCATTTTAAATGTGTGACACACATGCTTCGGAGTAAATGGCATTTGAACTTTAGTTCCATTGTGTTGCTGTCTTCACTGGATACTGGATATTTGGGCTGATTATATTGCATGGTGCTTGAGCTTTTTGTTGTGTTCATGTATTCTAGACAGTATGAGCAGATGGTTTTATTTTATATCAGTTGATGTTAGAATCGTGTTGGATCTAATATTGTTTTGTGTGTGTTTTACTTGAGCTTTTAGCGTGTGCGTGTGTGGGATTAACAAGTGCAGACTTGCTGCATTATGGAGCAAGTCTAATATTAAAATATTCTGCTAATAATAAAAAAATTCAGCTATGGGGAAAGATACTAGCTTGGATCTAGCGCATTATGGAGCTAAAGTTAGTAAGTAGCATGGATTGCTCACCATACGAACCTCGATCATATGTTTCTCCATTATGACCCGCTCTGCAACAGTATGGTCTGCGAACACAATGAACCCAAAGCCCCTGGCATTGCAGGTGGCTCTGTCACGCATAACAATGGCCTCCAACACCTGCCCATACTTGTCAAAGTACTCTCGAAGGCGTTCCTCATTGGTGTCCCACGAGATACCACCCATGAACAGCTTCCTGGCCAGCGTTTTCCTCTATCTCCTTATGTGCCGCCGCCATATCTACACACATAAAGACAACAACTTTGGCTTCAGATCTTAACTGTTTAGGGTCCTGATTTAACTGAACCTTGTGACCTGGCTGAGAATGTCTTTTAGAATAAAGTCTTCTGGTGTTGCATTTTAAATGTGTGACACACAAGTTCCGGAATAAGTGGCATTTGAACTTTAGTTCCATTGTGTTGTTGTTTTCTCTGGAGACTGAGGGTATTTGGGCTGATTGCATTGAGTGCTTGAGCTTTTTGTTGTGTTCCTTCCTGCCTTTTACACAAAGACAAACTTTCATTCAGATGCCTCCGCTGTTCGAGCTGTTGAGGACAAGTAGAGCAAGGACCCCAAGGCTCTGAAGATGTTTAAAGTAGCACTTGTTGACTTTGCAAAGGAAGTTCTTAAGACGACAATGGAAAGAGGGTCGTTTGAGCAGAGAGGCTCATAAAACCATCATGGAGAAGGTTGTTGACAAAGTTACCAGCAGGGTGGAGAAACCCACTACAACGAAAGACAAGATTGATGTGAGTAAGTGTGTTGTACACATGCACCCAGCTCATGCACCGTTACACACATGTGTTGTGCCCACATGTTGGGCCAATTGAGAGCCCATATGGCCCATTGAAAATTGTCCTCTCTTCCTCGTATAAAATTGTTGCCTTGTAAGCAGTAGCCGACACAAGGGGAAGAGAAAAACCTAGTGCCAGCGCGGCCAGAAACTGCCCTCTCGCAATCCCCTTTGTCCCGTCTCGCTCAAATCCGTAACTACATTCCCTAGATCGTAAGTGTCATATCCCTTCTAACCCGCGACTCTTCTTCCTCGCTTCCTTTTCCCGCGGAACTTTTGGAGCGTTTATTTGAATTTCTAATGGGTTTCCTTCCTTCCTGCCCTTTTTGGTAGGTAGGTGTTGCGTTTGCCAAAGCAAGGAGGAAGATGGTCCAGAAGGGAGGCAAGGGGCTCATCACGACGAAGACAGCGACCGCCTACACCAACAAGAACAAAGACAAGAACCTGCCCATAAGCCACTTCACACGTGCTGGCCTCCAGGTTCTCCGCGCTTTCGTCCCCCCACCCCGCGATCTCCGCTTCTATTTTCTTGTTGGGTTCTTTCCATCCCTCGCTCGATAACAAGGGCTAGTTCTTGGTGGTATGCGTTCTTCGTACTTAAGATGTGAATTGCGCAGTGATTTTTTCGTTTAGAGGGTACAAGAGGATTTTATGCTTTCTTTCGGTTTCAAGAAGTTGTCTTTACCCTTGGTAGGCACCATTAGTGAAGAAGGTGTGCTCTTGTGTTGGGTATTCCTTTCAATCATTCGTGTTTCTTGGGATCGTGAGCTGCACTCAAGGAATGAGTGTCACAACACCCGGCTAGCTGTGTGGTAGAGTGAGCGTATCCATGCTATTGTCAATTTAGGGTCCTGATTGAACTGAACCTTGTAGCCTGCCTTAGAATGCCTTTCAGAATAACGTCTGCTGGTGATGCATTTTAATGTGTGAGATGCTTCTGAATAAATGACACCTGAACTTGGGATCTATTGTGATGTTGTCTTCTCTAGATACTGAGTATTTGGGCTGATTGCATCGTGCTTGAGGTTTTTGTTGTGTTCCTACGGTTGTTTTTTTTATCTCAGTTGATATATGTTAGAATCCTGTTGGATCTGTTTTGTGTGTGTTCCATTTGAGCTCTTAGCGTGTGCGTGTGTGAAACAAGTGCGGACTTGTTGCATTAATTGTGCGTGAGACATGGTGCTGTGCCTGCAAAATAGAATAGCTTGAATTGCATCAGATGAAATAACAGCACTGCCAGATGCCAGATTTGACAAATTGTGCCTACTCGGAAGCCTTATCTGTAAAGGAGCTTGAGCTGCAACATTTACGGGATTAATATTACGGCCCTGGCACGTATTTGCTTGAGGAGTAGCTGATTAGGATACAGATTTTGTATTAGGTAGCCTCCTCATACTGATTGCATCGTGCTTGAGCTTTTTGTTGTGTTCCTGCGGATGCTTTTTTTTTATCTCAGTTGATATATGTTAGAATCCTGTTGGATCTGTTTTGTGTGTGTTCCATTTGAGCTCTTAGCGTGTGCGTGTGTGAAACAAATGCAGACTTGCTGCATTAATTGTGCGTGAGACATGGTGCTGTGCCTGCAAAATAGAATAGCTTGAATAGCATCACATGAAATAACAGCACTGCCAGATGTCAGATTTGACAAATTGTGCCTACTCGGAAGCCCTATCTGTAAAGGAGCTTGAGCTGCTACATTTACGGGATTAATATTACGGCCCTGACATGCCTTTGCTTGAGCGGGTAGCTGATTAGGATACAGAGTTTGCGAAGAAGTGCTTGTAGATTGTTGACCCACTGGTTCCACGCCTTTGCTTGAGCAAGTAGCTGATTAGGGTATAGAGTTTGCGAAGAAGTGCTTGCAGATTGCTGACCCACTGGTGGGTCAACATTATAATCAGAATCAGGTACCCCCAGTTCATGAGCTAAAGTAACAAGTGCATCCCTCCATGTTCATCTAGTATCTGCTGATGGGCCTTGCTGTTGCTGTTTTTCCTGAGTGGAAAAGGGGGTGCACCGCGAGAGCGGCACGCCTGTACCAACCGGCGTGTTAGGAGGCATCTGAGGATATGGTAATGCTTGATGCTGTTGTCCCCGACCTTGATATGCTTTTGCTGCAATGAGCTGAGATGGTGCACTGGGAGGAAGCAGATCAGGGAAACTCCAAAAAGTATTGCCTGGTGGTGGTACCTGTGCTGTCTGAAATGCACGGAAAAATGCTGGCTGCATTGTGCTATAGAAAGAGACAAAAGGTTGCATATGGTTAACACATGAGGATGTATAAAATGGGGGAGCAACCCGAGCCCTTTTCGAGCTATTGGACTGGATTGTAGTTCTTGGCATAGGAAATGGTACTCTCGGCTGAATGATACCCTGCCTTGTATTATGTGAAATCATAATAGAGGGATGCATCTGTTGGATTGGAACTCTTACCGTTGAAGGTATCATAAGATTTGCATGTGTTGTTGAGCTGAGCGCCAGGTGTTGCTAAGATAGTGTGTAGAGCTGGTGTGAGAGTAATGTACGAGTGGTACAGTGTGTAGTGTTGTGCGTGAGAAAGTGTGCCAATTAAGTGAAGGCAATGTAGTGTTGTGCAAGTGTTGTGCGTGAGAAAGTGTGCCAGGAGAAGGCAACTGTGTTTGAGTGAGTGTCTACTAAGTAGTGCTTCAGTGAATCTTGTGTGTCAGGAATGTTATATTTACGGGATTGCTTTAGTGTGTGTATCTTGTGTGTTAGTGTGAGTGTCTACTGAGCAGTGATTCTCTTTTGCTATTGACATGCCCGCGCTCTCTGTATTTACAGGAATGTTATAGGTTGCACATGACTGGAAACTCGATGTGTTCTATCACCCCCATCGTATTGAAACTGGCGACCAGCTTGACGACATCGATGTTAGGGTTTGGGATTCATCTTGAGCTTGCCAGACTTAGAGGGAGGGTCTGGGCCCACGGCGAAGAAGGTATATGGATGATGACGATGGTGGATCTAATGATGAGAGTTGCTTGAGACGGATGAAGACGACAGGGTGGGGGTGACCATGTAGAGATTGGAGCGTTGAAGGGCGAGGGCCGGGGTGAAAGGGGAGTGTGGATGGGTGGGAAGAGCTCGTTGATGTAATGCCGATGAGCCTATGAGAGGGTGAAAGAGCAGAACTGAACGAGTCGATGAAGTGAACGAACACACGGTTTCAGCCTCTCCTCGCACACAGAACTGAACCAACCAGTCGATGAAGTGATGAACAATGCCTTGCCCTTGCCTCAAGTCACAATCATGCTGGCCCAAATGGAACGCAAGCACTTGTCTACTGACATGGGCAACGTCACAAGCAAAAGATTCAAAGGTGTCAAGGCGACAGCACAGCAGTTGTCTGGCGCCAAAAACTGATTTGTACTAACTGCCAATAATTTTACTTAGTAGAGAATGTGCGCGCACCTGAAAGAGAGAGAGATGTGTGCCAAGTGTGCCAAGTGTTGTGTGTGAGAAAGTGTTGTCCAAGGCGCTGCGGATGAAGCGACCATCAGCTGAAGGCGCTAATATGAAGGGACCATCAAGCTCCAGTTCATATTGGGCTGTGATGGTTGAACTCCCACAGTACCAGCATTTTCAGAGTATTGTGCCAATGTAGTAACGCGTTGGATGTCTCCACCTTTGGCTGGATTATGCGAAATAGGAGCTCATTTGACCACATAAGCTAAGCTCGAAGCTGGCAAGTAAAGAGATAACCCATGCAAGGATTGATTCTGAATTTGCTTATTTGGAGCAACCGGCTGGAAACCCTGCATGTTCTGTGTATGCTTTTAGCCTGCGTGCCACTGTCTCGACTCAGCCTATGCAAGTCAATTGCTGCCTGATTCTGCCCAGTATGCACACTTGTTAAAAGATGCTGTGGAGCTCGACCAACAACACTGAAATTATGTCTATTATGTGCAAAGAAATTTGGCAATGCTCGTGCCTCTAGACCATATATAGCCAAGTTGGTTGTGTCCCATACGAGCAACTGACTGGCCCTGTGCATTATGAGTTGAGTTATTCGCAGCTAACTGGGTTCCTTGTGGATGCACCGAAAAGTTACTTCGCTGCATGTGGCTATTCCAAGGAAATGATGTTGTATTGTTCTGCAAATGGGTGGTGACTAGAAGAGTTGGTGGCCCATGAATTTGAGGAATTGCATCTTGTCGCTGAAGAATTTGGCCCAAATTCTCCGCTACATTACCAGCATGCAGAGAAACAGGGTATTCCCAATCATATCTGGATGCACTCTGTGAAGTTTCATGTGTACGTAACATTTTTTGGTTCACCCCAGTTTGAGAAATTTCATAGCTCTTCCTGTAGGCCCATCATTGTAGTTCGAAGGCTCATCAGGAGCACTCAGTCCCATCTGCCTCTGGGGAGCTTCCTCATGATTCATGAAGATACACATAGTTTGCACCACAGCTACATTGACCGGCAGCAAAAAAATTACAGGGTTTTTTATTTACCATTGGTGCTCGGTTAATAGGAGATGAATCAGGGCCAAACCCCTCATAGGCACTTTACCTAGCCTCATCTCTCCAGCTACTCTATAAAAAGTCATTCTGTTTTCATAAATCTATAAACTCCTTGCTCTAATACCCATACCTTTCAGCTGAGCTAGCAGGATAATGCTCTTCAAATGGTCTGTGCCCACCATCTCTGTGAGGAAACTTGCAATTCCGACCTCTTCTGCATCTACTAGCTACGAAATCTCTACAGGGCAAAGGCACTCCAGAAGTTCTGCTGTAAGACCTATGTGTGCTGAATACATTGGCTTGTAGTGAATACACTTGGCTTTGATGATAAAAGTTTTAAATATCACCAAAACATCTTTTTATCAAGGTCCGACTCTAGCTCTGAGCTACAACAAGGTCCGACGGTAGGTCCGGCTTGTTTTGGGTAGCTCCGGTTACGTTCGATGCTAGGTCCGACTAGCTTTGGTTAGCTCCGGTGAGCTTTATCTTTAGCTCCGGCATGTCTTTGATAGCTCCGTCATATATTTGATAGCTCCGGCATGCTTTTTGCTAAGCTCCAAGTTGATTTTTCTAGCTCCGGCTTTTGGATTTACTAGTTCCGACTAGTTCTGGTTAGCTCTGGCGCTAGGTCCTGCTAGTTTTGTAAGCTCCGGAGGGAGCTTAGTTGTACTAGTTTTGGTAAGCTCCGGCGCTAGGTTCTACTAGCTTTTGTTAGCTCCGGCTCAAGCTCCGGGTTGCTCTGGCAAGGTTCGGAACTTGACCGCAGTGCTTCTGTTTTTCATTTGCAATGTTTCGTACTTGCTTTACATTGTTAGAAAGATTGCTTAGTATTCATTTGCTAAGTTTTTGGTGCGTTTTGGTTGATATGGATGATATCGTGTTACTGTGGTTTTGCAACATGCTTATGTGAGGTTCTCACGTAAGGTGTTGTGTTCGAAACTAACTTGAGTCAAGTCGAGGACTTGGGATCGTATGGATTGGTTGTTTATTCATGTGCAGGTGTTGCTTGAGTTCAATTCATGGCTGGTGACGGGATCCATTGGACTAGTCTCAGGGAGGAGATGAGGTTCCAACAACCAAGTTCGGAAGGAACTGTGGTTGAGCTGATCAGGAGGACGTGCAGGATGATTGAATCAAGGGCGATGCATATGAAGGTTACTGGACGTCGAAGGAAGATGTTTGCACGTGTGCAAGGAGTGCATGGACGTGGCTACATGGTTCCGAGACGTGATGAAGAGATGTGGACATAAAGAATTGGTCGGAAAGGTCCAACCAACTAGGTTATGGACTCAGGCTGCGGCTGAGTCGGGTTTGACTCAAATATGGAAAGATTTGAGTTGGTTATGATAGGATTTCGTGTGGGTCACGAATTTGAGTTGTTTAGGAATGTGGGATATGTTTCTAAGGTGTTTGGAAGTCTTAAGATTGCTTCTATCTGCGTATAGAAGAATCTTGAGCAGTTATGGAAAGTTACGATTCGTGATCTGAGTAGGATTGGAGTCCTAGTTGATATTGGGTTGGCCTAAGGGCTGGTTATATAAGCAAGGGAAGGCCAGAGCTCGTGGTGGACGACTTTGGGGCTGTTACTCTTGTGTTCTATTGAATAAAATTCGTAGTTTGAAGGAACTTTTGTGCCTTGTTCGTCCGACTTGTTCCAGGCAAGTTTTACTCGTCGAGTTTCTGGACAGCACTACCTTTCGTCGGTGGTTTTATCATAACTCGAGTTTTACAGATCCAATTGACGTGATTCTTTTTGGGTTGTCTTCAAAACTTGATTATATATCATCTATCAAAATTTCACGGTCATTGGATTTGTGGTCTATGATCTACACGAGTTTCTTTGCAGCGTTCCAGAACTGTTTTTTTCTCGGGTAGGGCAGATTGACTATTGTTTGATCTTTCGATCATAACTTGAGTTTTTCTCGACGGATTTGAGTTATTCTTTTTGTGTTGTCTTCGTGACTTGATTCTCTATGATATCTATCACTTTTGTAATGGTGAAACACGTTTAGATTAGTCTCACAAACGATTTCCTTAATAGATCATTTTTCTGCCGAAAGGGTTTGGGGTTTAATTGTTTCCGTTGTGTAAGATTTTTAAATCTACCATTCACCCCCCCTCTGGTAGCTTTTCACGTTCTCTTCGATCCTACAATTGGTATCAGAGCCACGGTGCTCTAATCTTTGAGATTTGCACGTGTTTTTTACTAATCATCATGGAGAAGTACTCCGCCAAACCTTGTGTGTTTGCTGGTATTGATTTCCAGGTTTGGAAGGCACGCATGGAGGATTTCATCCAGGCACAAGGCTTTGCAATATGGGAGAAGGTGTATAAAACTTATGAAGTGCCACCCAATGATCAAGTCACGGCCACAAATCTACGGGACGTCGACAACAACAATAAAGCCCGAAACTTGATCATCCAAGGACTCACTCAAAGCGACTTTGATCGTGTCGCACACCTCCGATCAGCATACGATGTTTGGAGAGCTCTCTGTGATTACCATGAAGGCTCCAACACAATCAAGGAGGTAAAACAAGATATGTTCAAAAAGGAATATATGCATTTTGAGATGCAACCAGGTGAGTCTATCGATGACCTTTTTGCTCGTTTCAATAAAATTCTCAGCAACTTACGTAGTGTCAATGTAAATTTTTCTGATGCTGAGAATGCTAGGCAACTTCTTAGTGCGTTAGACATGTCAATTTGGGAGATGAAAGTAACATTTATTCGTGAATCAACTGTCATGAGTTCTCTTACATTAGATGTACTTTATTCTAAACTAAAAACTCATGAAATTGACATCCTAGCACGTAAGAACCCAAACAAGTCTATTGCATTTGTCTCACAACGTGACATGTCTAGCTCCAGCCAATCATCATCCTGCAATACTCTTGCTTTGTTGTCCTCACTAACCCTAGAGCAGATCGAAGAATTTCCAGAAGAGGAGTTGACACTCATATCTACTAGATTCTCAAAAGCATTTGCAAAATGTGAGAACTAGAAGGAGAGGAAGCTCCGGACCTCAACGCTATTTTGAATGTGGTAAAATAGGACACTTTCATACAGAATGCCCTAACCTTTCAGGTCCGACCACCCGGGAAGAAAAACAAAGCAAGGTCCGGACCTCCTCTGGAAATTCCAACAAGAAGAAGAAAGGTACCATAGGACGCAAGATGATCAACAGTTTCATCACCGCGCTTCAAGAGTTCAGTTCAAGTGACGTGGACATTGGAAGTGATGAAGATGAAGATGATTTGGCAAACTTGTGCTTTATGGTGGGCAAGTCAAGATCAAGTATGGAGGAGGCAGAACACAACAGCGACAATGAAGAGGTTACACGTTTGAGGAAGGAGAACATTTGGATTGTGGATTCAGGTTGCTCACGCCACATGACCGATAACAAAGATTGGTTCTCCTCCCTCTCTTTTGTGTCACGTGTAGAGAATGTTACTTTTGCCGATAATTCTTCAACTCCTATAATTGCTAAGGGTTCGGTTAGAGTAAATGATCACTACACTTTGAAGGATGTGGCACTTGTCAAAAATTTGAAATACAACTTGCTTTATGTTTCACAATTGCTAGATGAAAATCTGGAAGTTATTTTCAATAAAAACTGCTGCAAAGTTGTAAGTTCAAATAGTGAGCTTATTTTTAACATGTCTCGGTTTGGAAGAGTTTTTAAAGCTGATTTTGATATGTCTTCCTCTAAGCATAGGTGTCTAGTTGCTAATGATTCAAAGGACTTATATTTTTGGCATCGTAGACTTGGTCACGTAGGCTTTGATCACCTAACGCGTGTTAGTGCTCTTAATCGCATACGTGGGCTGCCTAAGCTTAAAGGGGACAAAGAAATTGTGTGCTCTTCTTGTAGACATGCTAAGATGATTGCAGGTTCACATACACCTCTCACAATGATCATGACAACTGAACCATGTCAACTTTTGCATCTTGACACCGTAGGACCTTCACGTGTTCAATCCTTCGGAGGTAAATGGTATGTTCTTGTTATTGTTGATGATTATTCTAGATACTCTTGGGTTTACTTTATGGCGTCTAAGAATGAAGCTTTTAGTCACTTTAGGACTTTATTTCTTAGATTATCAATTGATCACCCAGGATCTTTAAAGGCAATTAGAAGTGATAACGAAACTGAATTTAAAAATCAATCTTTTGATCACTTTTGTGCTGAAAATGGAATAGATCATCAACTTTCTTCCCCATATGTACCTCAACAAAACGGTGTTGTAGAAAGAAAGAACAGAACCTTAGTTGAGATGGCTAGGACTATGCTTGATGAATATCAAACTCCTAGGAAATTTTGGGCTGATGCGTTAGCAACCGCTTGTTATGTCTCAAATCGTGTTTTCTTGCGTGCTAAACTAGGTAAAACACCATATGAGCTTCGGTTTGGACATAGGCCTAGTGTTACACACTTTCGGGTCTTTGGTTGCAAATGCTTTGTTAAGAAACATGGTAATCTTTTGATAAGTTTGAACCTCGATCCATTGATGGCATGTTTCTTGGTTATCCATCTCATACTAGAGGCTATCGTGTGCTTTTACTTGACACTAACAAAATTGTGGAGACTTGTGAAGTGTCTTTTGATGAAGCTAGCCCAGGTACTAGCTCCGGTGTTGCAGGACCAGATCCGTATCCTCAGGGGGAGGGTATTTTCGAAGATGAAGAAGAGCCGGTGATACCGCCTGGTAGTTCCGAAGTTGACACGTGTCCAACTCCGGACATTGAACAAGCTCCGGCTATCACCTATGCTGGTCCTGATCATCCACAAGTCACAAGCTCATCAATCTACGATGAACCTAATGAAGAAGAAGCTTGTGAGACATCTGTCCCCCTACGTTTTTACAAAGATCATCCCCCACAACAGATGATTGGAAGCTTGCACGAATGAGTTACACGGTCCAGGTTTTGCGATCCAAACTCTTATGCTCATTTTGTTTTTGTTGCTTCTTTTGAACCCAAAGATATATCACACGCACTCACTAATGAATCTTGGATTATTGCCATGCGAAAAGAGTTAGAAAATTTTGAAAGAAATAATGTTTGGAAACTTGTACCTCCACCTCAAGGTCACACTTTAATTAAAACTAAATGGGTATTAAAAAATAAACAAAGTGAGGATGGGGTTGTGGTTAGGAATAAGTCTAGGTTGGTTGCTCAAGGTTTCACTCAAGTTGAAGGTCTAGATTTTGATGAAACTTTTGCTCCTGTCGCTAGATTAGAAGCCATAAGAATTTTGTCAGCTTTTGCAGCATCTAAAGGTTTTAAGATATTTCAAATGGATGTTAAAAGTGCTTTTCTTAATGGCTACATAGATGAGGAGGTTTATGTCAAACAACCACCGGGTTTGAAAATCCAGATTTTCCTAATCATGTTTACAAACTGTCCAAAGCCTTATACGGTCTCAAACAAGCCCCTAGAGCATGGTATGATAGGTTAAAAACATTCTTACTTGAAAAGGGGTTTACCATGGGCAAGGTTGATAAAACTCTTTTTGTGCTTAAGCATGGCAATGACTCGTTATTTGTTCAAGTGTATGTGGATGATATTATCTTTGGTTGTGCTTCTCATGATCTTGTGTCCAAATTTTCAGCAATGATGAGTTCCGAATTTGAAATGAGTATGATGGGTGAACTCACTTACTTTTTGGGGCTGCAAATCAAGCAAACCAAGGAGGGTACCTTTGTGCATCTAACGAAGTATACCAAAGACCTCCTAAGGCGCTTCAACATGGACAAAAGCAAGCCTCTTCGGACACCAATGGGAATAGCAACAACATTTGAACTTGATGAAGATGGTGAATCTGTGAATCAAAAACAATATAGAAGCATGATCGGATCACTTTTGTACCTCACGGCATCAAGATCGGACATACAATTCAGCGTATGTCTTTGTGCACGGTTTCAAGCTTCCCCACGTGTTTCACATCGTCAAGCCGTCAAAAGGATTCTCAGGTACTTACATGGAACCCAAGAATTTGGCATTTTTCTTCCTTCTTCCTCAACTGTTACTTTGAAAGCTTTTTCGGATGCTGATTTTGGGGGATGTAGGATTGATAGGAAAAGTACTTCCGGTGCTTGTCATTTTCTTGGTAATTCTCTTGTTGCTTGGTCCTCTAGAAAACAAAATTCAGTTGCACAATCCACGGTCGAATCTGAATATGTAGCTGCTGCTAGTGCTTGCTCACAAATTCTTTGGATTGTTCAAACACTTAAGGACTATGGGGTTGATCTAGATAGTGTTCCACTGTTTTGTGATAACAGTAGTGCTATTTGCATTGCCAAAAACCCCATGCAACATTCTAGAACTAAGCACATTGATATTAGGTATCACATTCTTCGAGATAACGTTGAAAAAGGAAACATTGTGCTTCACCATGTAGATACCGAACAACAATTGGCTGACATTTTTACAAAACCTTTGGATTTCACTCGTTTTTGTTACATTCGTAGTGAAATAGGGGTTATGCATCCTCATGGCTTAAATTGAGGGGGAGTTTTTGAAACTTGGGAAGTCTATGTGTGAATCTGAAATTAAAATAATATGAGCATAGTATTTCATACATATATGACTTTGTGATTCCTTTTACATGCTGAAAGTTCTTACTACATTACTCGTGTTATACATTTTGTAGTTTTTGCCATGTCTAGTAATTGGAATAATTACTTACACTAAAACTGGTCATGGTCGAACTTTCTTGTTGTTTTGAACTTGTTACATGTTCACAAGTGCTTTTAATCATTAAGAATTAATCAAGTAATCAACTCAAATGTTGAGTTTTTATGAACAAATATAAATTGAGAAAAGATCAAGAGAATATGCATGCATCGCACTTCTTCTTTTGAGATGGCTAGACATTGCACTTAGATATGAACTTGGAAGAAGTTGTGTATGACTAAAACCATGTCCTTAAGCTTCTGATTGTCAAATGACATAGGCTTGGCTTGGTTGGTTAGAATAAGGCAGATGCGCATATAATCTCTTGCAAATATCATATGATATAAATTTATGCTTTGAAAAATAATAAAATGCAGCAACTAGTGTCATGCTATCAGGTTTTGAGATAGTTAAGTTTGTGAGATCATGACTTGCTTAAATTGAAAATTACATTTGATCTCTAGCATGGCTTACACTACTTTATGTATTTCATTGATGTGATAATGTAAGGTAGTTGATAGTATGACTTAGATGAGCTTTGTTTATATGTATATGTTATAATATGCTCATAACAACTAAAGTTGGAGAGATAATTTGTTTATATGCTCATGACTTGCTGAATACATTGTTGAAGGGGGAGAGATAAGCATGAAGAGAAAGAAAATATGTGCATAAGGAGAGATAATAAAGGGGGGCATAAGGAGATATAATAAAGGAGGAGAGATTTTCTTCTCATTTTACTTTTGATTTACAAAAGGGGAGAAATTGCCTTCAAAACTTTTATGTGAATAAGCCAATGGTTCGGATTTTAAATGGTGTTGCCAATGCATTCATCAAGGGGGAGATTGTAAGACCTATGTGTGCTGAATACATTGGCTTGTAGTGAATACACTTGGCTTTGATGATAAAAGTTTTAAATATCACCAAAACACCTTTTTATCAAGGTCCGACTCTAGCTCTGAGCTACAGCAAGGTCCGACGGTAGGTCCGGCTTGTTTTGGGTAGCTCCGGTTACGTTCGATGCTAGGTCCGACTAGCTTTGGTTAGCTCCAGTGAGCTTTATCTTTAGATCCGGCATGTCTTTGATAGCTCCGTCATATATTTGATAGCTCCGGCATGCTTTTTGCTAAGCTCCGAGTTGATTTTTCTAGCTCCGGCTTTTGGGTTTACTAGTTCCGACTAGTTCTGGTTAGCTCTGGCGCTAGGTCCTGCTAGTTTTGTAAGCTCCGGCGGGAGCTTAGTTGTACTAGTTTTGGTAAGCTCCGGCGCTAGGTTCTACTAGCTTTTGTTAGCTCCGGCTCAAGCTCCGGGTTGCTCTGGCAAGGTCCGGAACTTGACCGCAGTGCTTCTGTTTTTCATTTGCAATGTTTCGTACTTGCTTTACATTGTTGGAAAGATTGCTTAGTATTCATTTGCTAAGTTTTTGGTGCGTTTTGGTTGATATGGATGATATCGTGTTACTGTGGTTTTGCAACATGCTTATGTGAGGTTCTCACGTAAGGTGTTGTGTTCGGAACTAACTTGAGTCAAGTCGAGGACTTGGGCTCCTATGGATTGGTTGTTTATTCATGTGCAGGTGTTGCTTGAGTTCAAGTCATGGCTGGTGACGGGATCCATTGGACTAGTCTCAGGGAGGAGATGAGGTTCCAACAACCAAGTTCGGAAGGAACTGTGGTCGAGCTGATCAGGAGGTCGCGCATGATGATTGAATCAAGGGCGGTGCATATGAAGGTTATTGGACGTCGAAGGAAGATGTTTGCACGTGTGCAAAGAGTGCATGAACGTGGCTACATGGTTCTGAGATGTGATGAAGAGATGTGGACGTAAAGAATTGGTCGGAAAGGTCCAACCGACTAGGTTATGGACTCAGGCTGCGGCTGAGTCGGGTTTGACTCAAATATGGAAAGATTTGAGTTGGTTATGATAGGATTTCGTGTGGGTCACGAATTTGAGTTGTTTAGGAATGTGGGATATGTTCCTAAGGTGTTTGGAAGTCTTAAGATTGCTTCTATCTGCGTATAGAAGAATCTTGAGCAGTTATGGAAAGTTACGATTCATGATCTGAGTAGGATTGGAGTCCAAGTTGATATTGGGTTGGCCTAAGGGCTGGTTATATAAGCAAGGGAAGGCCAGAGCTCATGGTGGATGACTTTGGGGCTGTTCCTCTTGTGTTCTTGAAAGTGCATCTAGGTTCCCCGTGGGTTTTGGATGATTGATGACGACAATTAAGTCGCTAATGAGCTCAAGTGATCTTAGCACAGGTGTGGACTCGATCGGAGACGCAAACCCTCAAAAAGGAAAAGGAAGGAAACGGAGTCAACTCGAAGCGTAGAAACTAGGGTTTCTAGCGTGTTGAGTTAGACTAGCCGTAGAAATAGGAGGGTGTGTGTGTAAAGTGCATTGAGATCAAGTTTGGGAGCTCAAAGTGGTTTAGAGGTCAAACCCCTTGAGAGAAAAGAGTGGATAAGTAGTCTGGCAGTAGGGCTGGACTAGTCTGTGCAGGTGGCCGGACTAGTCCGCCCCTGGCCGGCCAAGTCCGTATTCGGCCGGACCAGAAGGGTCTGACTGAGATCGGACTAGTCCGTTTGTGGCCGGACTAGTCCTGGTAGCAGTGAGTGGGTTTTGGGGACTAAGTCCCAAAACCACGGACTTGTCCGTTTGAGACCGGACCAAGAGGTCCTGAGTGAGAACGGACTAGTCCGCCCTTGGGGCCGGACTAGTCCGGGTTGGCGAGTTGAAGGTGCTTCTGTGACTAAGTCTGGGAGGACCGGACTAGTCCGCCCTTGGGTCCGGACTAGTCCGTGGTCCTCAGACAAGTCCGTTTTCACACGGAGCAAAAGGCTCTTTGTGAGATCGGACTAGTCCGGTGGTGACCGGACTAGTCCCTTGTTGAAGTGACCGTTTGAATTTGAAGTTTGGCGGGTAGTGTGACGATAGCGTGTCAGCTGTCGGGATCTGACAAGAGGTCAGTGGTCCCCTAGGCCGGACTAGTCCGGGCCTGAGGTCGGACTAGTCCGCCCTTTTGCTGAAGTCAGCAGTATGGGCTTGGGACCTCTATAAATAGAGGTCCCCTGGGTTCTTTTGAACCAATTCTTGAAACTCTCGAACCCTAGCGCCGCCACAGCCAACTTGGAGCACTCCTAAGCCTCTTTCTTGCCTACTTTCCCTCTAAAACTAATTCTTGAGTGGATTAGGGATTAGTGAGGTGGAGAAGAGGAAGAACATCGCGCTTGTGCTCCCGGTTTGATCTCTTGCACTCATTGAGTCTTTGTGTGCTGTGCGTTGAGTATATTTTGTGGTGTTGATCACCTTTGTGGTGTGGGAGCCTCAGATTGTGAGAAGCCCCAACCAACTTTGTAATCACCCTTGTGATTAGTGGAAGACCAAGTTAGGCCCGTGTGGTAAACTTGGTGAGGGAAGGGTTGTTGAATCCGGTCCTTTGTGGACTCCTCAACGGGGACGTAGATTCCTTGTGTGGAATCGAACCTCGGGATAAAATCCTTGTGTCTTCGTGTTCTTCGCATTTACTTTATCGATTATTTTGTTCTTGGGTTGCTAGTCTTGTTTCGTACTTCATATTGCTAAACTTGTTGAAGCTTGACTCACTCTTGTGTTGGTAGTTGTTTAACTTGACTTAAACATATCTTCACCTGTAGCCTCGAGAAAATCCCCTAAAACTTGCTAGAAACATCTTTTAGGGTTCTCCACGCAGGCTGACTGGACTAGTCCGCCCCCAGACCGGACTAGTCCGCCCCCTGTGATTTAATCTCGTTTTATTAAGTCATTTGCAGATCAATTAGCCTATTCACCCCCCCTCTAGGCAACTTTCAATTGGTATCAGAGCAGGACTCTCCACAAAGAGTCTAACAACTCGGAGAGATGGCCGGAGTGGTGAATGACGACGCATCGAGTAGCAACTACGAGGCCACCCGTGAGGAGACGCTGGCCTATCAAGATAAGCCAACGGACGATGAGGAGACTCGCCAACTCAAGGCGAAGCTCCGGGAGAAGCTAAACATCTCCAAGATCGATCCGTCGAACCAATCAAGTGGTAGTGGCGAAGTCAACTACAACCGACAAGGGTTCAGCTATGAACGCCTTGCCGCCAACTACCACTACCTCTCCATCCCATTGGGGAAACCTCCCCAATTCGATGGAACTGATTACGGGATGTGGAAACACAATATGAAGATCCACCTCATGTCACTCAACCCGGCGTTGTGGCAAATTGTCATGACCGGGGTGGAGATTCCGAAGGATGAGGACAACATCACTCAAGAACAAGCCATCCTCATCCACCGCAACGCTCAAGCTACGGGTGTGATTATCTCATCTCTCTCAAGAGATGAGTTCAACCGCGTCGATGGCCTTGAGGTGGCCAAAGACATATGGAACATCCTCAATACGGCGCATGAAGGAAATCGGGTGGTCAAGGAGGCCAAGATCGAGCTCATCGAAGGAGAGCTTGGGAGATTTGCCATCTTGGATGGTGAATCCCCCCAAGACATGTACAACCGGTTGAAGGTACTTATCAACAAGAGCCGATCATATGGCTGCACCAAGTGGACCGACCACGAGGTGGTGAAGAGGATGATCCGGGCATTCATGCCTATGAACGTCGCTCTTTGCTCCATGATTCGAGAAAGCCCGGGGTTCACTCAAATGACCTCGGAGGAGGTCCTTGGCAGGATCATCAACCATGAGATCATGGAGAAGGAGGCGCTCTTCTACAACGACCTTCAGAAGTTCACCGCCTCCAAGATGAAGGACGTTGCACTCAAGGCAACACCCTCTTCAAAGGAGCAAGAGGAAAGTGATGAGGAGAGCCTCGACACCGATGAGGAAGAGGCCTTCTTCATCAACAAATTCAAGAGAATGATGAGAAAGAAGAAAGGCGGACACAACTATGAAGGCAAGGGGAAGGAAAGAGCAAGGCCCAAATCAAAAAGGTCTTGCTACAATTGTGGCGAGTATGGGCACTTCATCGCTGATTGCCCACATGAAGAAGCGAAGAAGAAGAAGGAGGGCAAGCCTCAAGATAAGAAATTCTTCAAGAAGAAGAGGCCCTCCGGACAAGCCCACTTGGGGAAGGAGTGGGACTCTAACGATGAGTCCTCCTCCGAAGAAGAAGAGGAGAAGATGGCTACCATAGCCATCGGGAGGAGCTCCAAGGGAAGCAAGCTCTTCCCCAACCTCAACAACGACTACAAACCTACTTGCCTTATGGCAAGGGAGGGAAGGAGAAAGGTAACATCTCATCCCTCCTCCTCAACTTCCTCACAAGATGAATTTGATAATGCTAGTGAGAATGAACACATGTTTAAGGACATAAGCAAAAGCACCTTGCGAAGGATGAAATTGCTTATGGATGAGATCTTTGAGAAGGAGGATCTCATCAATAGACAAGAGGACATGCTCATCCTTGAGAAGGAGAGATGTCAAGAGCTTGATGAGCTCCTTGAGCTCGAAAGAGAGAAGAGCAAGGCATTGGAACACGAACTTGCTCTTTGCAAGAAAACGTGTTCAAGTCTTGAGGAGAAGTCAATTGAGCTCAAGAATGAACTTGGAAACTTGTCAAAAGTTAACAAGATCCTTGAGACTCAAGTTGAGTCTCTTAAGAACAATGTAGCCTCTTCCTCCAAGAGCTCAACCCCCTCAAAGGCCTCATCCAATGCAACATCGCCTTGCAAGTGCTCTAATTTAATCCTTAAGCTTAAGGATGAACTCAACTTAGCGCAAGGCAAGCAAGCACCTAAGGGTGCCATCTTTGACAAGGAAAAGGTGGCATATGCACGAAGTGCATACACAAACACAAGACCACGCCATGTCAAGGATGGTATTGGCTATACTAGAGGTGGAAGGCATAACGCCAAAACCTCCAAGTATGGCAAAGACATGATTGTCTTTGTTAAGGGGAGTTCATCCCCAACTAAAATTGAAAAGAACTCACCCTCTAGCAACAAATTGCCTAAATCTGAATCGCATCCTCTATTCCATGATTTTGATGCATCTTATGTCCTAAAGAGGAACAAACACGGCAAAGTGTTTGCTAGATATGTTGGGCCACTCCGCAAGAGCCCCAAGCCTTGCGTGTGGGTGCCCAAATGCCTAACTACTAACGTGAAAGGACCCAACTCCACTTGGGTACCTAAAAGGAAGGCATAAACTTGTTTTGTAGGCTTACTCCTCCGGTGGATCGAAATGGGTGTTGGATAGCGGATGTACCAACCACATGACCGGAGAGAGGAGCATGTTCATAGAGTATGAGGAGAATGAGGACCCAAGTGAAGGAATCTTCTTTGGGGACAATAGCCAAGGGAAAATCCTTGGCTCGGGTAAAATTGCTATCTCTTCATCACATACTCTATCAAATGTTTTGCATGTTGATTCCCTAGATTGTAATCTCCTATCCATATCACAACTATGTGATAAAGGATATAAGTGTGTATTTACTAGTGAGGGTGTGAGCGTTATTAGAGAGGGTAATGACTCGATAGCCTTTAAGGGAGTGCTCAAGGGAAAGCTCTATCTTGTGGACTTCACCACGGATAAGGCTCAACTTGACACATGCTTAATGGCGAAAGCCAACATGGGATGGCTTTAGCATAGAAGGCTAGCCCATGTTGCAATGAGGAACCTTCGAAAGCTCCTTAAGGGAGAGCACGTTCGTGGTCTAAAGGATATGGTATTTGAAAAGGATAGGCCATGTAGTGCATGCCAAGCGGGAAAGCAAGTAGGAGCTCAACACCCCTCTAATAATGTCATGATGACAACTAGACCTTTGAAGTTACTCCATATGGATCTTTTTGGCCCCATTGCCTATATTAGCATTGGTGGCAACAAGTATAGTCTAGTCATCGTTGATGACTTTTCAAGATATACTTGGGTATTCTTCTTGCATGATAAGAGTGAAACCCCTGGTGTCCTCAAGAAATTCCTAAGGAGAGCTCAAAATGAGTTCACCTTAAGGATAAAGGCTATAAGGAGTGACAATGGAACCGAATTCAAGAACATGCAAGTAGAAGAGTTCCTAGATGAGGAGGGCATCAAGCATGAGTTTTTAGCTCCCTATTCTCCACAACAAAATGGAATTGCCGAAAGAAAGAATAGGACACTTATTGAGATGTCAAGGACGATGCTAGATGAGTACAAAACATCGGACCGGTTTTGGGCGGAAGCGGTTAACACCGCTTGCCATGCCGTAAACTGATTGTACCTTCATCGCCTCCTCAAGAAGACTCCTTATGAGCTTCTCGTTGGTAAGAAACCCAATGTTCCTTACTTTCATGTCTTTGGTAGCAAGTGTTATATCCTCAACAAGAAGCCTAGAACTTCGAAGTTTGCTTCAAAGTCCGATGAGGGTTTCTTGCTTGGATATGACTCAAACACTCATGCGTACCGTGTGTTCAACAAATCCTCTGGAATTGTTGAAGTAGCACGTGACGTGGTGTTTGACGAAACCAATGGCTCTCAAGTGGAGCAAGTTGATCAACATGCCCTTGATCAAGAGGGACCTCCACTAGAAGCTCTAAGGAGAATGGCACTTGGAGATGTTCGCCCACAAGAACCATCTCAAAGCTCAAGTGACCATCCTCTCTATGGAGTAGGTCAAACCCCCATTGGACAAGTTGGACATTCACTAGATGCTCCCCAAAGTGATAATGGGAGTGAAGATCAAGGGGGAGGCATGAATCAAGGGGGAGACCAAAGCGAGGAAGACGAAGCAAGTGATTCAAGAGTTCAACCTCCGCATCCTCGTGTTCATCAAAGTGTTCAACGGGATCATCCCGTTGACAACATTCTAGGAGATATCACAAAAGGAGTAACAACACGTTCACGTGTTGCAAACTTTTGTGAGCATTTCTCTTTTGTCTCATCCTTGGAACCACATAAGGTTGAAGATGCCTTAAGAGATCCGGATTGGGTAGTTGCCATGCAAGAGGAGCTCAATAACTTTGAAAGGAACAAGGTTTGGGAGCTTGTCAAGCGCCCACAAGCTAATGTTGTTGGAACCAAGTGGGTGTTTCGCAACAAACAAGATGAGCATGGCGTGGTAACTAGGAACAAGGCACGACTTGTGGCAAAAGGGTACTCACAAGTTGAAGGATTGGATTTTGATGAGACATTTGCCCCCGTAGCTAGGCTTGAGTCAATTCGGATATTGTTAGCCTTTGCTACTCATCATGATTTCAAGCTCTACCAAATGGATGTTAAGAGTGCGTTCCTTAATGGTCCAATCAAGGAAGAAGTTTATGTAGAGCAACCTCCGGGGTTTGAAGACCAAGACTATCCTAACCATGTTTACAAATTGCGAAAGGCTCTTTATGGCCTCAAGCAAGCTCCTAGAGCTTGGTATGAGTGCTTAAGAGACTTTCTAGTTGAAAATGGTTTTAGGATAGGCAAAGCGGATTATACCCTTTTCACAAAGCACTTCAACGAGGATCTTTTTGTGTGCCAAATATATGTGGATGACATCATATTTGGTTCCACAAATAAGGTGTTTTGTGATGAGTTCTCCAAGGTAATGACGGAGAGGTTTGAAATGTCCATGATGGGTGAGTTGAAGTTATTTCTAGGATTTCAAGTAAAACAACTCAAAGAAGGGACATTCATAAGTCAAACTAAGTATACACAAGATATTCTAAGGAAGTTTGACATGGATAAGGCAAAACCCATCAAAACCCCTATGGGGACAAATGGACACCTAGACCTAAATGAGGACGGTCCAAGTGTGGATCAAAAATTATATAGGTCTATGATTGGTTCACTCCTCTATCTTTATGCATCTAGGCCTGATATCATGCTAAGTGTGTGTATGTGTGCACGCTTTCAAGAAGCACCTAAGGCTTGTCATTTGACCGCCGTTAAAAGGATCTTGAGATATCTAGTACACACACCTACCCTAGGACTTTGGTACCCCAAAGGATCCAAGTTTAATCTCATCGGATATTCCGATGCGGACTATGCGGGGTGCAAAGTTGATAGGAAGAGCACATCGGGTACATGTCAATTCTTAGGTCGATCTCTAGTGTCTTGGTCCTCCAAGAAGCAAAACTCTATTGCTCTCTCCACCGCCGAAGCGGAATATGTTGCAACCGGAAGTTGTTGTGCACAACTTCTTTGGATGCGACAAACCCTTAGGGATTATGGGATTAACTTGCGCAACATTCCACTCTTGTGTGACAATGAGAGTGCCATCAAGATAGCCCATAATCCGGTGGAGCACTCTAGGACCAAACACATAGACATTCGACACCATTTCTTGCGAGATCACTCAATGAAGGGAGATATTGCGATTTCTCATGTGAGGACGGAACATCAACTTGCAGACATTTTCACCAAGCCTCTTGATGAAAAGCGTTTCTGTGAGCTAAGAAGTGAGCTCAACATTTTGGATTCTCGGAATGTGGCTTAAACCACATTCCTCATATATTTTGAGCTATATTTCGAAAAACTCCTCTCTTTCTTGATTTCTCTTCAAAACTATTTGAGAAATCTATTTTCCTTAGAAAATGGTCATGTTTTGTCATATATTCCCTTATAATCTTGTCTATCATGTTTTTCATGCTATATTTGTCCAAAAGGACCTATTTTAGTGGGCAAAATTCAAATATATTGTTTTTCAGCCCAGTAGGACCGGACTAGTCCGCCCCTGGGGTGGACAAGTCCGGTTTGCACAGGGCAAACCCTACTTCTAGTATTTTCTTGAGATCTTTTCCGCAATGCTCCCTCTCCTTGGACTCATACCTTCCCTTCTCTATGCTTTCCGCAGCATGTCGAACTCGGAGCGTTCCCCTCCTCGTCTCAACCCCGAGGGGCGAACCAAAGCTCAAATTGTCGAGGCAAGGACCAAGGCTGCGCTCATAGAGGCGCAAAAGGCAAAGGAAGAGAGACGGCTGAAGGCACTCGAAGCCTCCAAAGTTGCCGCAAGCATCTACAACGAGGAAGAAGCCATAGCTCGAGCAACCGCAGAGTCCCTCAATGAGCTGCGGAAGAAGAAAAGGGAAGACAGGGAGGCTCACAACTCCAGGGTTGCTGAGGCCAATGCCCCCAAGAGAAAGAAGCTCGTCACCATTGGCGAGAAAGCGAAGGGCAAGGAGCCAGCCCAAATGGAAGCTGAGCTTAGGGTCGAGCGTGACCCTAAGAAGAGAAAGGCTCCGGCTCCTGTCGAGCCGAAGAAGAAGAAGCCAGCTGTCAAGATGTCAGCAAAGAAGGCAGCTGGAGGTGTTGTGATCAAGGAGAAAGGGAAGGCCACTTCCATTGGCCCCCTTGAGGTTCACACACCAGAAAGGAACCCCAACAGGCAGAAGGAGTTGTCTGCCAATGTGTTTCATGGAAAAGGGGCTGAAAAGGCCAGGAGGCTGAGGACCGAGAAGGTCTACAAGTTTGAGAGGAGCACGGCAGATCCCAGGTTTTGGTGCGACTTTCATTGTGACTACTTCCAGCTAGTCTATCAGCAGATGAAGAAGCCGGTAATAGAAGCTCAATGGGTTGACTCGGATTACATGGCCAAAAAGCAACACTCTGCTTTTGACGCTGTCATCGAAGCTGCTGAGCGCCATGACCTCAAGAAGATCATGGGTTTCAAGTATGACTGGAACGTCGAAGTGATTCTGCAGTTCTACTCCACCATCTACTTCACCACCTCAAGTGACAGAAGAATTATTTGGATGACACATGGTGAGCAGTACTCAGTCACTTTCGCAGAGTTCGCCAAGATTCTAGGGCTTGAGGCACACATGGATCATGAGATTATAATCTCTAACCTCAAGGCTGTGGACCGTGAAGAGCTAGCATATATGTATCCAAGTCACGTTCCATTTGATGCCGGTCTTGCCCGCAACATCAAGCCCTTCTACAGCATTATGAACAGAATCCTCAGAAGGACGATAGCACCAAAGGACGGTGATGCTGGGGTAATTCAAGGGAACTTGAGGAGCTTGCTACTTCTGGTTGATGGGGAAGATAAGTTCAACCTCGTTGATTACATCTTCGACGATATCTTCAACATCTCGCATACCCCCAACCGTGCTTGCGGGTATGCCCCCTACATCATGTGCCTCATCGAGAAGGTGTCGGGCGTGACCTTCGTCAAGGACGTGTCGCACCGCCCGCTTCGTCCTCAGAAGACTTCGAATGTACCTGTTCCCCCTCGTCGCAAGAATGCAGATCCTCCATCTCGCCCCGTGGCACCTCCGTCTCCGCCTCCGCCTCAATCAATGAGTGCCTTCTTCAAATGCTTCAAGGCGATCTTCACTTCCTGCCGGAAGCAAGAGATCCGCGCTCAAAGGGCACACAAGCGCCAGGAAAAATATCTTAAGGCGGTGTGCGACAAGCTGGAGGTCCCGATGTCCTCTCCGGAGGTGAGTGATGGGGAGATCACTCCATTCCCCAACTTCACTGCCGATGAGCTCGCCCAGCTCCAAGAGGATGGAAGCTCCTCTCGGGCTGCTCCCTCAGCAAGGAACTCCGACGACGACGATGACGACGCCGACGATCATGAGGAAGACGTCGAAGATTCCGAGGCCACGGAGAGTGGAAGTGGCGAAGACGAGGACTAGTTCTTAGGTCTTAGTTTCCCCCCTTATTTTCCTTTTTGGTGCCTTGATGCCAAAGGGGGAGAGTTAAGGGGGAGTTAATCTTTTGTGGGTGTGTTTGTGGTTTGTGGACTTGTTATGTAATATATTCATGCTCTTGGATGTTTACATATGTGCAAGACTTGTTAGTGTTGTTTAATATCAATATAATGCTCTTATTGTCAATCTTATGATTATATTGATGTTCTTTATGTCTTGTCACAATTATTGAGCACGTCACGTAGGCACCCCACCATAACGTGTGTGGGTATGAAAGATCTCCTCCACCTCTTTTACATGCTGCATACATTGAGGGGGAGTCATTCATACGCACACAAGTTATGAAAACCAAATTTAATACTCTTAATTGTTGAAGGACTTAATGTGTTGTCATCAATCACCAAAACGGGGGAGATTGAAAGTGCATCTAGGTTCCCCGTGGGTTTTGGATGATTGATGACGACAATTAAGTCGCTAATGAGCTCAAGTGATCTTAGCACAGGTGTGGACTCGATCGGAGACGCAAACCCTCAAAAAGGAAAAGGAAGGAAACGGAGTCAACTCGAAGCGTAGAAACTAGGGTTTCTAGCGTGTTGAGTTAGACTAGCCGTAGAAATAGGAGGGTGCGTGTGTAAAGTGCATTGAGATCAAGTTTGGGAGCTCAAAGTGGTTTAGAGGTCAAACCCCTTGAGAGAAAAGAGTGGATAAGTAGTCTGGCAGTAGGGACGGACTAGTCCGTGCAGGTGGCCGGACTAGTCCGCCCCTGGCCGGCCAAGTCCTTATTCGGCCGGACCAGAAGGGTCTGACTGAGATCGGACTAGTCTGTTTGTGGCCGGACTAGTCCTGGTAGCAGTGAGTGGGTTTTGGGGACTAAGTCCCAAAACCACGGACTTGTCCGTTTGAGACCGGACCAAGAGGTCCTGAGTGAGAACGGACTAGTCCGCCCTTGGGGCCGGACTAGTCCGGGTTGGCGACTTGAAGGTGCTTCTGTGACTAAGTCTGGGAGGACCGGACTAGTCCGCCCTTGGGTCCGGACCAGTCCGTGGTCCTCAGACTAGTCCGTTTTCACACGGAGCAAAAGGCTCTGTGTGAGATCGGACTAGTCCGGTGGTGACCGGACTAGTCCATTGTTGAAGTGACCGTTTGAATTTTAAGTTTGGCGGGTAGTGTGACGATAGCGTGTCAGCTGTCGGGACCTGACAAGAGGTCAGTGGTCCCCTAGGCTGGACTAGTCCGGGCCTGAGGCCGGACTAGTCCGCCCTTTTGCTGAAGTTAGCAGTATGGGCTTGGGACCTCTATAAATAGAGGTCCCCTGGGTTCTTTTGAACCAACTCTTGAAACTCTCGAACCCTAGCACCGCCACAACCAACTTGGAGCACTCCTAAGCCTCTTTCTTGCCTACTTTCCCTCTAAAACTAATTCTGGAGTGGATTAGGGTTTAGTGAGGTGGAGAAGAGGAAGAACATCGCGCTTGTGCTCCCGGTTTGATCTCTTGCACTCATTGAATCTTTGTGTGCTGTGCGTTGAGTATATTTTGTGGTGTTGATCACCTTTGTGGTGTGGGAGCCTCAGATTTTGAGAAGCCCCAACGAACTTTGTAATCACCCTTGTGATTAGTGGAAGACCAAGTTAGGCCCGTGTGGTAAACTTGGTGAGGGAAGGGTTGTTGAACCCGGTCCTTTGTGGACTCCTCAACGGGGACGTAGATTCCTTGTGTGGAATCGAACCTCGGGATAAAATCCTTGTGTCTTCGTGTTCTTCGCATTTACTTTATCGATTATTTCGTTCTAGGGTTGCTAGTCTTGTTTCGTACTTCATATTGCTAAACTTGTTGAAGCTTGACTCACTCTTGTGTTGGTAGTTGTTTAACTTGACTTAAACATATCTTCACCTGTAGCCTCGAGAAAATCCCCTAAAACTTGCTAGAAACATCTTTTAGGGTTCTTCACGCAGGCTGACCGGACTAGTCCGCCCCCAGACCGGACTAGTCCGCCCCCTGTGATTTAATCTCGTTTTATTAAGTCATTTGCAGGTAAATTAGCCTATTCACCCCCCTCTAGGCAACTTTCAGTTCTATTGAATAAAATTCGTAGTTTGAAGGAACTTTTGTGCCTTGTTCGTCCGACTTGTTCCAGACAAGTTTTACTCATCGAGTTTCTGGACAGTACTACCTTTCGTTGGTGGTTTTATCATAACTCGAGTTTTACAGATCCAATTGACGTGATTATTTTTGGGTTGTCTTCACAACGTGATTATCTATCATCTATCAAAATTTCACGGTCATTTGATTTGTGGTCTATGATCTACACGAGTTTCTTTGCAGCGTTCCAGAACTGTTTTTTTCTCGGGTAGGGCAGATTGACTATTGTTTGATCTTTCGATCATAACTTGAGATTTTCTCGACGGATTTGAGAGATTCTTTTTGTGTTGTCTTCGTGACTTGATTCTCTCTGATATCTATCACTTTTGTCACGGTGAAACACGTTTAGATTAGTCTCACACACGATTTCTTTAACAGATCATTTTCTGCCGAAAGGGTTTGGGGTTTAATTGTTTTCGCTGCGTAAGATTTTTAAATCTACCATTCACTCCCCTCTGGTAGCTTTTCACGTGCTCTTCGATCCTACATCTGCCTCTCCCAATCCTCCGTTCAGGACCAAGGTCAACGAAATCACTGGCAGCGTGAGAAAAAGTGTGCCAAGTGAAGGCAACATAGTGTCGTGCAAGTGTGTGTGCGTGAGAAAGTGTGCCAAGTGAATGCAAATGTGTTAATGTGAGTGTCCACTGAGCAGTGCTTAAGTATGTATCTTATGTGTGGGGAATGTTATATTTACGTGAGTGCTTTAGTTTGTATCTGGTGTGTTAGTGTGAGTATCTACTGAGCAGTGCTTCTCTTTCTCTGACGACATGTCCGCACTCTCTGTATTTAAGGGAATGTTATATGTCGCACATGACTGGAAACTCGATGTGTTCCATCACCCCCGTCGTCTTGGATATTGGGCTGACTGCATCGTGCTTGAGCTTGTTGTTGTGCTCCTACGGATGGTTTTTTATCTCCAGTTGATATATGTTAGAATCTTGTTGGATCTAATCCTGTTTTGTGTGTGTTCCATTTGAGCTCTTAGCCTGTGTGTGTGTGTGAAACAAGTGCAGACTTGCTGATTAATTGTGCGTGAGACATGGTGCTGTGCCTGCAAAATAGAATAGCTTGAATGGCATTAGATGATATAACAGCACTGCCAGATGCCAGATTTGACAAATTGTGCCTACTCGGAAGCCTTATCTGTAAAGGAGCTTGAGCTACAACATTTACGGGATTAATATTACGGCCCTGGCATGCCTTTGCTTGAGCTAGTAGCTGATTAGGATACAAAGTTTGAGAAAAGTGCTTGTAGATTGTTGACCCACTGGTTCAAAAAAAAAATACGACCCTGCCACGCCTTTGCTTGAGCAAGTAGCTGATTAGGATACAAAGTTTGCGAAGAAGTGCTTGCAGATTGATGACCCACTAGTGAGTCAACATTATAATCAGAATCAGGTACCCCCAGTTGATGTGCCAAAGTAGCAAGAGCATCCCTCCATGTTCTACTAGTATCTGCTGATGGGCATTGCTGCTGCTATTTTCCCTGAGTGAAAAAGGGGGTGCACCACGAGAGCGGCATGCCTGTACCAACCGCCGTGTTAGGAGGCATATGAGGATATGGTAATGCTTGACGCTGGAATCCCTGACCCTGAGATGCTTTTGCTGCAATGGGCTGAGGTGGTGCACTGGGAGGAAGCAGATGATCAGGGATCTCCGAAAAGTATTGCCTGGTGGCGTTACTGGTACTTGTGCTGTATGAAACGCACGGGAAAATGCTGGCTGCATTGTGCTATAGCAAGGGACAAAGGGTTGCATATGGTTAACACTTTAGGGTGTATAAACGGGGGGAGCAACCCGAGCCCTTTTCGAGCTATTGGACTGGATTGTAGTTCTTGGCATAGGAGATGGTACTCTCGGCTGAACGATACCCTGCCTTGTATTCTGTGGAATTATAATAGAGGGATGCATCCATTGGATTGGAACTTTTACCGTTGAAGGTATCATAAGATTTGCATGTGTTGTTGAGCTGAGTGCCAGGTGTTGCTAAGATAGTGTGTACAGCTGGTGTAAGAGTACTGTACAAGTGGTACAGTGTGTAGTGTTGTGCGTGAGAAAGTGTGCCAAGTGAAGGCAACGTAGTGTTGTGCAAGTTTTGCACGTGAGAAAGTGTGCCAAGTGAACGCAACTGTTTTAGTGTGAGTGTCTGCTGAGCAGTGCTTCAGTGTGTATCTTGTGTGTTGGGAAAGTATTTCCGGGAGTGCTTCAGTGTGTATCTCGTGTGTTAGTGTGAGTGTCTACTGAAAAATGCTTCTCTTTCTCTGACGGCATGTCCACACTCTCTGTATTTACGGGAATGTTATATGTTGCACGTGACTGGAAACTCGATGTGTTCCATCACCCCCATCGTATTGAAACTGGTGACCATCCCTGAAATAATTGTTCGTAGTGTGTGGTTTGGAAATCTCCATTCTCCAATGTTCCAGGAAAAGAAATAATATTTCAAGTGCCTCTCATGCGCAAACACACAATAGTAGTGTAGTTTTGTCGTCGAGCATAAGATTCGGGTGATTTTGTTGATCCTTCAAAGGGCACAGTCTTATAAGTCATTGTATAGATGTAGATTATATATGTTCGCGAATGGTGTGAGTAAGTGTGTGTGTGTTCACACATGCACCCAGCTCATGCGCCACTACACACGTGTGTCGTGCCCACATGTTGGGCCAAATGAGAGCTCATACGGCCCATTAAAATTGTCCTTCCTTCCTCATATAAAATCATTGCCTCGTGAGCAATATCCGTGACAAGGAGAAGAGAAAAACCTAGTGCCATTGCTCCTAAGAACTGGCCTCTCGCAATCCCCTTTGCCTCGTCTCACTCAAATTCTCAACTACATTCCCCAGATCGTAAGCGTCGAATCCTGGCGTCAGCAAGCTGCACATTCTGTGTGCCCTTCCTCTGCTCTAAGCCTCTACTCACCATGAAAAATGCTTGTGATCATTTATTTTGAAATGAGCATGGAATATTGTTTATTTTGAAACCTGAGTAGAAATCTTTAACTTCTCAAGAGACGGTAAAATACTCCCAGATGTGAATGTTGATTAGAAATACATGTAACAAATCAATTCTTGTATTCAATGCTTTGCTGGCAAGGCTGTTTCGGACGGGGATCAAAGCTTAGTTCCACCAAAGGAACGGAATGTAACGGACCACGATGGCTGCCATTGGTTGGATTTGGGTTCAGACGGAGGCTTGGGTGCCCTCAACAGGAGACACTGCATACGCTCTGGGCTTTTGGGCTGGCTGATCTAATGGGCTGCCTACTAGGCTACACATTACGTTACGGGTTCTTATCCTTTCCGGGCCACTAGTTAGCTGGGCCGTGAAGACTACCATTTTCTCGCGGAATGTTTTGTAGTGTTTATTTTAATTTCTAGTGGGTTTCCTTCCTGCCTGCCCTTTTTGGTAGGTAGGTGTTGCGTTTGCCAAAGCAAGGAGAAAGATGGCCCAGAAGGGAGTCAAGGGGCTCATCACGACGAAGACAGCGGCCGCATACGCCAACAAGAACAAAGACAAGAACCTGCCCATAAGCCGTTTCACGTGCGCGCTGGCCTCCAGGTTCGCCGTCGTTGTCCCCCCACCCCATGATCTCCGCTTCTATTTTCTTGTTGGGTTCTTTCCGTCCCTCGCTCGATAACAAGGGCTAGTTCTTGGTGGTAGATTATGCGGTCTTCATGCTTAAGATGTGGGTTGGGCAGTGATTTTCTTTTGTTTAGAGGGTACAAGAGGATTATATTCTATCTTTCCGTTTCAAGTAGAAGTTGTCTTTACCCTTGGTTGACACGATTAGTGAATAAGGTGTGATCTTGTGTTGGGTATTCCTTCCTATTATTTGTGTTTTTTGGGATCATGAGTCACGCTCAAGGAATGAGTGTCACAGGGCCCGGCTAACTGTGTGGTAGAGTTGAGCTTATCCATGCTGTGTCAGTTTAGGGTCCTGATTGAACTGAACATTGTAGTCTGCCTTAGAATGCCTTTCAGAGTAATGTCTGCTGGTGATGCATTTTAATGTGTGAGATGCTTCTGAATAAATGACACCTGAACTTGAGATCTATTGTGATGTTGTCTTCTCTGGATACTGAGTATTTGGGCTGATTGCATCATGCTTGAGCTTTTGTTGCGTTCCTGCGGATGGTTCTTTATCTCAGTTGATATATGTTAGAACCCTGTTGGATCTAATCTTGTTTTGTGTGTGTTCCATTTGAGCTCTTAGCGTGTGCGTGTGTGGAACAAGTGCACACTTGCTGCATTAATTGTGCGTGAGACATGGTGATGTGCCTGCAAAATAGAATAGCTTTAATAGCATCAGATGAAATAACACCACTGCCAGATGCCAGATTTGACAAATTGTGCCTACTCGGAAGCCTTACTGTAAAGGAGCATGAGCTGCAACATTTACGGGATTAATATTACGGCCCTGGCACACCTTTGCTTGAGCGAGTAGCTGATTAGGATACAGAGTTTGAAAAGAAGTGCTTGCAGATTGCTGACCCACTGGTGGGTCAACATTATAATCAGAATCAGGTACCCCCAGTTTATGTGCCATAGTAGCAAGAGCATCCCTCTATGTTCTACTAGTATCTGCTGATGGGCCTTGCTGTTGCTGTTTTCCCCAAGTGGAAAAGGGGGTGCACCGCGAGAGCGGCACGCCTGTACCAACCGCCGTGTTAGGAGGCACATCTGAGGATATGGTAATGCTTGACGCTGGTTTCCCTGACCCTGATATGCTTTTGCTGCAATGAGCTGAGGTGGTGCACTGGGAGGAAGCAGATCAGGGAAACTCCGAAAAATATTGCCTGGTGATGGTACCTGTGCTGGTATGAGATGCACGGGAAAATGCTGGCTGCATTGTGCTATAGCAAGGGACAAAAGGTTGCATATGGTTAACACTTGAGGATGTATAAACTGGGGGAGCAACCCGAGCCCTTTTTAAGCTATTGGACTGGATTGTAGTTCTTGGCATAGGAGATGGTACTCTCGGCTGAACGATACTCTGCCTTGTGTTCTGTGAAATCATAATAGAGGGATGCATCCATTGGATTGAAACTCTTACCATTGAAGGTATCATAAGATTTGCATGTGTTGTTGAGCTGAGTGACAGGTGTTGCTAAGATAGTGTATAGAGTTGGTTTGAGATTACTGTACAAGTTGTACAGTGTGTAGTGTTGTGCGTGAGAAAGTGTGTCAAGTGAATGCAACATAGTGTTGTGCAAATTTTGCACGTGAGAAAGTGTGCCAAGTGAATGCAACTTTTTTAGTGTGAGTGTCTACTGAGCAGTGCTTCGGTGTGTATCTTATGTATTGGGAATGTTATATTTACGGGAATGTATTTTCGGGAGTGCTTCAGATATCTTGTGTGTTAGTGTGAGTGTCTACTGAACAGTGATTCTCTTTTTCTGACGGCTTATGCCCGCGCTCTCTGTATTTACGGGAATTTTATATGTTGCACGTGACTGGAAACTCGATGTGTTCCATCACCCCCATAGTATTAAAACTGGTGACCATCCCTGAAATAATTGTTCATAGTGTGTGGTTTGGAAATCTCCATTCACCAATGTTCCATGACACTACTACTAAAAGCATTTTTACAGGCGCCTCAATTTTTCAAACACAGGCGGTCCTTAAAAATATGCGACTGTGATGACGAATGATATAATAACTGTTTGTGATGAAAGAACAACACAGGCGGATTTTAAAGAACAATCGTCTGGGTAAATACATGATCTTCAGAATCGGTTCTTAATTAAGAACCGCCTGTAATGCAACGAACTTCACAGACGGATTTTAAGAAACAACCGTCTGGGTAAATACATGATCTTCACAGACGGTTATTAATTATTAACCGTCTGTAATGCAATGAACTTCACAGCCGGATTTTAAGGAACAACCGTCTAGGTAAATACATGATCTTCGTTGGCGGTTCTTGATTAATAACCGTCTGTAATGCAATGAACTTCACAGATGGATTTTAAGGAACAACCGTATGAGTAAATACATGATCTTCGTTGGCGGTTCTTAATTAATAACCGTCTGTAATGCAATGAACTTCATAGACGGTTCTTGATTAACAACGGCCTGAGTAGATCATGTATTTTCAGTGGCGGTCATTGTTTAATTATCATAAGCGGTTTTCATTGAAATTGCAGGGATGTAGTTGCAATTATATATCACAGCCGTATGTAGTCGTGCAGGCAAAATTGTATCAGGAAAAAAACACAGATGAGCTAGCGGATACTAGTACAGTAATGCATTATAGGAAATGCTCGATCACCAGTGAGGCTGGCTTAATTGTGATAATACACCATTAGAGGCTTTACAATTGTTCAAAGATAATTTCTTTACACACTGAACAAAAATCATGCTACATTCATTGTAGATCGACGATGAAGCTCCCATCGATCAATCTAAATTGTACCGTCCTGCTTGCTCCCGAACACGTCTCTTATATTCTGCTGGATCCTGAAAATATTGACATTATTTAAATTAACAAATGTCGAAGGAGGAATGAATAACCTACATTGGTCACTAAGTCAAAGTGTCATCTAACCTTGATAAGTAGATTATAGCAATCATTTTCAACATCAGGCACATTTGGCTGATGCAGCAAACGCTGAACTTCAAGTAGTATAGTTTTGATTGTAAAAGCACTGCACCACCCCTATGAAATATAATTTAAGCAATATAAGAAACCAGTTCAAATAAGTTCGACAACAATTATAAGTAATAATTACATGAACAAAATAGGTCTATCTTACAGTCTCTTGATCAAGAATCCCGATGCAGAGTGCTCCCGAACGATGGACATTTGGGTGGAAGAACCCAATTGGAAAGGCGCATCTTGGAGGCACCAAGGGATAGTCCTCAGAGAAGGAGATTGTCAGGGGGTAGTAACCATCTTCCCATTCAGTCTGCAAAAGAAATTTATTAATAGGAGGACGATGGTTAAACTCATATTGTGCTTGTTCTTCATGACTTACCCCTTCTTTACCGGGGACGATGCACTGCCACTTCAATAAATCTCCCGATTCAGGCTTTGCAGAGAAACCCTACGCGGAGAAATTGAAAATACCAAAAACAAACAACACGGAAAAACAAACTACAGTTAAGTTCATCAGTCCATTACAGATACATATGTATATACAACCATGTGACCGGTGTGCCATATGTACATACATGGGGATGGTTCTTGCGCCACGCCAAGCGCTCCTCCTTCAATCGGCTACACGCCCGAGACATCATTATCTGAAGAAAGACCAAACTTCCAAACTTCCAAATCATTGAGTCCAAACGCATATGTACACAAATGCAAAAGGACACAATCCATATACCAACATTGTTCTAAGTTGATTTCAGAAGATACAAATATATACAATATATATCATCTCGCATTGCTATATACATTTTTCCAGCATTGACATCTTCTCGCATATAGGGTTTCAAATTCTTTTTAATGCTTCTCTCTACGCGCTTGATGTTTTCTGGTTCGGTGAAAAGGTACATCTCTTCATACTGATTATATTCCTCTTCATTATCTCCCACATTGTCAACCCCAACAATATTTTGCTTTCCAGAAACAACTACGTGCAACTTCTCAGTTTCTGGATCTTGAACATAAAAAACTTGTGCAACATTATCGGTGAGAATCCACAGGTCATCTTTGTAACCCACTTTATTCAAGTCTACCAGTGTCAGCCCGTAATTGTCCACTTTCAAACCATCAGGATGTTTGACCCATTGGCACTCAGGCATTACCATTCTTTCGCCATAATCGAGTTCCCATATTTCCTCTATGAACCCGAAGTATGTGGTCTTCTGCCCTTGTGAATCATAAGCCTCAATACGAACACCACTATTTTGTGCAACACTCTTACTGTCTTTTTCTTTAGTGTAAAATGTGTAACCATTGATGTCATATGCTTGCCATGATGTTACCAAAGCAGATGGGCCACAAGCTAACTTCTTCATTGTTGCCTCTTCTATAGTGTTTCCGTATGATATATTTTTGTCCATTAACCATTCAGTGAAACAACTTCTGTGCTCTTTCATGATCCAGTCCTCTTTGCGGTCTTGGTTTTTATCACGAAGCTCAATTTGGTGTTCCTCGATGTACGGCTCAGCTATTGCGAGCTGTTGTAGTACACCAAAATGTGCACGGTGTACATTCTTGTAATCTTGAACAATAAAAGTTTTCTTATCCACTTTGCCTCTCCCACGTAGTCTACCCTCATGTACCGGTATAGGAACACCTATCGATTTTCCATCTTTGATGTAATCAGCGCAACCCTCAATCACTTCTTCAGTGGTGTATCCTTCCATAATTGAACCCTCTGGGTGAGCACGGTTCCGCACATAACCTTTTAATACTCCTAAATATCTCTCCAACGAAAACATATGATGTAAATATAGTGGCCCCAATGCTTTTATCTGATCAACAAGATGTATGATTAGGTGTACTTGCATATCAAAAAAGGATGGTGGGAAACACATCTCAAGCTTGCACATTGTCTCGACGATGTATGTTTTCAGATAGTCTAAATCTTCACGTGCTATCACCTTTTGCGATACTGCATTGAAGAAGTAACACAAACGTGTGATGACAACTTTTATATGCTCAGGTTTGATTACTCTTATTGCAATGGCAAGGAAAACTGTCATCATCATGTGACAGTCGTGAGAATTATAACCGAATAAAGACAAGTCTTTCATCGAGACTAGTTTGCGGATATTGGATGAGAAACTTGTGGGCACTTTGATCCCACACAAGCAATCGCAAATTGCTTTTTTCTCTTCTAGCGTCAAGTTGTAGCTGGCTGGGGGAAGGTAATGCTTCCCGTTCGCCTTTTCTACTGGATGAAGCTCTGGTCTCAAATCAAGATTTACTAGGTCCATACGTGAATTTAATCCATCCTTTGTTTTCCTCGGCATGTCCAGCAAGGTCCCAATGATGTTGTCAAATACATTCTTTGGAACGTGCATCAAATCAATACTATGGCAAAATTCCAGATTCTTCCAATACGGAAGATACTTGAAAAAAATTGATTGTTTCTTGAAAGCCATGTCAGTTGTATCATCTGAAGATGTACTTTTCTTTCTCTTAATTCCTTTACTCTTTTTTCCCTTACCGAAAGCAATATGAATGTTCTTGACCATTTCAAACACAAGTTTTCCACTGTAAGGTTTCGGTGCAGTATCTTTTTCGATTTTGTTATCAAATTGTTCTTTCATCTTCCTATACTTGTGTGTATCTGTCAAGAACCGTCGATGTCTCATGTACACCATCTTTCTGGATGAAGTGAGGTATAGATATTCAGTTCTATCCATGCACCTAACGCAACCTTTCTTCCCTTTCATTTGTCCCAATAATGTAAACAGTCCGGGATAATCATGCACGGTAACGAATATCATTGCTCTTAGCGTGAAATACTCCCGCTTGTACTCATCCCATGTACGTACCCCTTCATTCCACAATTTCTCCATATCTTCCATTAAAGGTTCCAAGAACACATCAATTTCGATGCCGGGTTGTTTTGGACCTTGGATAAGAACAGATAATAAGATATATTTCCTTTTGTGACACAACCACGTCGGTAGGTTGTACATAGTTAAGACCACGGGCCATGTGCTGTGTATGCTCCTTTTTTCACCAAACGGATTCATTCCATCTGTACCCAAAGTAAACCTCACATTTCTGATTTCCTTCGCAAATTCTGGATACTGAATATCAAAATTTTTCCACTGCGTTGCATCACCAGGGTGTCGTATATGTTTTTCATTCTTCTTGCGTTGCTCGGAATGCCAACGCATAAGTTCAGCCTCCCTAGGGTTTGAGAACAAACGCTTCAAGCGATCAATTACCGGAAGGTACCACATCACCAATGCAGGAATTTTTCTCTTATTCTTCCCGTCTGCATCGCCAGAAGTATCGTCATCGTCACCTTCAGGACCAATAATAAACTTCTTATTCTTTTGAGTCTTTTTCATGTTGGTAACATACTGGTGATTGTAGTCCTTCTTATATCTACTGACACCAACCGCCTGAGATAAGCCCATGGAGTTCCCCTTGCCGCACGATATTGCGGTCCTGATCGCGGGGTGGGTCGCCGCAACCTCCACCCAGCCCATGGATGACCTCTCCAGTCTGCGCCCCACCTGCAAGGTCATGCACGCGGCGTGCCGTGATCCCACCGTGGGCAGGCGCGTGGCGCTGGAGCTGGAGAGCAGCTTGGAGTGGTTCCAACGGCACGGGAACGGGAGCTACGACGTCCTCGTGGAGCGCCTGGCCAACGTGGGCAACCCTCATGCGTGCTACGTCACCGGGTTCGACCTCGTCTTCAACTACGGCCGCGCGCAGGCGCAGCGGGGCACCCAGTTCCTTGCCCGGGCGGCCGCGAACGGCCACAAGGTGGCGGCCTACATCCTCGCCATGCTCCGCTACGACGCCGACCGCGGGGACCGCGATGCCCTCGAGTATATCCGGCAGGTCGAAGGCGAGGCCCACGTCGGCGACAACACGGTCGGGTCCGTCGCGATGAAGAGGACCAACAAGGAGTGTTGCCGGTGTCGGAATCAAGCCATGCAGAGGCTCGACGTTTTCGTGAGCTGGAGGTTACTGCGTAGGCCTCCTCCCGGACCACCGCCGGTGGCGCTGCCCGACATTGACGATGGCGTTTGCCGCTGCCCAACAGGGGGGAACCAGGGGCCTGCCCGCTGCGGCAGGCGAGGGTGGTCCGAGACCGTCTTCTGTACTGAGAACTGTAGGATTGAGCGCGAGTATGACCTGTTCTCCCATAACGTGTTGTACACTATGGGTTATATTAATTAAAAAGAAGTAAATATGAAAAAAGCATTATATTCATCAAGATAGAAAAATAAAAAATAGCATTTGTTGTATGTTTTTTATGTTCTGACCAATTTCAAAGGATTTATGAAGTGAAATTTAATGGTAACCTTTACTTATCAATAATATTACAAGAAAGTGGATTTTTGCCTTTTTAAAGGACCACATTTAATCAAGAATATTAATTAAGAAGAAGTAAATATCTTCACAGGCGGGTATTGCTTAACGACCGCCTGAGATAATGCCCGATACTGTTCTTCCGTTTCCTTATCCCTTGCTTCTTTTTTATTTAGATTCCAATATAAATACTCAAACATGTTTAGATTCTGCAAATTGTGTCCAAATTCGATGATTCTTTCTTCTACATTTGTATAAAATTAACATCAACCACCTGAACAAAATATTTTTAAAACTTGTATAGCTGACATTGTAATGTTTTGGTAAATATCAAATTAATTTCTACTCACATATTATTCACATTTGTGTATCTCATAAAAAAAATTTCCTTCACTCAAAATTGTTGGTATGAACATCTTTGTATAATTTATACATGTATGAATTTTTTAAATTTTTTTAAAAGCATTCCAACATGTCAAACTTCAAATTATCCACCATTCTAACTAAATGCTCATATTCATATGAGGCATTCATCAAATTATGAACACACATTGATTCCAAAAAATTTAAAAAAAATATGAAAAAATTCGTAGAGGTTGGTATGATGATTAAAAATGTCCACTGGAAAAATAAATGAAAAAAGCATTATATTCATCAAGATAGAAAAATGAAAAATAGCATTTGTTGTATGTTTTTTATGTTTTGACCAATTTCAAAGGATTTATGAAGTGAAATTTAATGGTAACCTTTACTTATCAATAATATTACAAGAAAGTGGATTTTTGCCTTTTTAAAGGACCACATTTAATCAAGAATATTAATTAAGAAGAAGTAAATATCTTCACAGGCGGGTATTGCTTAACAACCGCCTGAGATAATGCCCGATACTGTTCTTTAGTTTCCTTATCCCTTGCTTCTTTTTTATTTAGATTCCAATATAAATACTCAAACATGTTTAGATTCTGCAAATTGTGTCCAAATTCGATGATTCTTTCTTCTACATTTGTATAAAATTAACATCTACCACCTGAACAAAATATTTTTAAAACTTGTATAGCTGACATTGTAACGTTTTGGTAAATATCAAATTAATTTCTACTCACATATTATTCACATTTGTGTATCTCATAAAAAAAAAGTTCCTTCACTCAAAATTGTTGGTATGAACATCTTTGTATAATTTATACATGTATGAATTTTTTTAATTTTTTTAAAAGCATTCCAATATGTCAAACTTCAAATTATCCACCATTCTAACTAAATGCTCATATTCATATGAGGCATTCATCAAATTATGAACACACATTGATTCCAAAAAATTTAAAAAAATATGAAAAAATTCGTAGAGGTTGGTATGATGATTAAAAATGTCCACTAAAAAAATAAATGAAAAAAGCATTATATTCATCAAGATAGAAAAATGAAAAATAGCATTTGTTGTATGTTTTTATGTTCTGACCAATTTCAAAGGATTTATGAAGTGAAATTTAATGGTAACCTTTACTTATCGATAATATTACAAGAAAGTGGATTTTTGCCTTTTTAAAGGACCACATTTAATCAAGAATATTAATTAAGAAGAAGTAAATATCTTCACAGGCGGGTATTGCTTAACAACCGCCTGAGATAATGCCCGATACTGTTCTTCAGTTTCCTTATCCCTTGCTTCTTTTTTATTTAGATTCCAATATAAATACTCAAACATGTTTAGATTCTGCAAATTGTGTCCAAATTCGATGATTCTTTCTTCTACATTTGTATAAAATTAACATCTACCACCTGAACAAAATATTTTTAAAACTTGTATAGCTGACATTGTAATGTTTTGGTAAATATCAAATTAATTTCTACTCACATATTATTCACATTTGTTGTATGTTTTTTATGTTCTGACCAATTTCAAAGGATTTATGAAGTGAAATTTAATGGTAACCTTTACTTATCAATAATATTACAAGAAAGTGGATTTTTGCCTTTTTAAAGGACCACATTTAATCAAGAATATTAATTAAGAAGAAGTAAATATCTTCACAGGCGGTTGGTGATTACCAACCGCCTGAGAATATACTTACCAACCGCCTGAGATAATCTTCTTCTCAGACGTGAAATTTAATTAACGATGAACACACTACATTCATTAACAATATTCAATCATTCACACAGTTGAAGAACACACAAGATACTCATTCATTAACAATATTCAATCACACAACTCACAAAAGAACACACAAGATGCACAATATTTACACAAGAACACACAAGAACACACAAGATACACAAGTAATATTCAATCACATAGATGAAAAAAGATAGATTTCATTCATTAACAATATTTACAAAACAGAAGCAACTAAAAACAACAAAAAGAAAAACTAATTAAATCCTACTCCTACTCCTCTTCCTTCTCCTCCTCCTCGTCCTCCGGTGGCGACTCCGGCACCGGTGCAACAGGAGACAGGGCCGGCTGCACCGGCTGCACCGGCTGCACCGGCGGTGCAACCTCGAGGTTGCTAGCAGTCGCCTCCACCAGCGTTCTACGGCCCTCGGGGCCAAGAACCTAGGCCATCGTCGCGAACAGAATGTCGAGACGATCAGCCACCCCCATGACGGCGTAGAGGTAGTGGCCCAAGGTACCCATTCCAGTATACTCTGGAAGGGTACCCAGCCCCAAGGCACTCATGGCGCGAGACGTATTGTTGTACGCCTCTCGCGCCATGAGGAGGCGCTGCTCGGTGTTGATCTTCTCGGGGGAGCTGCAACATAGTTTCTTGCAAGGTGGCTCCCTCGGAGGGCTTGGCGGCGGAAGGTCGGCCATAGTGGTGTTGGGTCGTCGGAGCGGAGGAAGACGAAGAAAACAAGAGGATTCAAAGTGAGCGATGCGCTTGTGAGCGATAGCGCGTCTTTAAGGCCGTGCGGAGTGGAAAAGAAAGGTCGCACCTCGGGGAAAAGAAAGGTCGCGCACGCGTGACATGGTCACTGACGTGTGGGACCGGGTCCACATGTCAGTGACCGCTGATTAAGTCAGGGGATCCTCATCCCGGTTGGTGAGGGGTCTTTATGTAGGCGTTCATCAAATTAAGAAGAAGTAAATATCTTCACAGACCCATGTTTAACTCAGGCGGGTGTCACTAACCAACCGTCTGAGATAATTTTATCTTCTCAGGCGGTTGGTAAGTAAAATTCGACTGAGGTAACAATCTTCCCTGACGGTCGGTACTTAAAATCCGCCTGAGAAAATGTGAGTCTATATATACCCCTCGGCAGCATTGGAAAAACCTAACCCGGGCGGAACACTTAGACGCCGTTAGGCTGCCAAAATTTAGTTTGCCGCCAAGTGTTCCCCCTCGTCACTTCCAGGTACGCCGCCGAGCTTCGCCGTCGCCGAGCTTCGCCGTCGCCGTCGAGCTTCGCCGTCACCGCCGAGCTTCGCCCTCCTCACTTCCAGGTACGCCGAGCAAAGCCATTTCCGTCGCCGCCGAGCTTCAAGGTAAACCCTAAACCCTTCGACCTTCCATCCTCCTTCGTCGTGCCGCCTCCCTCCCCGCCCTCGCTGCCGCCTTGCATATCCTTGGTTAGGGTTCGGGAATTAGATAATGGTAGGCATCCTTGGTTAGGGTTCGGTGGAATTCGAAAAACTGTCAAGTTCGGTGGCATCTTTGGTTAGGGTTCGGTGGGGCAAGATTTATGTGGATGGTTATATCACGATAAATTGGTAGTTGGTTCTGTGTGTCTGAAATTGTTCTGACACATTAGTGGTAAACATGATTCTAGACTCTAGTAACAGTAGTATATTCCCTATTTCTGTCATCGGCCTTGCATATGCCACATAATTCTCTATTAGGGGCAAGATTTAGCTATATTTGGTTAAGTTGACCAAATTTGGCTAATTTTGGCTAAGTTACATTAGATATAGTTATACTTGACTAATTTTTACTAAGTTATGCTATATTTAGCTATATTTGGCTACTTTTGCTTAGAGTTAGCTATGCTGACTAAGTTTGGCTAAGTTTGCTTTTATTTCTCTAAGTTTCATTTGAGCAATTGTAGCTAATCTGTGCTACCAAAGATGTCTGCACTTGTGGCTCCATCAGCTTCATTTGAGCAATTGTACCTAATCTGAGCTACCAAAGTTATGCTATATTTAGCTCTGAAGCCAAACAGAAGTTGCTGGCCAACTCATTTGTGATTCCAGGAGCATCCTCACGCCCATATCTAGGTAACACTAGGTGTGGCGATGGAGTCTGAGCATATGATGCCGATCTCTATGATACAAGAATTTAGTTAGACCTATATAACTTCAAAAATGTGTTTTGGCTAAATTTACTTAATTGAGCCAAAATTGAGAAAATTTGTTTTAAATATGACCAAATTTAGTTATGCCATTTATTAGATTTTTTGTATTATTAGATCTAGCATGGAAAGCCCTAAGAAGACTGGTCCTGATAGTAACAACAAAGAAGACAATATGGAGTTTACTGACTCCAGCAGTTCAGGCTCCTATCACAGTCCTTCGGATCCTTTTCCGAATATAAAAATTAAAAAGACTTCAGTGGATCTAGACCCAGAATATGATCCTGCCGACGAGGTATGGATCACGAATCTTAACTTCAGCAGTTCAGGTTAATGTTGGTTGTCAAGTATATGAAGTCTTATAATTTTTTTATACCTAGATTAATCTCGAAGACAATGAGGTGACATCGGCTCCTAAAACCGCAGAAGGTTCACCAATGGATGAATCCTCAGCTTCACTCAAGCGGAAACAAGGGCAATGAGGTCCCAATAAGGGTCCATTGGACCGCATCATGTACATAACAAGGGTCGGTCCAGGTGGGCTTCCCCAAGAACCACTAGATCCAGTTACCAAGTACCGTAATGCATGCGGTTTTCTTGTTAGGGAGGTTGTGCCGATCACAACCGAGAATTGGAGGAAATTACCCGAGCAGACCAAGAATGAGTTGTGGGAAAAGATAAAGAAACAATTCAAGTTCCCGAAAGGCACAGAAGAAGCTGTAAAGAAAGCAACATTGGTCTCTTGCGGCAAGAAGTTTCGATGCTGGAAGAGTGAAATGAATGCTTATGTTAAGGCCAATAAGGTCCCTAGCCCGAGGAAGATGGGAAAAATCACACAAGCTCAGTGGCAAGAGTTTGTTCGTCAAAAGAGCACACCTGATGCTAAAGCTCTAAGTGCAACTAGGTCAGAGCTTGCAAAAAAGAACAAATACCATCATCGCTTGGGGTCTGCCGGATATGCCCCCAAAGTCCAGAAATGGAATAAGATAATAGACGAAATTCTTAGTAAGGGCAATCCTAACCCATTAGAAGGGTGCGATGAGCGAACTCAACGCTGGGTCTTTGCTCGGTCAGGTTTGACCAGTGAGGGCAAACTTGAAAAGCCCGACTCTCTGAATGAAGTAGAGGATAAAATGAAAGAAGTAATTGAAAAGCAACAGAAGGGTCTCTTCAAGCCGAAGAGGGAGAATGACCAACTTACCGCTATCTTGGGAAACCCTGAACACAGCGGACGGGTTCGAGCGGTCTCTTCTCAAATGTCTTGGCTAGATGGTTTCCCTAAAGATAAAGACACATATAGAAGACGTGAGAAGTTTAAGAAAACACTTGATGAAACAATTGCTCAAAAGGTCAAAGAAAATATGCAAGAAATAATGGAACAACTTAGACAATCAGGACAATTAGGGGCACCGAGTACAATGATGGTTCCGGTGCAAAAGGAGCAATTAGTATCTCCAACTGCCTACCCTAGCAGCGTTGGTTCCGTGCCAGGCTCAGGGTCAGCCCATAAGTTCCCTGTTGATGATATTGCTAACGACAAATCTTGTCGTCTTCTTGTCCTGATAGGCAGAGCAGGGAACAAAACCAAACAGGTTGCCACTGCTATGGCAAAGCCTGATCGTGACTTCAACGGGAGTCCTCTTCCGTTGTATTATTCTGTGGTGCAAGTTCTTCAGATCATTGATAATGATTATGAAGATTATGAAATAGACCACGTCACACCTGAGGGGATCGCGACTCTGGGGCAGGCTGTCAACCAATTAATCCTTTGGCACCGACGCGATATCGTGTTGGACGATGAGCCAATTTCTAGCCCCGTCGCATCTCCAAATACTGCAACCCCATCTTCTAAGGCGAAAGTGCATGAAGATCCACTCCCAGTCTGGGGAGATCCACTCCCCCTATGTCTGAGCAAGGATGATGATATCCAAGAGCAACAAGTTGGACAACAACTTCAAGCAGTACCAGAGCAAGCTGTTGCTAGTAAAGAGCAACTAGTTGAGCAACAGCTTGAAGTAGTACTAGAGCCAGCTGCTGGGAGTAAAGAGCAATCAGTTGAACAACAGGTTCAACAACAAGCCAGTGTCCAACTTCCGACGACTACTCCTCGATCATCAGTGCCTGTCAAAGTTAGCTCATACGAAAATAAGAAACCTTCATCAGAAGTGACAAAGTATTTGGAAGCTATGAAGGAAAATATTAGAAAATCGAGTGCATCTCGTTCTTCTCATGAGCCAGCATTAGAAGATATCGAGGAGTGGGAAGAAGACGGTGTCATGTATAATCGGCAGACGACTTTAGTTAAACCAGGAGTTCCAATATACAAGCTTGAGGATGTTCCTCCTAAATTTGAGAATGGGAAGCCGTTAATGATATCCGTACAACTTAGCAAACAACCCATCGCGCTCAGAAGAATGCATGAGTGGTACATCACTGCCAGCACAAAATATGGTCTTAATTGCGTCACATTTCGTATTCCAAAAGAAGCATTCTGGAGCACTGGAGTAGATAAACGAGTCATTTTATTTGACGAGCTGCTTTCCCTTTTCCATCGGGGCATGCTCGAAATCAACCTGCTGCTCGTCTGGTGCTTGTAAGTGCTCTAATATTTTGTATTTGCTTTTCTTACTACACGCATATGCATTTCATGAGATTATAACAATTCTGGACTTCTTCAATAGGATGCAATACATGGATAATGTAAATTTGGTGCACAAGACAGGTATCCTTGACCCTACTAGGATTGCAAAGTCGCTATTCGACGTCCAGGCGAATCGAGAATCAAGCCAGTACAAACACATGAAAAAAAAAGATTTTGAAAGAGCAATTGCAAAACTTAAGAAGGATAGAAAGGCAGAAGTTGCAGCTTACATAGGACATGCGATGTTTAACTTTGTCAGAGACGGCCAGGACCTCGTAAAGGCTCCGTACCACTTCGAGTAAGTTCGACACATGACATTGAAATAGCAATTATTGGTAATTGTTAACACGTGTGTTTGTATGTTTGTAGTAATCACTACATAATGATCTTCATCAAGCCAACGCAGGGAATGGCAACAGTCTTGGACTCGGTCGATTACCCACCAGATCGTTACAAAGATTTCCTTTCCATTTTGAAAAAGTACGTTTATTCAATAATTTTAATTTACGCACATTTAGAATGTGTTGACAAGTTTTATATGACATTTCTTGTATTACAGCGCTTGGCAGTTTTACGCGGAGCTTGGCGGTCAGAGACCTCCTAATACGAATGCATTGGACACTAAAACGTATTATGCTTCCGAAGCAGCCTGCTGGGAGTGTCTTATGCGGGTATTATGTATGCGAGCATCTTCGGACCGCCGCCGTATATAGAGTCAATCGTGAGGATGTAAGTTATCCTTAATGTCGATACCTTATTTTCTTACTTTTGTGTTTCATTTTCATTGTAACTAGCATAGTTTAATGCTTATATTCTCTGCTGTTCAATATTACCAGAAACATTATTTTCATATTTTGATTCCAACTTCAAAATTCAATTGCTCATAGTACAACTGCTCCAAAAATACCTACTAAATTATTGTATACTCTCACTTTGATCTATACTTTGAGATTGTTCAAACCAACACATTCTAAACCTTGTTATGTGTTATATTGCAGCACAAGAAGAATCTGAACGAAGAATGGCCGGTTTGTAGAAGTATTCCTGATGGAGGAGCCGACAAGATTGCTTCTGAACTCTGTCAGTTCATTCGTCGCGAAATTTTGCACAAAAAGGGGAAGTTCTTTGATAAGAGAGGTTCAGCAGCTGATGTGCCAGAACTTTGCGACTATGCCAATCTAAACAGTTTTTAGTGAAAACTTGTAAACTTTGAGATGAATTGTATCTGTAACTTGTACATATGTATATTGTTTTAGTGAAATTGACTTCTGTGATGATAATATTGTTGTCTTTTGTTCTATGATGATTGTTGTTTTTTGTTCTGTGATTATATTGAATTGACCTGGAAATTAGAAATAACAGCAGTAGTACTGCATGACTGTGAAAAACAATTATCACAGGCGGCTAGATACAAGTAAAGAAACATCTGTGATAACCTAATTTTCACAGGCGGTGTCTGTTATGGTAGAAACCGGCTACGTTAAAGGGTCTTCACAGACGGCTGATATAGGTAAACTTCGTCTGTGATAACTTCATTATCATAGACGGGTTAGTTATGCTTCAATAACCGTCTGTAAAGACAAATTATCATTGATGGTTAGTTATGCTTCAACACCCGTCTGTGAAGATACATTATCATAGGCGGTTAGTTATGCTTCAAAATCCTCCTGTGAAGACACATTATCATAGACGGTTAATTATGCTTCAATACCCGACTGTGAAGACTCATTATCATAGGCGGTTAGTTATGCTTCAAAATCCGCCTGTGAAGACACATTATCATTGGCGGTTAGTTATGCTTCAATACCCGCCTGTGAAGACATATTATCATAGGCGGTTAGTTATTCTTCAATAACCGTCTGTGATAAGACGTTTATCACAGACGGTTATATATGCTGCACGACCTGTCTCTGATAAAGTATTTTCACAGACGGCTAGCCTAAGTAAAGAACCGCCTATGATAATATGTCTTCACAGGCGGCTAGCCTTTGTGAAGAACTGCCTATGATAATTTGTCTTCACAGGCGGTTTCACTTCTCCGCCTGTGAAATTGCGGATTATCACAGACTCTTCGTTTCAGGCGGTTTTAAAAGCCGCCTGTGATAATAGGTTTGGAGCCGCCTGTGATGAGGCTTATTGTAGCATTGTGAACAGAAATAATATTTCAAGTTTCTCTCATGTGCAAACATACAATAGTAGTGTAGTTTGTCATTGAGCATATGATTCGGGTGATTTCGTTTATCCTTCAAAGGGCACGGTCTTATAAGTCATTGTATAGATGTAGATTATATATGTTTGCGAATGGTGTGAGTAAGTGTGTTCACACATGCACCCAGCTCATGCGCCACTACACACGTGCGTTGTGCCCACATGTTGGGCCAAATGAGAGCTCATACGGCCCATTAAATTTGTCCTCCCTTCCTCATATAAAATTGTTGCCTCGTGAGCAATAGCCATGACAAGGAGAAGAGAAAAACCTAGCGCCAGTGCTTCCAGGAACTGCCGTCTTGCAACCCCCTTTGCCTCGTCTCACTCGAATTTGCAACTACATTCCCCAGATCATAATCGTCGAATTCTGGCATCAGCAAGCTGCACATTCTGTGTGCCCTTCCTCTGCTCTCAGTGTGGGGACTGGAATCTCGACCTTCAAGGATCTCATTGGGTGGTGTCGTGTGATGCGACACCCAATAGTGTGCAAGAAAAGAACGAGAAAAAATTGTAATACCAAGTATTTATTTAAAATCACAGTGGAAGTTTTACAATACTAACGAAAGGAAAGAGAACTATACATCATAGCTACGCTCTCGACACTAGCTATGCAAAAGCAAAGTCATCCATGTCCTGGATACTTCGCACTAGCAACACACAACTTATGGCGGCGTGCAATGTTCCCACTCGGCTGTAAACCCTGGAGGGGGTGTAGCCTCGTCATTGAACCCATCATCAGTCGTATAATCTGCAAAAACTTGTTAACTGCAAACATGAGTTAAGGCTCAGCAAGACTAATTCGTCTCACTAGACATATGCAGGGGTGAATACTAAGCATAGGTAAGGAATAGCATAAAGGACTCGCCTACAAGTGGATCCTTATATTCATATTTTAAATAGCACATGACATTCTTCAGGCACAGCACATCATAGACTCCACAATCAAACAAGAAATGCTTTGCCGATGATATGACATGCACAAAGCACATAATGCTATTACAGGTAAAGTATAGGGAAACTGTAAACTTTTAATTGTACTATCTCTAAACCAAACAAGGTTGTAAAGCAATTGTAATTCAATACATCGTATTCTCCTGACTTCTTCAGTATTTACTATGTCACAACGCAGTGAACAAATGGTACTCTATTACCGCGAGGGACGGTGATTGCAATCAGGGCTCACCCGGAACAACACGACACATACGCACTTTCGGAAATGTCAGCGAGTACTTACAGCAGTACCTACGTAACACTTCAGTACTAGTCGTATATGGCCACCTTTCACTAGACACTCGTATGTCGAACCGGTCGATCCGTCACGAGCAGGAGGTCACCGCGTGGGGCGTACTCTGACGTGCCCACCAGCTTATTTACACCTTGTTGCCCTCAATCCACGCCTATAAAACGGAACGGAATGCCTCGACAAACTAGTATCAAGCTACGTCAGTTTACTGGAGCCCATTTCTCTAGTATGTCGCCGGTACAATTCAAGCTTGTCCAGCAGGGCCACACACGAAACAGTCCTCAATCGACACAAGCAGGGCTACTCACGTGAGACCATGTCTCGCTGCATCCTATCCGCTGCTCGGTCTTAATTTCATATTCATAAATCATTTCTTGATTCCAATTCCCCCCATGTGATAAAATTCCTATCTCGCGAGTAGATTCCAACTACTCAACTTCTACCGAATTCCTAGCATAAGAATAGCAGTTTCTACTCAACGGGTTGTAGACCTACCCAAGACTCCATGAGATTTGTGGGCCATGCAAGTGCATGTCAAACACCTTAAACGTAATGCACAATCATCTGAAGACGTAAGGTGAAATGAAAACTGCAAATACCCTGTAAGGAACTTAAATGCAAACAGGGGCTTGCCTGAATGCGAGTCTGAGTCTATGTTAGTTTCTGGCAGCTGAACTTCCAAAGCTTCTGGCTGCTCCTCGATTTCAGCTACTACACGATATGCATATACTATATATGAATGACTTTGAAAATAATTAATATGCTTAAGGTTATAACTTAATATCTTAGGATCAAAATAAGATAATGATCTTAATTGGCTTTGAGACTTTTATGGTAGATACTGGTGACTATAGAGAAGACTCTTGCAAAGAACAGGAGATGATCAAGGAAGTTTGTTGTTCTTCAAAATTATGGTAAGCAATAACCTTCACTAAATTTTTTGTTGAAATTTTGGAGACCTATAATGGCTACCAGTGGGTGTATCATGTCTCACTGGTTCTAGGAAAATTTGTTTCACTATTTTCTAAGCTTCCTGCAGGGAGAAACCGATTTTACAAGTTTGGAAAAATTTTCTGAAATTGAATTTTGTATTTTTCTAAATTTATAACTACATAGAGATTTGGAATACTGATCAACCCAGTAATTGAAGTCCAATGAACTTGAAATTTTTACTGGAGATCAAGTGTATTAATAATAGTGTTCTGACCAAAATTGGAAATTTTCCAATTAACAGAACTATAGGAATGAATTCTTTAAGCATCTTGCTTATCTGAATTATGGATAAATTTCTATGGATTTTCATAGAAGTCCAAGTGCACCACTGGAAAATATTCTCCATGCTGGTTCTAAAAAAAATTATTTGGATTTTTTTGGACAATTCTACTGGAAGTTATGGATTTTACAAGTTTGGTTAATTCCTGGAATTATTTTCAAAAGGAAGACACTTAAATAATTCAGCCTGGCCCACTGGTTTAAAACCAACCAATCGCAGCAGGGCCGCACCGGGGCCTACGGGATTAACCGACGCAGTCGCACTGGATCCTCGGCCACAACCGGATCCCGCAGTGACTGACATGTGGGCTCCACGGCTTTCTTCAACCTCGGGCAGGCGCTTGCGCACGGCGGCTCCCGCGGCGGTAGCTCGCCGGTGATCTCGCCGCCGGCCAAACTGCTGCGCCAAACTTGCCAAGACTCGCCACCTGGGGGTTTTCGGGGGCGCTGAGCACGTCGGTGAGGTTGGCATCGGCTGAAACGGACCGGAACAACCCGTGCGACGGCGGCGGCGGTGGCGGTGAGAGCTCGGGCGTTCTTGAACTTACTCAACTCAAGCTCAAACAGGTCGGGAACTACTTCAAAAGATTTCTGGCACCTCAAGGTTCAAGAATCTAGACTAGGGAAGAGAGGAAACGACCGCAAGATATGAGCTTGATGACAAAGTACGGTTTTTCAACCGGCGGCCGCGAAATTTTGAAATCTAAGGTGCTGGGTTGATAAATTTTAGGGTCCTTGGGCAGGGAGTTGCACTAGGATATATAGGAGCTATCTGCTAACCAGATTAAAGGTTGATTGCAAGAATGAAACAAATTTAAGTGTGAAGCCTTGCTGTTCTATTGAAAAATGATTCGGTTGTCGAATAAAAACTCGAGCTACACTTCATGTCATGGGCTTAAATTTGGTGAGCATAAACTAGAGAGGATTGCAAAACTTTTTGCTTAAAGGGTCAAGACTAGAAACAGCCTAGAACCGGAGCTCAACGGTGAGGTAGTGAAGGTTCCCGGCGGCTTCCTCGACGGCGACCGGAAAATTTCGAAATACCCCCAGTAGAAGCTATGTCACGATCAATGACCAAATAGAATATGTAGAGGAGGTTGTTACAAGACTTTCATCTACTCACAGCTCGGCGAGAAAAGTCTTCAATCCTCGGCCAAAAGCTCGAAGAACAGAGGCGACGGCGATGGCGCGAAATTGAGGTGGAGCTCGACGGTGATGGCCAGGGGGTGGTACTTATAGGCATAGAGGGACGAGAGGAGCTCGCCACGGCGCAAGCAAGCAGGCAGCTCGGTGGAGCTTGCATGCGTGCGGTGTCGAGCGCTCCCGGCATCGATCGGCGGGGACAGCCGGATACAGAGCACCCCGTCGGTTCACTCGAGTATGTCAGGCTGACAGTGGGTCCCACCTCCTCTTATCCCCTTCCCTTCTCTGCAACATCAATTCTCCTACCAAACTTGATCCAAAAATTCCAGATTTTTTGTGGAGAGGCTCAATTAAATATATGGAACTTGATTCTGAAATTGGATTCCGAATTGGAACAAGTTTCATTTGAATTTCAAATTTGAATTTGAAATTGAATGAAATTCAATGGGGTCAATGAATTAAATAGCAGAAGAGTTTCACAAATTGTGAAACTTTAGGAATAAGTCAAGCAGGTCATGCTGACCATGATGGCGTGTTCAAATCTTGATGTTCAAATAAGTTGAACAGAATTCAAAATTTGAACTCTAAATATGGCTTGAATTTGCTAAGCGTCTCAATTAAAATAGCAAATGGACTTCAAAAATCTTGAAATTTGGCAGGAAGTCTATTTGGAATATTATGAGACCATGGAAAAATTTATGGCCTCAGATATGAATATTTTTGACAGGGCCAAATGTACAGTAGCATATTCAATTTGTAACTAATTTGAATATATATTTGGTTCTGCATATTAATTTGACCTAGCAATCTCCATTCCAATAATTCCAAAATTTGCAGAGAGGTCAATAGAATAAATCTAAGATAATTGGTGAAGTCCATTCCCCATGTTAATAAAATTTAAGCATGAGTGAAAGAAAAGATTTGGTGATATCAAGTTCATAAACATAGCTATAATTGATCTCCATTAGGGTTGATAAGCAACTTACAACTGAACTTCATATGAAGGAAAAAGTGGGATTTTACACTAAGCCTCTACTCACCATGAAAATGCTTGCGATCATTTATTTTGAAATAAGCATGGAATATTCTTTATTTTGAAACCTGACTAGAAATCTTTAACTTCTCAAGAGATGGTAAAATACTCCCAGATGTGAATGTTGATTAGAAATATATGTAACAAATCAATTCCTGTATTCAATGCTTTGCTGGCAAGGCTGTTTCGGATGGGTACCAAAGCTTAGTTCCGCCAAAGGAACGGAACGTAACAGACCATGATGGCTGCCGTTGGTTGGATTTGGGTTCAGGCGGGGGCTTGGGTGCCCTCTTATAGGCGACACTGCATACACTCTGGGCTTTTGGGCTGGCTGATCGAATGGGCTCCCTACTGGGCTACACATTACGTACGGGTTCTTATCCTTTCCAGGCCCACTAGTCAGCTGGGTCGTGAAGACAATTCTGTTCATTTTTAAGGCGGGGGAATCAAATCTGGTGCAGCTGATCATCGTCGCTCCTCTGCTTGACGCCTCCGGCGAATGCGAATGCAAATGCTCGAGATTAGGACAAGGAGCCAGAAAAATGGAGACGGACCGCCTGAAAGTGCTGAGTAGCCGATCGACCTGGTGGCAATGAGCTACCGCGGTGACCTGCTGCTGGTAACCATTAACAGATGCACAAAGCTGGCTGGAGAACAGGCTCCAGCCCAAGTGGCTAATGGATCCGCGTGTGAGGGTTTGATTTCTGGAATCCAACTCGGTCTCTCATTTGAACTTGTTTCAAAATAATATTTCAGTTGTTTCTCATAAATAAAGACACAATAATAATGCAACATCCTCATCACACATTCGATTCCGGCGGTTTCGTTGATCTTTCGAATGAGACGGTTTTATATAAGTCGTGTCTAGTTGTAGAGTAGATGTCCATGAATGGTAAGTATGTTCACTCATGCACTGAGCTCATTATACCCTCATGTTGGGCGAAATGAGAGCCCATACGGCCCATAGTGAAACTGTTTTCTCTTCTTCAAATAAAATTCTTGCCCCGTGAGTAACAACCGAGACAAGGAGAAAAGAAAACCCTAGCGCTGCCGCCGCCGGGAACCACCCTCTCGCAATACCCCTTGCCCTGTCTCGCTCGAATCCGCAAATACATTCCCCAGATTGTAAGCATCAAATCCTTTCTAAACCTGTGGCTCTTTTTCGCCCCTTCCAGTTTCTCGCTGAATTTTTTTGGCCGGTCTTGAATTCCTGAGGTGTTTCCTTGCTGCCTGCCCTTTTTTGTAGATAGGTGTTATGTTTGTGGAAGCAAGGAGGAAGATGGCCAGGGAAGGGAGGCAAGGGGCTGATCACAGCGAAGACGATGACCACCTACGTCAACAAGAACAAGGACAAGAATCTGCCCATAAGCCGCTCCACGCGCGCCGGTCTCCAGGTTCATCGTCATCGTCCCCCCACCCCATAATATCCGCTTATATGTTCTTGTTGGCTTCTTTCTGCCGCTCGCTCGACAACAAGGGCTAGTTCTTCGTGGTGGTTCATGTGTCCGATTTGGTCTAGATAAATGAGAAAATTGGTCCGCCAGTTAACTGAACTTTTTTTATTCCGTTTCCGGTTAACCACAAAAAAATGTGCTTAGCAGAGCGTGTCGGGTTCATCTGGACTGCGCTCGTGCTTGTGTTGCCAGAGATGGCAGAGGGGTGGCTCCGCGATAGGTGGTGGGGCACAGGATGTGATAGGGTCGCAGTGGGCGAATCTGATGTAGGCGGCAGAACACGTTCACACTGGAGCTGGCAGAGGGGTGGCTCTGCGGTAGGTGGTGGGGTGCAGGACGCGACTTGGATGCGACGGGGTGGATCTGCTGTAGACAGGAGAACACGGCCACACCAGAGCTCGACGATGGAGGGCATGATGGGACCACGTCGGAGCTCGGACGCGCCACCCGGTGAACCAAAAATAATAATTGAAAAATCAGTTTTTGCATAATTCTATTCGAAATATGACCGGTTCGGTCAATTTTAGTTAGTTCCATTTCAGTTCAGGTTAGTTTGATTTTCGGTTTTTTTCTCAGCTTGATGTGGCACGGGCTCCCAAAATGCCACGTGTTGGGGTAGGACCTCACCCTACTACAAGGGTGAGCTCCAGTGCAGCCACGTGGCTCGAAGCATCAGGCCGGATGCCTCCCATGGAGAAGGACTCCGCAGCTGCCACGTGCCGTGGAGAGCTCCGAAGCTGACACGTGCCCCAAAGCACCAGGACAGACGCCTCCCGCGGAGATGGGCTCCGGAGATGTCACGTGCCCTAGAGAGTTCCGGAGCTGCCACGTGTCCCAAAGTGTCAGGCCGGTTGCCTCCTTCAGAGAAGGGCTCTGGAGCTGCCACGTGTCCAACAATTCACCCTGGGCGGTGGGGTGCAGGAGTCAAGGGATGGTGCGCCCTGTCTAAATCCAGCATTGAAACCCACCCCCGGCTGATAACACGGAGCACGCCAACGGTCAGGGACCGCTACGCCCAATCACATCATAGTGAAGACGCTGCAGGCCTACCCCGCTCCGCCAAATGGGTAGCTTTCGACAACAAGACCGATGGACGGGACGTCCCCTGACACCGTCTGTGACTACGCATGCGCCACTAACGATAGAGGTGGCAAGACGACAGAGGTGGCAAGTATTCAAGCCATGTTCAGAGGATGCTTGTGCGAGAATCTTTGGATCTTTTAGGATAAGATCGCACTGGGGCCACTTGTCGAGCCCCAGACCTTACTTGTAAGGCATCTGACCTTGTCTATAAAAGGACCAAGACCGTCACCGTTACAAAGGATCCCCAACTTACGCGTACACACACCAGCAATACAACCTCACCGTGGAGTAGGGTGTTACGCTCTTACGGCCCGAACCACGTAAAAACCACCGTCTCATACTCTCATACGCGCGACCTCTCAATTGAAGACTAAGCCCTGCCGATCAAAGAACCTCCGCGGGTTGCTCCATAGCAGATCCTGGAGAAGTGTCACATTAACACTTCGACAGAATATAATGTTAGAAGTAATCTTGATGTGTGAGTCAGGCATGTAGTGCGGGGTGTGTGTTGCCATTCTGCCTGCAGGTGTGCTGCGGCAGGTCGCGCGAGTCCATGTGCGAGGCATGTGCCACGTCGTACGAGTCTGTTGGCAAGTTTCCGGTCGTGTGCCAAGGACGTGAGCAGGATGCGATCATGCGAGCAGGGATGTAGCTGATTCTAGCAGAGGATCCAGAGCCGTGATGATGTGAGAAGTAGTCCGGAGAAGGTGCATGCACGAGCGGGAGGCCAGCTGCACATTGTGCACGTGGACGGTTGGATCAGGATGCAGGCATGCAGACGTACTTGGTTTGTTAGAGTCGTGCCGCAGGATGTGCTGGTGAGGGCCGAAGGGTAAGGAACATGCATCAAGAGATTGGTAAAACGTGTGCGTGCGCGTATATAAAGTAGAAGCCTATACGTGTGAAAGGGTTGTACCGAGCAGTGTGTTGCCGGCTCCAATGGCGTGAGTGCTGCAGCGTGTGTCGCCAGTGGCGGGAGTGCTGCCACATTGAGCAATAGGCTCCGGGGCCAGTGGCGTGAAACACAATGATGTGAGTTGAGCCCAGAGAGAAGAAGAGACGAAGGTGTTCGTCTGTTTGTAGGGATGGCAACGGGTCGGGGTCGGGTTCAGGTCGGATAAATCAAATACCCGCCCGAAATGAAACTGTGCACGGGTAGATTTTTGTACCCGAACCTGTTCGCGCGGGTAAAAATTAACATTCGAACCCGCACCCGACGGGTTTCAGGTACCCATCGGGTACCCGCTTTTAACATTCGAAAGAGATCGTAGATTGAAGCTGCAGTATGTGGGCAGGTGGCGGCCATACATTGTCAGCTGGGAGCAGAATGACTAGAGAAGGATGGTGAAAAAATGATAAGAGTCCAACAGATATTTGTGAAAGTCATGCTCGATGAAATTTCAGGAGAAAGAAGAGAGTGTAGCCCACAAAGATAGTACGTGTCATGTGTTCATACAGAGAAGACACAGATTCATACAGAGAAGACATAATCATGTGGCAGAGGAGATAGCAGAGGTTGCATTTGCACCGAATATGACAGTGTGGCACTGCTCATTCCCGGTGCTGCTTATCTCTTGCCATTTCTCTCCAAAGCCTGAGGAAGACGGTGTCGGAGGCCCAGGTAGCACCAGGGATGGAGGGCGGCACCGCGGCAGCACGACCAGCAGCAGTAGTAGGTGGCCAGGTAGGACGATGGCGTCAGGGCCCAGCCAACATCGGGGACGGAAGGAGACACTGCGGCCAGCTGCAGTCGGCAGCAAGGTAGGACAGCGGCGAGGCCGGAAGATGGCGTCGGGGGCAGAAGCCGGGGCGTCGGCACGGGAGGAGGATTGGAGACGCGAGGAGTCTGCACGTTACAAAAAAAAAAGGGTGGAACTGAAAACTGATTAGTGTTACAAGTTTTTATATGGATGTGGTCTATGGGTCTTGGGCTATTGTTGCCTTGTGGGCTCAATATGTAAAATAAAATACATATTTGGGTACCCGCGGGTTACCCACGGGTGGACAAGAAAACAGAACCCGCACCCACAAAATATCGGGTCGGGTATGGGTTAGACCCACAGATATAACAGCACTGCCAGATGCCAGATTTGACAAATTGTGCCTACTCGGAAGCCTTATCTGTAAAGGAGCTTGAGCTACAACATTTACGGGATTAATATTACGGCCCTGGCATGCCTTTGCTTGAGCTAGTAGCTGATTAGGATACAAAGTTTGAGAAAAGTGCTTGTAGATTGTTGACCCACTGGTTCAAAAAAAAAATACGACCCTGCCACGCCTTTGCTTGAGCAAGTAGCTGATTAGGATACAAAGTTTGCGAAGAAGTGCTTGCAGATTGATGACCCACTAGTGAGTCAACATTATAATCAGAATCAGGTACCCCCAGTTGATGTGCCAAAGTAGCAAGAGCATCCCTCCATGTTCTACTAGTATCTGCTGATGGGCATTGCTGCTGCTATTTTCCCTGAGTGAAAAAGGGGGTGCACCACGAGAGCGGCATGCCTGTACCAACCGCCGTGTTAGGAGGCATATGAGGATATGGTAATGCTTGACGCTGGAATCCCTGACCCTGAGATGCTTTTGCTGCAATGGGCTGAGGTGGTGCACTGGGAGGAAGCAGATGATCAGGGATCTCCGAAAAGTATTGCCTGGTGGCGTTACTGGTACTTGTGCTGTATGAAACGCACGGGAAAATGCTGGCTGCATTGTGCTATAGCAAGGGACAAAGGGTTGCATATGGTTAACACTTTAGGGTGTATAAACGGGGGGAGCAACCCGAGCCCTTTTCGAGCTATTGGACTGGATTGTAGTTCTTGGCATAGGAGATGGTACTCTCGGCTGAACGATACCCTGCCTTGTATTCTGTGGAATTATAATAGAGGGATGCATCCATTGGATTGGAACTTTTACCGTTGAAGGTATCATAAGATTTGCATGTGTTGTTGAGCTGAGTGCCAGGTGTTGCTAAGATAGTGTGTACAGCTGGTGTAAGAGTACTGTACAAGTGGTACAGTGTGTAGTGTTGTGCGTGAGAAAGTGTGCCAAGTGAAGGCAACGTAGTGTTGTGCAAGTTTTGCACGTGAGAAAGTGTGCCAAGTGAACGCAACTGTTTTAGTGTGAGTGTCTGCTGAGCAGTGCTTCAGTGTGTATCTTGTGTGTTGGGAAAGTATTTCCGGGAGTGCTTCAGTGTGTATCTCGTGTGTTAGTGTGAGTGTCTACTGAAAAATGCTTCTCTTTCTCTGACGGCATGTCCACACTCTCTGTATTTACGGGAATGTTATATGTTGCACGTGACTGGAAACTCGATGTGTTCCATCACCCCCATCGTATTGAAACTGGTGACCATCCCTGAAATAATTGTTCGTAGTGTGTGGTTTGGAAATCTCCATTCTCCAATGTTCCAGGAAAAGAAATAATATTTCAAGTGCCTCTCATGCGCAAACACACAATAGTAGTGTAGTTTTGTCGTCGAGCATAAGATTCGGGTGATTTTGTTGATCCTTCAAAGGGCACAGTCTTATAAGTCATTGTATAGATGTAGATTATATATGTTCGCGAATGGTGTGAGTAAGTGTGTGTGTGTTCACACATGCACCCAGCTCATGCGCCACTACACACGTGTGTCGTGCCCACATGTTGGGCCAAATGAGAGCTCATACGGCCCATTAAAATTGTCCTTCCTTCCTCATATAAAATCATTGCCTCGTGAGCAATATCCGTGACAAGGAGAAGAGAAAAACCTAGTGCCATTGCTCCTAAGAACTGGCCTCTCGCAATCCCCTTTGCCTCGTCTCACTCAAATTCTCAACTACATTCCCCAGATCGTAAGCGTCGAATCCTGGCGTCAGCAAGCTGCACATTCTGTGTGCCCTTCCTCTGCTCTAAGCCTCTACTCACCATGAAAAATGCTTGTGATCATTTATTTTGAAATGAGCATGGAATATTGTTTATTTTGAAACCTGAGTAGAAATCTTTAACTTCTCAAGAGACGGTAAAATACTCCCAGATGTGAATGTTGATTAGAAATACATGTAACAAATCAATTCTTGTATTCAATGCTTTGCTGGCAAGGCTGTTTCGGACGGGGATCAAAGCTTAGTTCCACCAAAGGAACGGAATGTAACGGACCACGATGGCTGCCATTGGTTGGATTTGGGTTCAGACGGAGGCTTGGGTGCCCTCAACAGGAGACACTGCATACGCTCTGGGCTTTTGGGCTGGCTGATCTAATGGGCTGCCTACTAGGCTACACATTACGTTACGGGTTCTTATCCTTTCCGGGCCACTAGTTAGATGGGCCGTGAAGACTACCATTTTCTCGCGGAATGTTTTGTAGTGTTTATTTTAATTTCTAGTGGGTTTCCTTCCTGCCTGCCCTTTTTGGTAGGTAGGTGTTGCGTTTGCCAAAGCAAGGAGAAAGATGGCCCAGAAGGGAGTCAAGGGGCTCATCACGACGAAGACAGCGGCCGCATACGCCAACAAGAACAAAGACAAGAACCTGCCCATAAGCCGTTTCACGTGCGCGCTGGCCTCCAGGTTCGCCGTCGTTGTCCCCCCACCCCATGATCTCCGCTTCTATTTTCTTGTTGGGTTCTTTCCGTCCCTCGCTCGATAACAAGGGCTAGTTCTTGGTGGTAGATTATGCGGTCTTCATGCTTAAGATGTGGGTTGGGCAGTGATTTTCTTTTGTTTAGAGGGTACAAGAGGATTATATTCTATCTTTCCGTTTCAAGTAGAAGTTGTCTTTACCCTTGGTTGACACGATTAGTGAATAAGGTGTGATCTTGTGTTGGGTATTCCTTCCTATTATTTGTGTTTTTTGGGATCATGAGTCACGCTCAAGGAATGAGTGTCACAGGGCCCGGCTAACTGTGTGGTAGAGTTGAGCTTATCCATGCTGTGTCAGTTTAGGGTCCTGATTGAACTGAACATTGTAGTCTGCCTTAGAATGCCTTTCAGAGTAATGTCTGCTGGTGATGCATTTTAATGTGTGAGATGCTTCTGAATAAATGACACCTGAACTTGAGATCTATTGTGATGTTGTCTTCTCTGGATACTGAGTATTTGGGCTGATTGCATCATGCTTGAGCTTTTGTTGCGTTCCTGCGGATGGTTCTTTATCTCAGTTGATATATGTTAGAACCCTGTTGGATCTAATCTTGTTTTGTGTGTGTTCCATTTGAGCTCTTAGCGTGTGCGTGTGTGGAACAAGTGCACACTTGCTGCATTAATTGTGCGTGAGACATGGTGATGTGCCTGCAAAATAGAATAGCTTTAATAGCATCAGATGAAATAACACCACTGCCAGATGCCAGATTTGACAAATTGTGCCTACTCGGAAGCCTTACTGTAAAGGAGCATGAGCTGCAACATTTACGGGATTAATATTACGGCCCTGGCACACCTTTGCTTGAGCGAGTAGCTGATTAGGATACAGAGTTTGAAAAGAAGTGCTTGCAGATTGCTGACCCACTGGTGGGTCAACATTATAATCAGAATCAGGTACCCCCAGTTTATGTGCCATAGTAGCAAGAGCATCCCTCTATGTTCTACTAGTATCTGCTGATGGGCCTTGCTGTTGCTGTTTTCCCCAAGTGGAAAAGGGGGTGCACCGCGAGAGCGGCACGCCTGTACCAACCGCCGTGTTAGGAGGCACATCTGAGGATATGGTAATGCTTGACGCTGGTTTCCCTGACCCTGATATGCTTTTGCTGCAATGAGCTGAGGTGGTGCACTGGGAGGAAGCAGATCAGGGAAACTCCGAAAAATATTGCCTGGTGATGGTACCTGTGCTGGTATGAGATGCACGGGAAAATGCTGGCTGCATTGTGCTATAGCAAGGGACAAAAGGTTGCATATGGTTAACACTTGAGGATGTATAAACTGGGGGAGCAACCCGAGCCCTTTTTAAGCTATTGGACTGGATTGTAGTTCTTGGCATAGGAGATGGTACTCTCGGCTGAACGATACTCTGCCTTGTGTTCTGTGAAATCATAATAGAGGGATGCATCCATTGGATTGAAACTCTTACCATTGAAGGTATCATAAGATTTGCATGTGTTGTTGAGCTGAGTGACAGGTGTTGCTAAGATAGTGTATAGAGTTGGTTTGAGATTACTGTACAAGTTGTACAGTGTGTAGTGTTGTGCGTGAGAAAGTGTGTCAAGTGAATGCAACATAGTGTTGTGCAAATTTTGCACGTGAGAAAGTGTGCCAAGTGAATGCAACTTTTTTAGTGTGAGTGTCTACTGAGCAGTGCTTCGGTGTGTATCTTATGTATTGGGAATGTTATATTTACGGGAATGTATTTTCGGGAGTGCTTCAGATATCTTGTGTGTTAGTGTGAGTGTCTACTGAACAGTGATTCTCTTTTTCTGACGGCTTATGCCCGCGCTCTCTGTATTTACGGGAATTTTATATGTTGCACGTGACTGGAAACTCGATGTGTTCCATCACCCCCATAGTATTAAAACTGGTGACCATCCCTGAAATAATTGTTCATAGTGTGTGGTTTGGAAATCTCCATTCACCAATGTTCCATGACACTACTACTAAAAGCATTTTTACAGGCGCCTCAATTTTTCAAACACAGGCGGTCCTTAAAAATATGCGACTGTGATGACGAATGATATAATAACTGTTTGTGATGAAAGAACAACACAGGCGGATTTTAAAGAACAATCGTCTGGGTAAATACATGATCTTCAGAATCGGTTCTTAATTAAGAACCGCCTGTAATGCAACGAACTTCACAGACGGATTTTAAGAAACAACCGTCTGGGTAAATACATGATCTTCACAGACGGTTATTAATTATTAACCGTCTGTAATGCAATGAACTTCACAGCCGGATTTTAAGGAACAACCGTCTAGGTAAATACATGATCTTCGTTGGCGGTTCTTGATTAATAACCGTCTGTAATGCAATGAACTTCACAGATGGATTTTAAGGAACAACCGTATGAGTAAATACATGATCTTCGTTGGCGGTTCTTAATTAATAACCGTCTGTAATGCAATGAACTTCATAGACGGTTCTTGATTAACAACGGCCTGAGTAGATCATGTATTTTCAGTGGCGGTCATTGTTTAATTATCATAAGCGGTTTTCATTGAAATTGCAGGGATGTAGTTGCAATTATATATCACAGCCGTATGTAGTCGTGCAGGCAAAATTGTATCAGGAAAAAAACACAGATGAGCTAGCGGATACTAGTACAGTAATGCATTATAGGAAATGCTCGATCACCAGTGAGGCTGGCTTAATTGTGATAATACACCATTAGAGGCTTTACAATTGTTCAAAGATAATTTCTTTACACACTGAACAAAAATCATGCTACATTCATTGTAGATCGACGATGAAGCTCCCATCGATCAATCTAAATTGTATCGTCCTGCTTGCTCCCGAACACGTCTCTTATATTCTGCTGGATCCTGAAAATATTGACATTATTTAAATTAACAAATGTCGAAGGAGGAATGAATAACCTACATTGGTCACTAAGTCAAAGTGTCATCTAACCTTGATAAGTAGATTATAGCAATCATTTTCAACATCAGGCACATTTGGCTGATGCAGCAAACGCTGAACTTCAAGTAGTATAGTTTTGATTGTAAAAGCACTGCACCACCCCTATGAAATATAATTTAAGCAATATAAGAAACCAGTTCAAATAAGTTCGACAACAATTATAAGTAATAATTACATGAACAAAATAGGTCTATCTTACAGTCTCTTGATCAAGAATCCCGATGCAGAGTGCTCCCGAACGATGGACATTTGGGTGGAAGAACCCAATTGGAAAGGCGCATCTTGGAGGCACCAAGGGATAGTCCTCAGAGAAGGAGATTGTCAGGGGGTAGTAACCATCTTCCCATTCAGTCTGCAAAAGAAATTTATTAATAGGAGGACGATGGTTAAACTCATATTGTGCTTGTTCTTCATGACTTACCCCTTCTTTACCGGGGACGATGCACTGCCACTTCAATAAATCTCCCGATTCAGGCTTTGCAGAGAAACCCTACGCGGAGAAATTGAAAATACCAAAAACAAACAACACGGAAAAACAAACTACAGTTAAGTTCATCAGTCCATTACAGATACATATGTATATACAACCATGTGACCGGTGTGCCATATGTACATACATGGGGATGGTTCTTGCGCCACGCCAAGCGCTCCTCCTTCAATCGGCTACACGCCCGAGACATCATTATCTGAAGAAAGACCAAACTTCCAAACTTCCAAATCATTGAGTCCAAACGCATATGTACACAAATGCAAAAGGACACAATCCATATACCAACATTGTTCTAAGTTGATTTCAGAAGATACAAATATATACAATATATATCATCTCGCATTGCTATATACATTTTTCCAGCATTGACATCTTCTCGCATATAGGGTTTCAAATTCTTTTTAATGCTTCTCTCTACGCGCTTGATGTTTTCTGGTTCGGTGAAAAGGTACATCTCTTCATACTGATTATATTCCTCTTCATTATCTCCCACATTGTCAACCCCAACAATATTTTGCTTTCCAGAAACAACTACGTGCAACTTCTCAGTTTCTGGATCTTGAACATAAAAAACTTGTGCAACATTATCGGTGAGAATCCACAGGTCATCTTTGTAACCCACTTTATTCAAGTCTACCAGTGTCAGCCCGTAATTGTCCACTTTCAAACCATCAGGATGTTTGACCCATTGGCACTCAGGCATTACCATTCTTTCGCCATAATCGAGTTCCCATATTTCCTCTATGAACCCGAAGTATGTGGTCTTCTGCCCTTGTGAATCATAAGCCTCAATACGAACACCACTATTTTGTGCAACACTCTTACTGTCTTTTTCTTTAGTGTAAAATGTGTAACCATTGATGTCATATGCTTGCCATGATGTTACCAAAGCAGATGGGCCACAAGCTAACTTCTTCATTGTTGCCTCTTCTATAGTGTTTCCGTATGATATATTTTTGTCCATTAACCATTCAGTGAAACAACTTCTGTGCTCTTTCATGATCCAGTCCTCTTTGCGGTCTTGGTTTTTATCACGAAGCTCAATTTGGTGTTCCTCGATGTACGGCTCAGCTATTGCGAGCTGTTGTAGTACACCAAAATGTGCACGGTGTACATTCTTGTAATCTTGAACAATAAAAGTTTTCTTATCCACTTTGCCTCTCCCACGTAGTCTACCCTCATGTACCGGTATAGGAACACCTATCGATTTTCCATCTTTGATGTAATCAGCGCAACCCTCAATCACTTCTTCAGTGGTGTATCCTTCCATAATTGAACCCTCTGGGTGAGCACGGTTCCGCACATAACCTTTTAATACTCCTAAATATCTCTCCAACGAAAACATATGATGTAAATATAGTGGCCCCAATGCTTTTATCTGATCAACAAGATGTATGATTAGGTGTACTTGCATATCAAAAAAGGATGGTGGGAAACACATCTCAAGCTTGCACATTGTCTCGACGATGTATGTTTTCAGATAGTCTAAATCTTCACGTGCTATCACCTTTTGCGATACTGCATTGAAGAAGTAACACAAACGTGTGATGACAACTTTTATATGCTCAGGTTTGATTACTCTTATTGCAATGGCAAGGAAAACTGTCATCATCATGTGACAGTCGTGAGAATTATAACCGAATAAAGACAAGTCTTTCATCGAGACTAGTTTGCGGATATTGGATGAGAAACTTGTGGGCACTTTGATCCCACACAAGCAATCGCAAATTGCTTTTTTCTCTTCTAGCGTCAAGTTGTAGCTGGCTGGGGGAAGGTAATGCTTCCCGTTCGCCTTTTCTACTGGATGAAGCTCTGGTCTCAAATCAAGATTTACTAGGTCCATACGTGAATTTAATCCATCCTTTGTTTTCCTCGGCATGTCCAGCAAGGTCCCAATGATGTTGTCAAATACATTCTTTGGAACGTGCATCAAATCAATACTATGGCAAAATTCCAGATTCTTCCAATACGGAAGATACTTGAAAAAAATTGATTGTTTCTTGAAAGCCATGTCAGTTGTATCATCTGAAGATGTACTTTTCTTTCTCTTAATTCCTTTACTCTTTTTTCCCTTACCGAAAGCAATATGAATGTTCTTGACCATTTCAAACACAAGTTTTCCACTGTAAGGTTTCGGTGCAGTATCTTTTTCGATTTTGTTATCAAATTGTTCTTTCATCTTCCTATACTTGTGTGTATCTGTCAAGAACCGTCGATGTCTCATGTACACCATCTTTCTGGATGAAGTGAGGTATAGATATTCAGTTCTATCCATGCACCTAACGCAACCTTTCTTCCCTTTCATTTGTCCCAATAATGTAAACAGTCCGGGATAATCATGCACGGTAACGAATATCATTGCTCTTAGCGTGAAATACTCCCGCTTGTACTCATCCCATGTACGTACCCCTTCATTCCACAATTTCTCCATATCTTCCATTAAAGGTTCCAAGAACACATCAATTTCGATGCCGGGTTGTTTTGGACCTTGGATAAGAACAGATAATAAGATATATTTCCTTTTGTGACACAACCACGTCGGTAGGTTGTACATAGTTAAGACCACGGGCCATGTGCTGTGTATGCTCCTTTTTTCACCAAACGGATTCATTCCATCTGTACCCAAAGTAAACCTCACATTTCTGATTTCCTTCGCAAATTCTGGATACTGAATATCAAAATTTTTCCACTGCGTTGCATCACCAGGGTGTCGTATATGTTTTTCATTCTTCTTGCGTTGCTCGGAATGCCAACGCATAAGTTCAGCCTCCCTAGGGTTTGAGAACAAACGCTTCAAGCGATCAATTACCGGAAGGTACCACATCACCAATGCAGGAATTTTTCTCTTATTCTTCCCGTCTGCATCGCCAGAAGTATCGTCATCGTCACCTTCAGGACCAATAATAAACTTCTTATTCTTTTGAGTCTTTTTCATGTTGGTAACATACTGGTGATTGTAGTCCTTCTTATATCTACTGACACCAACCGCCTGAGATAAGCCCATGGAGTTCCCCTTGCCGCACGATATTGCGGTCCTGATCGCGGGGTGGGTCGCCGCAACCTCCACCCAGCCCATGGATGACCTCTCCAGTCTGCGCCCCACCTGCAAGGTCATGCACGCGGCGTGCCGTGATCCCACCGTGGGCAGGCGCGTGGCGCTGGAGCTGGAGAGCAGCTTGGAGTGGTTCCAACGGCACGGGAACGGGAGCTACGACGTCCTCGTGGAGCGCCTGGCCAACGTGGGCAACCCTCATGCGTGCTACGTCACCGGGTTCGACCTCGTCTTCAACTACGGCCGCGCGCAGGCGCAGCGGGGCACCCAGTTCCTTGCCCGGGCGGCCGCGAACGGCCACAAGGTGGCGGCCTACATCCTCGCCATGCTCCGCTACGACGCCGACCGCGGGGACCGCGATGCCCTCGAGTATATCCGGCAGGTCGAAGGCGAGGCCCACGTCGGCGACAACACGGTCGGGTCCGTCGCGATGAAGAGGACCAACAAGGAGTGTTGCCGGTGTCGGAATCAAGCCATGCAGAGGCTCGACGTTTTCGTGAGCTGGAGGTTACTGCGTAGGCCTCCTCCCGGACCACCGCCGGTGGCGCTGCCCGACATTGACGATGGCGTTTGCCGCTGCCCAACAGGGGGGAACCAGGGGCCTGCCCGCTGCGGCAGGCGAGGGTGGTCCGAGACCGTCTTCTGTACTGAGAACTGTAGGATTGAGCGCGAGTATGACCTGTTCTCCCATAACGTGTTGTACACTATGGGTTATATTAATTAAAAAGAAGTAAATATGAAAAAAGCATTATATTCATCAAGATAGAAAAATAAAAAATAGCATTTGTTGTATGTTTTTTATGTTCTGACCAATTTCAAAGGATTTATGAAGTGAAATTTAATGGTAACCTTTACTTATCAATAATATTACAAGAAAGTGGATTTTTGCCTTTTTAAAGGACCACATTTAATCAAGAATATTAATTAAGAAGAAGTAAATATCTTCACAGGCGGGTATTGCTTAACGACCGCCTGAGATAATGCCCGATACTGTTCTTCCGTTTCCTTATCCCTTGCTTCTTTTTTATTTAGATTCCAATATAAATACTCAAACATGTTTAGATTCTGCAAATTGTGTCCAAATTCGATGATTCTTTCTTCTACATTTGTATAAAATTAACATCAACCACCTGAACAAAATATTTTTAAAACTTGTATAGCTGACATTGTAATGTTTTGGTAAATATCAAATTAATTTCTACTCACATATTATTCACATTTGTGTATCTCATAAAAAAAATTTCCTTCACTCAAAATTGTTGGTATGAACATCTTTGTATAATTTATACATGTATGAATTTTTTAAATTTTTTTAAAAGCATTCCAACATGTCAAACTTCAAATTATCCACCATTCTAACTAAATGCTCATATTCATATGAGGCATTCATCAAATTATGAACACACATTGATTCCAAAAAATTTAAAAAAATATGAAAAAATTCGTAGAGGTTGGTATGATGATTAAAAATGTCCACTGGAAAAATAAATGAAAAAAGCATTATATTCATCAAGATAGAAAAATGAAAAATAGCATTTGTTGTATGTTTTTTATGTTTTGACCAATTTCAAAGGATTTATGAAGTGAAATTTAATGGTAACCTTTACTTATCAATAATATTACAAGAAAGTGGATTTTTGCCTTTTTAAAGGACCACATTTAATCAAGAATATTAATTAAGAAGAAGTAAATATCTTCACAGGCGGGTATTGCTTAACAACCGCCTGAGATAATGCCCGATACTGTTCTTTAGTTTCCTTATCCCTTGCTTCTTTTTTATTTAGATTCCAATATAAATACTCAAACATGTTTAGATTCTGCAAATTGTGTCCAAATTCGATGATTCTTTCTTCTACATTTGTATAAAATTAACATCTACCACCTGAACAAAATATTTTTAAAACTTGTATAGCTGACATTGTAACGTTTTGGTAAATATCAAATTAATTTCTACTCACATATTATTCACATTTGTGTATCTCATAAAAAAAAAGTTCCTTCACTCAAAATTGTTGGTATGAACATCTTTGTATAATTTATACATGTATGAATTTTTTTAATTTTTTTAAAAGCATTCCAATATGTCAAACTTCAAATTATCCACCATTCTAACTAAATGCTCATATTCATATGAGGCATTCATCAAATTATGAACACACATTGATTCCAAAAAATTTAAAAAAATATGAAAAAATTCGTAGAGGTTGGTATGATGATTAAAAATGTCCACTAAAAAAATAAATGAAAAAAGCATTATATTCATCAAGATAGAAAAATGAAAAATAGCATTTGTTGTATGTTTTTATGTTCTGACCAATTTCAAAGGATTTATGAAGTGAAATTTAATGGTAACCTTTACTTATCGATAATATTACAAGAAAGTGGATTTTTGCCTTTTTAAAGGACCACATTTAATCAAGAATATTAATTAAGAAGAAGTAAATATCTTCACAGGCGGGTATTGCTTAACAACCGCCTGAGATAATGCCCGATACTGTTCTTCAGTTTCCTTATCCCTTGCTTCTTTTTTATTTAGATTCCAATATAAATACTCAAACATGTTTAGATTCTGCAAATTGTGTCCAAATTCGATGATTCTTTCTTCTACATTTGTATAAAATTAACATCTACCACCTGAACAAAATATTTTTAAAACTTGTATAGCTGACATTGTAATGTTTTGGTAAATATCAAATTAATTTCTACTCACATATTATTCACATTTGTTGTATGTTTTTTATGTTCTGACCAATTTCAAAGGATTTATGAAGTGAAATTTAATGGTAACCTTTACTTATCAATAATATTACAAGAAAGTGGATTTTTGCCTTTTTAAAGGACCACATTTAATCAAGAATATTAATTAAGAAGAAGTAAATATCTTCACAGGCGGTTGGTGATTACCAACCGCCTGAGAATATACTTACCAACCGCCTGAGATAATCTTCTTCTCAGACGTGAAATTTAATTAACGATGAACACACTACATTCATTAACAATATTCAATCATTCACACAGTTGAAGAACACACAAGATACTCATTCATTAACAATATTCAATCACACAACTCACAAAAGAACACACAAGATGCACAATATTTACACAAGAACACACAAGAACACACAAGATACACAAGTAATATTCAATCACATAGATGAAAAAAGATAGATTTCATTCATTAACAATATTTACAAAACAGAAGCAACTAAAAACAACAAAAAGAAAAACTAATTAAATCCTACTCCTACTCCTCTTCCTTCTCCTCCTCCTCGTCCTCCGGTGGCGACTCCGGCACCGGTGCAACAGGAGACAGGGCCGGCTGCACCGGCTGCACCGGCTGCACCGGCGGTGCAACCTCGAGGTTGCTAGCAGTCGCCTCCACCAGCGTTCTACGGCCCTCGGGGCCAAGAACCTAGGCCATCGTCGCGAACAGAATGTCGAGACGATCAGCCACCCCCATGACGGCGTAGAGGTAGTGGCCCAAGGTACCCATTCCAGTATACTCTGGAAGGGTACCCAGCCCCAAGGCACTCATGGCGCGAGACGTATTGTTGTACGCCTCTCGCGCCATGAGGAGGCGCTGCTCGGTGTTGATCTTCTCGGGGGAGCTGCAACATAGTTTCTTGCAAGGTGGCTCCCTCGGAGGGCTTGGCGGCGGAAGGTCGGCCATAGTGGTGTTGGGTCGTCGGAGCGGAGGAAGACGAAGAAAACAAGAGGATTCAAAGTGAGCGATGCGCTTGTGAGCGATAGCGTGTCTTTAAGGCCGTGCGGAGTGGAAAAGAAAGGTCGCACCTCGGGGAAAAGAAAGGTCGCGCACGCGTGACATGGTCACTGACGTGTGGGACCGGGTCCACATGTCAGTGACCGCTGATTAAGTCAGGGGATCCTCATCCCGGTTGGTGAGGGGTCTTTATGTAGGCGTTCATCAAATTAAGAAGAAGTAAATATCTTCACAGACCCATGTTTAACTCAGGCGGGTGTCACTAACCAACCGTCTGAGATAATTTTATCTTCTCAGGCGGTTGGTAAGTAAAATTCGACTGAGGTAACAATCTTCCCTGACGGTCGGTACTTAAAATCCGCCTGAGAAAATGTGAGTCTATATATACCCCTCGGCAGCATTGGAAAAACCTAACCCGGGCGGAACACTTAGACGCCGTTAGGCTGCCAAAATTTAGTTTGCCGCCAAGTGTTCCCCCTCGTCACTTCCAGGTACGCCGCCGAGCTTCGCCGTCGCCGAGCTTCGCCGTCGCCGTCGAGCTTCGCCGTCACCGCCGAGCTTCGCCCTCCTCACTTCCAGGTACGCCGAGCAAAGCCATTTCCGTCGCCGCCGAGCTTCAAGGTAAACCCTAAACCCTTCGACCTTCCATCCTCCTTCGTCGTGCCGCCTCCCTCCCCGCCCTCGCTGCCGCCTTGCATATCCTTGGTTAGGGTTCGGGAATTAGATAATGGTAGGCATCCTTGGTTAGGGTTCGGTGGAATTCGAAAAACTGTCAAGTTCGGTGGCATCTTTGGTTAGGGTTCGGTGGGGCAAGATTTATGTGGATGGTTATATCACGATAAATTGGTAGTTGGTTCTGTGTGTCTGAAATTGTTCTGACACATTAGTGGTAAACATGATTCTAGACTCTAGTAACAGTAGTATATTCCCTATTTCTGTCATCGGCCTTGCATATGCCACATAATTCTCTATTAGGGGCAAGATTTAGCTATATTTGGTTAAGTTGACCAAATTTGGCTAATTTTGGCTAAGTTACATTAGATATAGTTATACTTGACTAATTTTTACTAAGTTATGCTATATTTAGCTATATTTGGCTACTTTTGCTTAGAGTTAGCTATGCTGACTAAGTTTGGCTAAGTTTGCTTTTATTTCTCTAAGTTTCATTTGAGCAATTGTAGCTAATCTGTGCTACCAAAGATGTCTGCACTTGTGGCTCCATCAGCTTCATTTGAGCAATTGTACCTAATCTGAGCTACCAAAGTTATGCTATATTTAGCTCTGAAGCCAAACAGAAGTTGCTGGCCAACTCATTTGTGATTCCAGGAGCATCCTCACGCCCATATCTAGGTAACACTAGGTGTGGCGATGGAGTCTGAGCATATGATGCCGATCTCTATGATACAAGAATTTAGTTAGACCTATATAACTTCAAAAATGTGTTTTGGCTAAATTTACTTAATTGAGCCAAAATTGAGAAAATTTGTTTTAAATATGACCAAATTTAGTTATGCCATTTATTAGATTTTTTGTATTATTAGATCTAGCATGGAAAGCCCTAAGAAGACTGGTCCTGATAGTAACAACAAAGAAGACAATATGGAGTTTACTGACTCCAGCAGTTCAGGCTCCTATCACAGTCCTTCGGATCCTTTTCCGAATATAAAAATTAAAAAGACTTCAGTGGATCTAGACCCAGAATATGATCCTGCCGACGAGGTATGGATCACGAATCTTAACTTCAGCAGTTCAGGTTAATGTTGGTTGTCAAGTATATGAAGTCTTATAATTTTTTTATACCTAGATTAATCTCGAAGACAATGAGGTGACATCGGCTCCTAAAACCGCAGAAGGTTCACCAATGGATGAATCCTCAGCTTCACTCAAGCGGAAACAAGGGCAATGAGGTCCCAATAAGGGTCCATTGGACCGCATCATGTACATAACAAGGGTCGGTCCAGGTGGGCTTCCCCAAGAACCACTAGATCCAGTTACCAAGTACCGTAATGCATGCGGTTTTCTTGTTAGGGAGGTTGTGCCGATCACAACCGAGAATTGGAGGAAATTACCCGAGCAGACCAAGAATGAGTTGTGGGAAAAGATAAAGAAACAATTCAAGTTCCCGAAAGGCACAGAAGAAGCTGTAAAGAAAGCAACATTGGTCTCTTGCGGCAAGAAGTTTCGATGCTGGAAGAGTGAAATGAATGCTTATGTTAAGGCCAATAAGGTCCCTAGCCCGAGGAAGATGGGAAAAATCACACAAGCTCAGTGGCAAGAGTTTGTTCGTCAAAAGAGCACACCTGATGCTAAAGCTCTAAGTGCAACTAGGTCAGAGCTTGCAAAAAAGAACAAATACCATCATCGCTTGGGGTCTGCCGGATATGCCCCCAAAGTCCAGAAATGGAATAAGATAATAGACGAAATTCTTAGTAAGGGCAATCCTAACCCATTAGAAGGGTGCGATGAGCGAACTCAACGCTGGGTCTTTGCTCGGTCAGGTTTGACCAGTGAGGGCAAACTTGAAAAGCCCGACTCTCTGAATGAAGTAGAGGATAAAATGAAAGAAGTAATTGAAAAGCAACAGAAGGGTCTCTTCAAGCCGAAGAGGGAGAATGACCAACTTACCGCTATCTTGGGAAACCCTGAACACAGCGGACGGGTTCGAGCGGTCTCTTCTCAAATGTCTTGGCTAGATGGTTTCCCTAAAGATAAAGACACATATAGAAGACGTGAGAAGTTTAAGAAAACACTTGATGAAACAATTGCTCAAAAGGTCAAAGAAAATATGCAAGAAATAATGGAACAACTTAGACAATCAGGACAATTAGGGGCACCGAGTACAATGATGGTTCCGGTGCAAAAGGAGCAATTAGTATCTCCAACTGCCTACCCTAGCAGCGTTGGTTCCGTGCCAGGCTCAGGGTCAGCCCATAAGTTCCCTGTTGATGATATTGCTAACGACAAATCTTGTCGTCTTCTTGTCCTGATAGGCAGAGCAGGGAACAAAACCAAACAGGTTGCCACTGCTATGGCAAAGCCTGATCGTGACTTCAACGGGAGTCCACTTCCGTTGTATTATTCTGTGGTGCAAGTTCTTCAGATCATTGATAATGATTATGAAGATTATGAAATAGACCACGTCACACCTGAGGGGATCGCGACTCTGGGGCAGGCTGTCAACCAATTAATCCTTTGGCACCGACGCGATATCGTGTTGGACGATGAGCCAATTTCTAGCCCCGTCGCATCTCCAAATACTGCAACCCCATCTTCTAAGGCGAAAGTGCATGAAGATCCACTCCCAGTCCGGGGAGATCCACTCCCCCTATGTCTGAGCAAGGATGATGATATCCAAGAGCAACAAGTTGGACAACAACTTCAAGCAGTACCAGAGCAAGCTGTTGCTAGTAAAGAGCAACTAGTTGAGCAACAGCTTGAAGTAGTACTAGAGCCAGCTGCTGGGAGTAAAGAGCAATCAGTTGAACAACAGGTTCAACAACAAGCCAGTGTCCAACTTCCGACGACTACTCCTCGATCATCAGTGCCTGTCAAAGTTAGCTCATACGAAAATAAGAAACCTTCATCAGAAGTGACAAAGTATTTGGAAGCTATGAAGGAAAATATTAGAAAATCGAGTGCATCTCGTTCTTCTCATGAGCCAGCATTAGAAGATATCGAGGAGTGGGAAGAAGACGGTGTCATATATAATCGGCAGACGACTTTAGTTAAACCAGGAGTTCCAATATACAAGCTTGAGGATGTTCCTCCTAAATTTGAGAATGGGAAGCCGTTAATGATATCCGTACAACTTAGCAAACAACCCATCGCGCTCAGAAGAATGCATGAGTGGTACATCACTGCCAGCACAAAATATGGTCTTAATTGCGTCACATTTCGTATTCCAAAAGAAGCATTCTGGAGCACTGGAGTAGATAAACGAGTCATTTTATTTGACGAGCTGCTTTCCCTTTTCCATCGGGGCATGCTCGAAATCAACCTGCTGCTCGTCTGGTGCTTGTAAGTGCTCTAATATTTTGTATTTGCTTTTCTTACTACACGCATATGCATTTCATGAGATTATAACAATTCTGGACTTCTTCAATAGGATGCAATACATGGATAATGTAAATTTGGTGCACAAGACAGGTATCCTTGACCCTACTAGGATTGCAAAGTCGCTATTCGACGTCCAGGCGAATCGAGAATCAAGCCAGTACAAACACATGAAAAAAAAAGATTTTGAAAGAGCAATTGCAAAACTTAAGAAGGATAGAAAGGCAGAAGTTGCAGCTTACATAGGACATGCGATGTTTAACTTTGTCAGAGACGGCCAGGACCTCGTAAAGGCTCCGTACCACTTCGAGTAAGTTCGACACATGACATTGAAATAGCAATTATTGGTAATTGTTAACACGTGTGTTTGTATGTTTGTAGTAATCACTACATAATGATCTTCATCAAGCCAACGCAGGGAATGGCAACAGTCTTGGACTCGGTCGATTACCCACCAGATCGTTACAAAGATTTCCTTTCCATTTTGAAAAAGTACGTTTATTCAATAATTTTAATTTACGCACATTTAGAATGTGTTGACAAGTTTTATATGACATTTCTTGTATTACAGCGCTTGGCAGTTTTACGCGGAGCTTGGCGGTCAGAGACCTCCTAATACGAATGCATTGGACACTAAAACGTATTATGCTTCCGAAGCAGCCTGCTGGGAGTGTCTTATGCGGGTATTATGTATGCGAGCATCTTCGGACCGCCGCCGTATATAGAGTCAATCGTGAGGATGTAAGTTATCCTTAATGTCGATACCTTATTTTCTTACTTTTGTGTTTCATTTTCATTGTAACTAGCATAGTTTAATGCTTATATTCTCTGCTGTTCAATATTACCAGAAACATTATTTTCATATTTTGATTCCAACTTCAAAATTCAATTGCTCATAGTACAACTGCTCCAAAAATACCTACTAAATTATTGTATACTCTCACTTTGATCTATACTTTGAGATTGTTCAAACCAACACATTCTAAACCTTGTTATGTGTTATATTGCAGCACAAGAAGAATCTGAACGAAGAATGGCCGGTTTGTAGAAGTATTCCTGATGGAGGAGCCGACAAGATTGCTTCTGAACTCTGTCAGTTCATTCGTCGCGAAATTTTGCACAAAAAGGGGAAGTTCTTTGATAAGAGAGGTTCAGCAGCTGATGTGCCAGAACTTTGCGACTATGCCAATCTAAACAGTTTTTAGTGAAAACTTGTAAACTTTGAGATGAATTGTATCTGTAACTTGTACATATGTATATTGTTTTAGTGAAATTGACTTCTGTGATGATAATATTGTTGTCTTTTGTTCTATGATGATTGTTGTTTTTTGTTCTGTGATTATATTGAATTGACCTGGAAATTAGAAATAACAGCAGTAGTACTGCATGACTGTGAAAAACAATTATCACAGGCGGCTAGATACAAGTAAAGAAACATCTGTGATAACCTAATTTTCACAGGCGGTGTCTGTTATGGTAGAAACCGGCTACGTTAAAGGGTCTTCACAGACGGCTGATATAGGTAAACTTCGTCTGTGATAACTTCATTATCATAGACGGGTTAGTTATGCTTCAATAACCGTCTGTAAAGACAAATTATCATTGATGGTTAGTTATGCTTCAACACCCGTCTGTGAAGATACATTATCATAGGCGGTTAGTTATGCTTCAAAATCCTCCTGTGAAGACACATTATCATAGACGGTTAATTATGCTTCAATACCCGACTGTGAAGACTCATTATCATAGGCGGTTAGTTATGCTTCAAAATCCGCCTGTGAAGACACATTATCATTGGCGGTTAGTTATGCTTCAATACCCGCCTGTGAAGACATATTATCATAGGCGGTTAGTTATTCTTCAATAACCGTCTGTGATAAGACGTTTATCACAGACGGTTATATATGCTGCACGACCTGTCTCTGATAAAGTATTTTCACAGACGGCTAGCCTAAGTAAAGAACCGCCTATGATAATATGTCTTCACAGGCGGCTAGCCTTTGTGAAGAACTGCCTATGATAATTTGTCTTCACAGGCGGTTTCACTTCTCCGCCTGTGAAATTGCGGATTATCACAGACTCTTCGTTTCAGGCGGTTTTAAAAGCCGCCTGTGATAATAGGTTTGGAGCCGCCTGTGATGAGGCTTATTGTAGCATTGTGAACAGAAATAATATTTCAAGTTTCTCTCATGTGCAAACATACAATAGTAGTGTAGTTTGTCATTGAGCATATGATTCGGGTGATTTCGTTTATCCTTCAAAGGGCACGGTCTTATAAGTCATTGTATAGATGTAGATTATATATGTTTGCGAATGGTGTGAGTAAGTGTGTTCACACATGCACCCAGCTCATGCGCCACTACACACGTGCGTTGTGCCCACATGTTGGGCCAAATGAGAGCTCATACGGCCCATTAAATTTGTCCTCCCTTCCTCATATAAAATTGTTGCCTCGTGAGCAATAGCCATGACAAGGAGAAGAGAAAAACCTAGCGCCAGTGCTTCCAGGAACTGCCGTCTTGCAACCCCCTTTGCCTCGTCTCACTCGAATTTGCAACTACATTCCCCAGATCATAATCGTCGAATTCTGGCATCAGCAAGCTGCACATTCTGTGTGCCCTTCCTCTGCTCTCAGTGTGGGGACTGGAATCTCGACCTTCAAGGATCTCATTGGGTGGTGTCGTGTGATGCGACACCCAATAGTGTGCAAGAAAAGAACGAGAAAAAATTGTAATACCAAGTATTTATTTAAAATAACAGTGGAAGTTTTACAATACTAACGAAAGGAAAGAGAACTATACATCATAGCTACGCTCTCGACACTAGCTATGCAAAAGCAAAGTCATCCATGTCCTGGATACTTCGCACTAGCAACACACAACTTATGGCGGCGTGCAATGTTCCCACTCGGCTGTAAACCCTGGAGGGGGTGTAGCCTCGTCATTGAACCCATCATCAGTCGTATAATCTGCAAAAACTTGTTAACTGCAAACATGAGTTAAGGCTCAGCAAGACTAATTCGTCTCACTAGACATATGCAGGGGTGAATACTAAGCATAGGTAAGGAATAGCATAAAGGACTCGCCTACAAGTGGATCCTTATATTCATATTTTAAATAGCACATGACATTCTTCAGGCACAGCACATCATAGACTCCACAATCAAACAAGAAATGCTTTGCCGATGATATGACATGCACAAAGCACATAATGCTATTACAGGTAAAGTATAGGGAAACTGTAAACTTTTAATTGTACTATCTCTAAACCAAACAAGGTTGTAAAGCAATTGTAATTCAATACATCGTATTCTCCTGACTTCTTCAGTATTTACTATGTCACAACGCAGTGAACAAATGGTACTCTATTACCGCGAGGGACGGTGATTGCAATCAGGGCTCACCCGGAACAACACGACACATACGCACTTTCGGAAATGTCAGCGAGTACTTACAGCAGTACCTACGTAACACTTCAGTACTAGTCGTATATGGCCACCTTTCACTAGACACTCGTATGTCGAACCGGTCGATCCGTCACGAGCAGGAGGTCACCGCGTGGGGCGTACTCTGACGTGCCCACCAGCTTATTTACACCTTGTTGCCCTCAATCCACGCCTATAAAACGGAACGGAATGCCTCGACAAACTAGTATCAAGCTACGTCAGTTTACTGGAGCCCATTTCTCTAGTATGTCGCCGGTACAATTCAAGCTTGTCCAGCAGGGCCACACACGAAACAGTCCTCAATCGACACAAGCAGGGCTACTCACGTGAGACCATGTCTCGCTGCATCCTATCCGCTGCTCGGTCTTAATTTCATATTCATAAATCATTTCTTGATTCCAATTCCCCCCATGTGATAAAATTCCTATCTCGCGAGTAGATTCCAACTACTCAACTTCTACCGAATTCCTAGCATAAGAATAGCAGTTTCTACTCAACGGGTTGTAGACCTACCCAAGACTCCATGAGATTTGTGGGCCATGCAAGTGCATGTCAAACACCTTAAACGTAATGCACAATCATCTGAAGACGTAAGGTGAAATGAAAACTGCAAATACCCTGTAAGGAACTTAAATGCAAACAGGGGCTTGCCTGAATGCGAGTCTGAGTCTATGTTAGTTTCTGGCAGCTGAACTTCCAAAGCTTCTGGCTGCTCCTCGATTTCAGCTACTACACGATATGCATATACTATATATGAATGACTTTGAAAATAATTAATATGCTTAAGGTTATAACTTAATATCTTAGGATCAAAATAAGATAATGATCTTAATTGGCTTTGAGACTTTTATGGTAGATACTGGTGACTATAGAGAAGACTCTTGCAAAGAACAGGAGATGATCAAGGAAGTTTGTTGTTCTTCAAAATTATGGTAAGCAATAACCTTCACTAAATTTTTTGTTGAAATTTTGGAGACCTATAATGGCTACCAGTGGGTGTATCATGTCTCACTGGTTCTAGGAAAATTTGTTTCACTATTTTCTAAGCTTCCTGCAGGGAGAAACCGATTTTACAAGTTTGGAAAAATTTTCTGAAATTGAATTTTGTATTTTTCTAAATTTATAACTACATAGAGATTTGGAATACTGATCAACCCAGTAATTGAAGTCCAATGAACTTGAAATTTTTACTGGAGATCAAGTGTATTAATAATAGTGTTCTGACCAAAATTGGAAATTTTCCAATTAACAGAACTATAGGAATGAATTCTTTAAGCATCTTGCTTATCTGAATTATGGATAAATTTCTATGGATTTTCATAGAAGTCCAAGTGCACCACTGGAAAATATTCTCCATGCTGGTTCTAAAAAAAATTATTTGGATTTTTTTGGACAATTCTACTGGAAGTTATGGATTTTACAAGTTTGGTTAATTCCTGGAATTATTTTCAAAAGGAAGACACTTAAATAATTCAGCCTGGCCCACTGGTTTAAAACCAACCAATCGCAGCAGGGCCGCACCGGGGCCTACGGGATTAACCGACGCAGTCGCACTGGATCCTCGGCCACAACCGGATCCCGCAGTGACTGACATGTGGGCTCCACGGCTTTCTTCAACCTCGGGCAGGCGCTTGCGCACGGCGGCTCCCGCGGCGGTAGCTCGCCGGTGATCTCGCCGCCGGCCAAACTGCTGCGCCAAACTTGCCAAGACTCGCCACCTGGGGGTTTTCGGGGGCGCTGAGCACGTCGGTGAGGTTGGCATCGGCTGAAACGGACCGGAACAACCCGTGCGACGGCGGCGGCGGTGGCGGTGAGAGCTCGGGCGTTCTTGAACTTACTCAACTCAAGCTCAAACAGGTCGGGAACTACTTCAAAAGATTTCTGGCACCTCAAGGTTCAAGAATCTAGACTAGGGAAGAGAGGAAACGACCGCAAGATATGAGCTTGATGACAAAGTACGGTTTTTCAACCGGCGGCCGCGAAATTTTGAAATCTAAGGTGCTGGGTTGATAAATTTTAGGGTCCTTGGGCAGGGAGTTGCACTAGGATATATAGGAGCTATCTGCTAACCAGATTAAAGGTTGATTGCAAGAATGAAACAAATTTAAGTGTGAAGCCTTGCTGTTCTATTGAAAAATGATTCGGTTGTCGAATAAAAACTCGAGCTACACTTCATGTCATGGGCTTAAATTTGGTGAGCATAAACTAGAGAGGATTGCAAAACTTTTTGCTTAAAGGGTCAAGACTAGAAACAGCCTAGAACCGGAGCTCAACGGTGAGGTAGTGAAGGTTCCCGGCGGCTTCCTCGACGGCGACCGGAAAATTTCGAAATACCCCCAGTAGAAGCTATGTCACGATCAATGACCAAATAGAATATGTAGAGGAGGTTGTTACAAGACTTTCATCTACTCACAGCTCGGCGAGAAAAGTCTTCAATCCTCGGCCAAAAGCTCGAAGAACAGAGGCGACGGCGATGGCGCGAAATTGAGGTGGAGCTCGACGGTGATGGCCAGGGGGTGGTACTTATAGGCATAGAGGGACGAGAGGAGCTCGCCACGGCGCAAGCAAGCAGGCAGCTCGGTGGAGCTTGCATGCGTGCGGTGTCGAGCGCTCCCGGCATCGATCGGCGGGGACAGCCGGATACAGAGCACCCCGTCGGTTCACTCGAGTATGTCAGGCTGACAGTGGGTCCCACCTCCTCTTATCCCCTTCCCTTCTCTGCAACATCAATTCTCCTACCAAACTTGATCCAAAAATTCCAGATTTTTTGTGGAGAGGCTCAATTAAATATATGGAACTTGATTCTGAAATTGGATTCCGAATTGGAACAAGTTTCATTTGAATTTCAAATTTGAATTTGAAATTGAATGAAATTCAATGGGGTCAATGAATTAAATAGCAGAAGAGTTTCACAAATTGTGAAACTTTAGGAATAAGTCAAGCAGGTCATGCTGACCATGATGGCGTGTTCAAATCTTGATGTTCAAATAAGTTGAACAGAATTCAAAATTTGAACTCTAAATATGGCTTGAATTTGCTAAGCGTCTCAATTAAAATAGCAAATGGACTTCAAAAATCTTGAAATTTGGCAGGAAGTCTATTTGGAATATTATGAGACCATGGAAAAATTTATGGCCTCAGATATGAATATTTTTGACAGGGCCAAATGTACAGTAGCATATTCAATTTGTAACTAATTTGAATATATATTTGGTTCTGCATATTAATTTGACCTAGCAATCTCCATTCCAATAATTCCAAAATTTGCAGAGAGGTCAATAGAATAAATCTAAGATAATTGGTGAAGTCCATTCCCCATGTTAATAAAATTTAAGCATGAGTGAAAGAAAAGATTTGGTGATATCAAGTTCATAAACATAGCTATAATTGATCTCCATTAGGGTTGATAAGCAACTTACAACTGAACTTCATATGAAGGAAAAAGTGGGATTTTACACTAAGCCTCTACTCACCATGAAAATGCTTGCGATCATTTATTTTGAAATAAGCATGGAATATTCTTTATTTTGAAACCTGACTAGAAATCTTTAACTTCTCAAGAGATGGTAAAATACTCCCAGATGTGAATGTTGATTAGAAATATATGTAACAAATCAATTCCTGTATTCAATGCTTTGCTGGCAAGGCTGTTTCGGATGGGTACCAAAGCTTAGTTCCGCCAAAGGAACGGAACGTAACAGACCATGATGGCTGCCGTTGGTTGGATTTGGGTTCAGGCGGGGGCTTGGGTGCCCTCTTATAGGCGACACTGCATACACTCTGGGCTTTTGGGCTGGCTGATCGAATGGGCTCCCTACTGGGCTACACATTACGTACGGGTTCTTATCCTTTCCAGGCCCACTAGTCAGCTGGGTCGTGAAGACAATTCTGTTCATTTTTAAGGCGGGGGAATCAAATCTGGTGCAGCTGATCATCGTCGCTCCTCTGCTTGACGCCTCCGGCGAATGCGAATGCAAATGCTCGAGATTAGGACAAGGAGCCAGAAAAATGGAGACGGACCGCCTGAAAGTGCTGAGTAGCCGATCGACCTGGTGGCAATGAGCTACCGCGGTGACCTGCTGCTGGTAACCATTAACAGATGCACAAAGCTGGCTGGAGAACAGGCTCCAGCCCAAGTGGCTAATGGATCCGCGTGTGAGGGTTTGATTTCTGGAATCCAACTCGGTCTCTCATTTGAACTTGTTTCAAAATAATATTTCAGTTGTTTCTCATAAATAAAGACACAATAATAATGCAACATCCTCATCACACATTCGATTCCGGCGGTTTCGTTGATCTTTCGAATGAGACGGTTTTATATAAGTCGTGTCTAGTTGTAGAGTAGATGTCCATGAATGGTAAGTATGTTCACTCATGCACTGAGCTCATTATACCCTCATGTTGGGCGAAATGAGAGCCCATACGGCCCATAGTGAAACTGTTTTCTCTTCTTCAAATAAAATTCTTGCCCCGTGAGTAACAACCGAGACAAGGAGAAAAGAAAACCCTAGCGCTGCCGCCGCCGGGAACCACCCTCTCGCAATACCCCTTGCCCTGTCTCGCTCGAATCCGCAAATACATTCCCCAGATTGTAAGCATCAAATCCTTTCTAAACCTGTGGCTCTTTTTCGCCCCTTCCAGTTTCTCGCTGAATTTTTTTGGCCGGTCTTGAATTCCTGAGGTGTTTCCTTGCTGCCTGCCCTTTTTTGTAGATAGGTGTTATGTTTGTGGAAGCAAGGAGGAAGATGGCCAGGGAAGGGAGGCAAGGGGCTGATCACAGCGAAGACGATGACCACCTACGTCAACAAGAACAAGGACAAGAATCTGCCCATAAGCCGCTCCACGCGCGCCGGTCTCCAGGTTCATCGTCATCGTCCCCCCACCCCATAATATCCGCTTATATGTTCTTGTTGGCTTCTTTCTGCCGCTCGCTCGACAACAAGGGCTAGTTCTTCGTGGTGGTTCATGTGTCCGATTTGGTCTAGATAAATGAGAAAATTGGTCCGCCAGTTAACTGAACTTTTTTTATTCCGTTTCCGGTTAACCACAAAAAAATGTGCTTAGCAGAGCGTGTCGGGTTCATCTGGACTGCGCTCGTGCTTGTGTTGCCAGAGATGGCAGAGGGGTGGCTCCGCGATAGGTGGTGGGGCACAGGATGTGATAGGGTCGCAGTGGGCGAATCTGATGTAGGCGGCAGAACACGTTCACACTGGAGCTGGCAGAGGGGTGGCTCTGCGGTAGGTGGTGGGGTGCAGGACGCGACTTGGATGCGACGGGGTGGATCTGCTGTAGACAGGAGAACACGGCCACACCAGAGCTCGACGATGGAGGGCATGATGGGACCACGTCGGAGCTCGGACGCGCCACCCGGTGAACCAAAAATAATAATTGAAAAATCAGTTTTTGCATAATTCTATTCGAAATATGACCGGTTCGGTCAATTTTAGTTAGTTCCATTTCAGTTCAGGTTAGTTTGATTTTCGGTTTTTTTCTCAGCTTGATGTGGCACGGGCTCCCAAAATGCCACGTGTTGGGGTAGGACCTCACCCTACTACAAGGGTGAGCTCCAGTGCAGCCACGTGGCTCGAAGCATCAGGCCGGATGCCTCCCATGGAGAAGGACTCCGCAGCTGCCACGTGCCGTGGAGAGCTCCGAAGCTGACACGTGCCCCAAAGCACCAGGACAGACGCCTCCCGCGGAGATGGGCTCCGGAGATGTCACGTGCCCTAGAGAGTTCCGGAGCTGCCACGTGTCCCAAAGTGTCAGGCCGGTTGCCTCCTTCAGAGAAGGGCTCTGGAGCTGCCACGTGTCCAACAATTCACCCTGGGCGGTGGGGTGCAGGAGTCAAGGGATGGTGCGCCCTGTCTAAATCCAGCATTGAAACCCACCCCCGGCTGATAACACGGAGCACGCCAACGGTCAGGGACCGCTACGCCCAATCACATCATAGTGAAGACGCTGCAGGCCTACCCCGCTCCGCCAAATGGGTAGCTTTCGACAACAAGACCGATGGACGGGACGTCCCCTGACACCGTCTGTGACTACGCATGCGCCACTAACGATAGAGGTGGCAAGACGACAGAGGTGGCAAGTATTCAAGCCATGTTCAGAGGATGCTTGTGCGAGAATCTTTGGATCTTTTAGGATAAGATCGCACTGGGGCCACTTGTCGAGCCCCAGACCTTACTTGTAAGGCATCTGACCTTGTCTATAAAAGGACCAAGACCGTCACCGTTACAAAGGATCCCCAACTTACGCGTACACACACCAGCAATACAACCTCACCGTGGAGTAGGGTGTTACGCTCTTACGGCCCGAACCACGTAAAAACCACCGTCTCATACTCTCATACGCGCGACCTCTCAATTGAAGACTAAGCCCTGCCGATCAAAGAACCTCCGCGGGTTGCTCCATAGCAGATCCTGGAGAAGTGTCACATTAACACTTCGACAGAATATAATGTTAGAAGTAATCTTGATGTGTGAGTCAGGCATGTAGTGCGGGGTGTGTGTTGCCATTCTGCCTGCAGGTGTGCTGCGGCAGGTCGCGCGAGTCCATGTGCGAGGCATGTGCCACGTCGTACGAGTCTGTTGGCAAGTTTCCGGTCGTGTGCCAAGGACGTGAGCAGGATGCGATCATGCGAGCAGGGATGTAGCTGATTCTAGCAGAGGATCCAGAGCCGTGATGATGTGAGAAGTAGTCCGGAGAAGGTGCATGCACGAGCGGGAGGCCAGCTGCACATTGTGCACGTGGACGGTTGGATCAGGATGCAGGCATGCAGACGTACTTGGTTTGTTAGAGTCGTGCCGCAGGATGTGCTGGTGAGGGCCGAAGGGTAAGGAACATGCATCAAGAGATTGGTAAAACGTGTGCGTGCGCGTATATAAAGTAGAAGCCTATACGTGTGAAAGGGTTGTACCGAGCAGTGTGTTGCCGGCTCCAATGGCGTGAGTGCTGCAGCGTGTGTCGCCAGTGGCGGGAGTGCTGCCACATTGAGCAATAGGCTCCGGGGCCAGTGGCGTGAAACACAATGATGTGAGTTGAGCCCAGAGAGAAGAAGAGACGAAGGTGTTCGTCTGTTTGTAGGGATGGCAACGGGTCGGGGTCGGGTTCAGGTCGGATAAATCAAATACCCGCCCGAAATGAAACTGTGCACGGGTAGATTTTTGTACCCGAACCTGTTCGCGCGGGTAAAAATTAACATTCGAACCCGCACCCGACGGGTTTCAGGTACCCATCGGGTACCCGCTTTTAACATTCGAAAGAGATCGTAGATTGAAGCTGCAGTATGTGGGCAGGTGGCGGCCATACATTGTCAGCTGGGAGCAGAATGACTAGAGAAGGATGGTGAAAAAATGATAAGAGTCCAACAGATATTTGTGAAAGTCATGCTCGATGAAATTTCAGGAGAAAGAAGAGAGTGTAGCCCACAAAGATAGTACGTGTCATGTGTTCATACAGAGAAGACACAGATTCATACAGAGAAGACATAATCATGTGGCAGAGGAGATAGCAGAGGTTGCATTTGCACCGAATATGACAGTGTGGCACTGCTCATTCCCGGTGCTGCTTATCTCTTGCCATTTCTCTCCAAAGCCTGAGGAAGACGGTGTCGGAGGCCCAGGTAGCACCAGGGATGGAGGGCGGCACCGCGGCAGCACGACCAGCAGCAGTAGTAGGTGGCCAGGTAGGACGATGGCGTCAGGGCCCAGCCAACATCGGGGACGGAAGGAGACACTGCGGCCAGCTGCAGTCGGCAGCAAGGTAGGACAGCGGCGAGGCCGGAAGATGGCGTCGGGGGCAGAAGCCGGGGCGTCGGCACGGGAGGAGGATTGGAGACGCGAGGAGTCTGCACGTTACAAAAAAAAAAGGGTGGAACTGAAAACTGATTAGTGTTACAAGTTTTTATATGGATGTGGTCTATGGGTCTTGGGCTATTGTTGCCTTGTGGGCTCAATATGTAAAATAAAATACATATTTGGGTACCCGCGGGTTACCCACGGGTGGACAAGAAAACAGAACCCGCACCCACAAAATATCGGGTCGGGTATGGGTTAGACCCACAGGTAAAATTGTGTATCCGTACCCGCACCCGTCGTCGGATGCCAAACCCGATGGATACTCGCCCCCGCGGGTATGATTGCCATCCCTACCGATTGTAACATCCATTTTTCATGTACAAAAATTTGCTCAAACCCTTGAACATTGTTGTATGCATTTTGGGTGATTTTTGAAGTTCAAACGTGTAGCAAACGAATTAAATTTGAATTTGAATTCAAATCAAAAGAAAAGAAGTGAAAAAGAAAAAGAAAAAGAATTAAAACCCTCCCTGGGCCAAACTTCTCCCCCGGCCCAACTTCACCCTTCCCTCACCGCAGCCCAGCCAACCCCTCCCCTCTCTCCCTCTCTCTGCCAGGTGGGGCCCGCGTGTCATACCTTCCAGGGAGTAACCGCCACTCCCTCTTTCCCGCGCCGCGCCCACGCCGAACCCCCCCCTTTGCAACCGCCGCTCCACGCACGAATAAACCCGGGGAAACCTCCCTTCGCATGCGCCTGCAACCGCCACACTCCCCTCCGCTATAAACTCATCCTCTCTCCCTTGTTTTCCCCCTTCCCGCACGCAAACCCTAGCACACCGTCGCTCTCGGTAAGCCCCGCACGTTCTCGTCTAACCGGCGATCACCGCACTCCTCTCTCCCCTCTGACCTCTTCGCCGTGACCCCAGGAGCACGCCGGACACGTTGGAGCAAGGAGATCGCCGGAGATTTGCCAAGCTCGACGAGCACCAACGCCAACCGCCGCCGTTCCTCGTCGCCGACCCCTCTCCGGCCGATTCCGTGCCCCAACACTCCCCTAGGTGTGTTCCCCTACTCCTCCTCTCTCGGTTCATGCTCGTGGCGCGTAGGATCGATGTAGGAATCGCCGTTTGGGCCAGCTCCGGCGAGGTCCGCCGCCGCGGACTCCAGCGCCGCCGCGCGCGTGTGGCCGGCATCGCCAAGGGCGATGTCGACTGTTGGAGTCGGCAGATCTCCTGACACTGGTAAAGTGTTGAAGGAGTTTGTGGTTCGGTGTGGGCGCGCGGAGAATCAAGAAGGTGAATTGCAGTTTAACACAGGAGACACAAGGATTTACGTGGTTCAGGCCGCCTGAGCGTAATACCCTACTCCACGGGTGTATTGGTGTTGTATTAGCTTGTCAAGTATGATCGCTTGTCCACGTCTGTGAATGTCTGTGAACCTCCCTCCCTCGTGTATCGTCAGCCTGTCCTTTTATAGTACAAGGACATGCTGTTACAAGCTAGCCTGACCCGACATGTGGCCCCGGCGGTTACTAGTATTGATACACGATTAATTGTTGTTAATGATCCTGTAACGGGCTCCGACAGCGCCATTACAGGTGTTAAGATCGTCCGTTTAAGTGTCATTAATATGGCATTAATGACATTTAATCGGGTCTTGAAGTCCTTGGCTTTCCTTTGAAGATCCGGAGCCGTTACAGGGTCTTCCGGAGGTTAGAGGCTGCCAGCTCCAACGTTTGGACACGTGGCAGCTCCGGAGCTTGCTGTGGAAAGCAGGTAGCTCCGGGGCTATCTGACACGTGTCAGGTCCGGAGCTTCTCTCGGTCATGGGTTAGGTCCGGAGGTGCCATTTCGGTACCTGGCCCGGAGCTTCCCCCTTGTGGGCGGTAGCTCCGGTTTGGCAGTACACGTGGCGACCTAGGGATCAACCATGTTGGAGAAGCAGGTCCGATCATGTCTGACAAGTGGGCCTCCGAGGGTCTTCAATCCAAGTAGACGGCCTTCCCTCGAGATCTTTGTAACCTCAGGGGGTGTATGGTTTTTAGGGTACCGACAGTGGCCCCCTGGACCTACCTCCGAGGAAGGTCACTGGGGTGAAGTCGTTCCGTTGGAGGTGGGTCCATCCTTGCGACTCTTGAACTGTGTCTTCAAGGGTCTTTGGAGGTGCCGTTGGCAGGGTTTTATAGTTAGATCCCGCCGCGTGGCGCACTTCAGGCGGCAGATGAGATCTTTGACGTGCGGATCTCACGCAATTGAAGGTCGCCGGTTCCCGATACGAAAACCATATCGGTTCCGCGCGCCCTGTCAGGCCGCCGCCTTTGGGTTTCCCGCCTCGTGATGACAACCGTTCGCCTGGGTAAGAGCTTCGACTTGATCGTCGGGGTGGTCCCGGGCCCTCTTGTCATCGGCTGGGTTGAATTCTTGAGTAGTATCTCCGACTTCCCTGCAATTTCCATCCAAGCGTTGCGAGGGCTTACTTAAGAAGGAAAGCACGCACCGTTGGGAGTTCTTTGCGCCTCTCATCTGATCTTGCGCTCAAACTCCCGACTCGTACTTCGCTCCTCTTCTCTTGCCTAGTTGTGCCGCGATGGAGTTGGGTCTGCGTGAGAGTCGCCTGAAGACTGACAACGATTTGAAGAAGGTCTGGGCCCTCATGGGGTGGTCCTCGGACTTCTTCAACCGCTTGGTCCGTGCCGGCGGAGAGCTCCCCTTTGAGAAGGAACGCGCTGGCGAGATGGTGTACTTTTCTTCGTACGCCATGGTGGGGCTGATCCCACCTTTTTCTTCTTTCTTCTTGATGCTGCTAGACTTCTATGGTCTGCAGCTATACCACCTTGGTCCTCACTCCATTCTCCTCGTGTCCATCTTTGTCCACTTCTGCGAGATGTGGGTGGGCATCCCCCCTGCGTCGAGCTCTTCCGAACCTTCTTCACCGTTCACACCACCGGCCGGAGCAATGAGTACCTTGGCTTCTACTACTTCGTGAAGCGCAAGAAGTGCCCATTCAAGTACCTCCGGTCGTTCCCTTCCGGGAAGTGGGATGACTGGAAGAAAGATTGGATAGTCGTCAGGGTGGAGGAGCATGAGCGGTTGGAGCTGCCAGACGGTCTACCCGGCATCGACACGTCGATATGGAGTGAAGTTCCGGTGCTGGCGGAAGCTTTCGACCCTGCCCTGACCAGGATCCGCCGATGCGTGGAGGGAGGATTGACTCCCCAGGCGGTGTTCTGCAACTTCCTGACCAACAGGTGGGCGCCGCTGAAGAGGAGGGAGAAGCTCGCCTGGGCCCTCAACAGCGTGATGGACGAGGACCGGGTTGAGACCGGGTTGAAGTCCAACATGGTGGGGAAGGCCTTGGAGTCCCACCTCAAGAAATTCCAGCATGGCATCGACATCGACGGTGATGACTTGACTCCACCGTCGGCCTTTCTCCCCCTGAACATGGAAGTGGAGTTCAGCAGGGAGCTCCGGCGGGCGATGCCCGCGCTTGACGACCTTGGTGTCGTCGAGAGAAGACCACCCACCCGGGTGGCAATCCCCGGGGTGCCCGAAGGCGGCTCGGTCCCTACTCCACAGCCGAGGGTCGAGGTCATCGGCAAGGGCAAGGAACTGGCGGAGGAGCCGGAGAGTCGGAAGAGGAAGCTATGACACGTCGACGGAAGGTCCGTCAGGCCCGCTACTTCCGCCTCGGTTCCTTGTCCCCAGGGGGGAAGATCTTCTGCCGCCGTGGCGACTGTCCCCGTAGTGGGGTCCTTCCGGAACGATACTGTTCCTGCAGTGGGATCCTCCCGGAGCGCGTCTGTCCCCGTGGTGGAGCCCTTTAGGGGTGCTAGCTCCGGGTGCACGACTCCGGCACCTGGGGCGGTGGGAGCCTCCAGGTCCAGGGGTTCCTCCCGATCGAGGAGAGCCTCGACCCGGGAAACGCCTGTGGCTGCGACAAGTTCTGGGGGGCCTCCCGGAGCTCCTACGCCGACCTTGGCCAGCCCGGAACGTCCGGGAAAAAGGTTCCCCGCAAGCTGGTGCGGAAGCCTTCCAAGGTAATTTTTGATCTTTACCTTGGTTAACTTTTTAATTGTAGCGATTGTTCGTTAATTTTCTTTATCCATCCTCTGCAGCGTCCCCAAGAAGGGGAGTGAAGCTCCACCCTTGGCCACGATGTCTGAGGCCGTGGGAGCTTCTGCTCCTGTCCCAGTGCCGCCCCAAGTGGTGGCTGAGGCTGCGACAGCTCCGGCGCCGGCTGTCGTGGTCATGAACCTCGACTCGTCCCCAGAATTTCCCGTGGTAGCGCCGAACCACGGGAGTGAAGACACGCCAGCGGCACTTGTCTCGGAGGTTGAAGCTCCGGGTCCTGGTGCTGCAGTAGTGGAAGCTCCGGCTGTAGAGCTGGAAGAAGTAGTAGTCCCGGCCTCGAAGCCGGAACTTTTCGAAGACCCGGCGATTGAGCCGAAGGTGACTGAAGCTCCGGCATGCGAGCCGGAAGTCGAGGTAGTTCCGGCAGTTGAGTCGGTTACCTCCGAAGTACCGGTCGCTGAGCCGGTTATTGTTGGAGCGCCGTTCACAGAGCCGACGGTTGAAGAGGTGAGGGAGCTCGAGCCTCCCTCAGAAGAGGTGTCCCGGTCGGAGCCTGTAGCAGCTCCTGTTCCGGAGGTGGCGATGTTGATGGTACCTGTGGCCGAGCCGGAGTGCCTAAACGAAGTCGCTGGCCCCCTGCCCGATGGAGCGAATGAAGACTTGGCGGCGGGGCTTTCTTCGATGGCGACTGAGGCCATCCCGGAGGACGGCCCTAGCGCCTTGGAAGCTCAGGGTTCCGCTCTCGTAGAGTGGGACCCAATTTTTGTATGTGAAGACCCGCTGGAACCAGCGGAGGAGACCCCAGCAGGCCCGGAGCCCATCTCGCTGTCGATGTCTATCGAAAACGCCTGCTCTAGTCTGCGTCAGGTCCAACTGGCCTTCTTCCACGACAGCAAGGCTCTTAAAGAGGAGCGCCAAACCCTTAGGAGGTGGCGTAATCGGCTCCACTTCGAGACTAAGCTGGCGCAGTTGAGGCTAGCGGACGACAAGGAGTGGATCAAGCGGGAGAAGATCCGCCTGGAGTACTGGGATAAGCTACTGGATGAAAGGGAGAGCATGACTCATGACCTCGATGCTCAATCCCGGGAGATCCACGATCAGGCCAAGGCTACCAACGATGCGGCCAATGCTCGGTACGAACAGCTTGAGGCCATCAACGCCGCACTCATCAAGCACCGAGAGGTACTCGAAGGGAGGGAGAGACGGCTCGAGGACGAAGAGCAAAAACTCCTGGAGCTGCGGGATGACGTCCTGAGGTGGGAAGAGGAGCTCGCCGAGAAAGTAGCTCTGGCTGACAAGGGCCTCGAGGAGCGCACTAAGAAGTTGGAAGAGCGCTGCCTCGAGGAAGAGGAGAAGACCTGGGTGCGGGGGCAGGAACTCTACGAATACGAGTGTGCCCTTGTTGCCCGGGAGAAGAAAGTGGAGGCTAGGGAGAAGGACCTGGTTGATCGTCGGAACAAGATCCACCTCCGGGAGGAGGAGCTCGGAAGACTTGAGAGGCGGGTTGCTGCAAAGATTCAGCAAAACGCCAAAGAAGTTGAGCGCCTCGCCCGTGAGAATTCCGAACTGACGGCGGCCAAGAGATCCCTGGAAGAGGTGAAGGGCCTGAGGACGGCAGACTCCCTGCAGATTTGGGAGTTCCTGGGCAAGGCCAATGATGAGTTGACGCCGATGGGTTTCAGCCCCATGCGCCCGGATGATCCGGAGCCGGAGCCGGACCTTGCGCTGCAGGCGTTGAGCGCAGCAGGTAGCAAGCTCTCCATGGTGGGCGACGTCATCGCGGACCAACTGGAGGTCGAGGGGCAATCCCTGGCGAGGAACGTCACAGAATATGTGCTGACGTGCTACACCAGCCGGAACCCTCAATTTCCTCTGGACCCGGTGCTCGAAGGCCCCGTCGAAGGAGAAGGCGAAGCTACCCGAGCCAGCGTGTCGGAGGTCGCCCAGAAAGTCGCCGAGTTCTTCCATAGGGTCTAGGACCATCTCTTTTAGCTCTCACTTGTATTTTCTCTTCTTCTTCCTCAATTTTGTAATCCCTTGTCTCTAGATGTACTCTCCTGTCTCCAGATGAATGAAATCCCCAAATTTTTGCGAATTTCATTTTTTGTCTTCAACATCTTTATCTTCACTTGGCCCCCTGGTAGATGTACACAATTTGATTGTGAACATGTACCAAAAGGATATTGAGTTTTGTTGAAGACGCATTTGCTCCGAACATGTAGAATTTAGGTCCGAAGTCTTCGATAGTGAAGGTTCCCTGAGGTTGTCGGAGCTTAGAAGCTCCGGCATTGTCCATCGCTGGAGCTTGGTAGCTCCGGCAATAGCCTCTATCAACACGTAGAGCGTCGATAGTTAGTCCTCCGGGGTGTCGGAGCTTAGTAGCTCCGGCAGTGACCTTTGCCAACACTTGGTTTGTTGGCAACAGACTCCATTTACGGGGTCTTCTCACCATCTTTTACTCAGCGTCGACGGTTGACCCCCTTGGGGGAGTCGGAGCTTGGTTAGCTCCGGCTTTTCTCCATCAATCGTAGAGTTTATTTTTCCTGCACACTTAAGCCAAGAAAAATAGTAAAATTCGTTCCTTGTCTATAATTTCGTCGCGGCTTACGATTCTCAAGGAAATTTTGAGTTGAACGCGATTTTAAATACAACCAGATTCGTTGTCTTTTCTCTTAGATCCAATTGTCCATGGACCCGCCTTACTTCGGCCTGCCGGGGTGTAGGTAGAGTGGCGTACTTAGGGTGCTTGACCAGGCTAAGTCGATAGCACACTCCGGCCCTAGATTGGCTTGGCGGATTTCAGACGAGTTGGCCACAAACGATATTTAAATCCAAAAGATCTGACAATGCAACTCGAATCGTATATAAACCGGTCAAACTAAAATTTCTTAAGAATTGCACGTCTCTATTATAGACAAGAAAGAGAAAAATAAAAATGTCGAGCCTGCACAAAATGAATGCACGTGGAGTCTATTTCACATGAAGATGTCTTTCATTATAGGTTCGGGGTACAGGGGAAACAAGTACACTCTTAGGGTACGGAACCAGGCTAAGTGTGTTTGGTTTCTCGTTTGACCCAGGGTAGTTAGCCACACTTTTAGTCCGGAGACTGTGACAAGTGCTGCATGAGCTTTGCGGACCTTTCGGGAAAGGTCCGGCCGCTCTCCCGGAGGAACTATCCGACTTTGTACAATGACTCTATAACATACATCTCAAGTTACTCAAGACTCACCTCCGTGGTATTAAGTGTAGAACTTACGGAGGTGCTCGATGTTCCAAGGATTTGGGAGAGGTGTCCCATCCTCGGTAGCCAAGCGAACGCTTCCGGGACGGGATACTTTGATCACTCGGAAGGGTCCCTCCCAGCCGGGGGAGAGTTAGTTTAACCCTTCTCTGGATAGTATTCTCCGTAGCACCAGATCGCCTTCCTCGAGCTGTCGGTTGTGTACATGCCGCTGGTGATAACGCCGTAGAGCTTGGCGATATCGGGCATTCCGAACAGCTGATTGGCACCTTCCCTCCTCGAGGAGGTCTAGGTCTTCACGCCGGAGCTGGTCCTGCGCGGCTTCGTCGAAGGTCCGGACCCGGAGCGAACCCAAGGTGATTTCCGGAGGAAGGATTGCTTCAGCTCCATACACCAGAAAGAAGGGTGTTTCTCCGGTTGACCGGTTTGGAGAAGTCCTGTTGGCCCATAGAGTGGGTGGAAGCTCTTCGATCCAGTTGGCTCCGTGCTTTTTCAAGCGCTCATAGGTGCGCGTTTTGAGTCCTTTAAGGATTTCTGCATTTGCTCTCTTGGCTTGGCCATTGCTGGCTGGATGAGCTACGGAGGCGTAGCAAACTTGTATGCCGAGGTCTTTGCAATATCCTTGGAATGCGGAGCTTGTGAACTGAGTCCCATTATCAGTGATGATTTTGTTTGGGACTCCGAATCTACTCACAATGGATTGTAGAAAGTTGATAGCAGACTGCTTGTTGATCGTCACAACTGGTGTTGCTTCCGGCCACTTGGTGAACTTGTCAATGGCGACGTACAGGAACTTGTAACCTCCGACGGCTCTTGGGAAGGGTCCCAAGATGTCCATCCCCCACACAGCGAAGGGCCATGTAGGAGGTATCATTTGTAAGGGCTTAGCAGGTGTATGAATTTGCTTTGCATGAAATTGGCATGCTTCGCATTTCTTCACCAGCTCAGTGGCATCCTGGAGCGCTGTAGGCCAGTAGAAGCCATGCCGAAAGGCTTTTCCGACCAGCGTGCGGGAAGATGCGTGGTTCCCACACTCGCCTCCATGGATTTCTGCGAGGAGCTCGCAGCCTTCTTCCCTTGTGATGCACCGCATTAGGATGCCGTTGGCACCGCACCGGTAGAGATCCCCTTCTACCAGCGTGTATCTTTTAGCCAATCTGACTACCCGGTCAGCGGATACATCATCGTCAGGAAGGATATTGTCTTTCAAGTAGTTCCGGATCTCCGAGATCCATGCATCAGAACTGACTTGAGCATTTGAGTCTTGCGTGCTGGGTTGCTCGGAGCTTCCAGCAGCACCTACGACCCTTGATGGCTGCCATGGTAACAGGGCCATTGGGACCGTCAGCTTCGGGATGCTGATCTCGCCCCCTTCGTTCAGTTCGGCAGGCTGAACTGTGGGTTTTGACAATCTCCGGACAAAGATTCTGTCAGGAGCCGGAGCTCCGGTTGACGCTTTAGTCGAGAGTTCATCAGCTTCAGCGTTGTGGGCACGCTGAACATGGTGGAGGTCTAGGACTTCAAAGTCCTTCTGAAGCCTTTGGACTTCAAGGAGATAAGCAGCTAGCTGGAGATTATTGCAGGAGCATTCACCCTTCACCTGTTTGATGATGAGCTGTGAATCTCCTTTGACCAGCAGTTGCTTGACACCGTATGATAGTGCCACCTTTAGTCCATAGATGAGTGCTTCATACTCCGCCATGTTGTTGGTCGCCTTGAAGTCAAGGTGCACCATGTATTTTACCTTCTCCCCTGTCGGTGCAAGGAGAAGGATTCCAGCTCCGGTCCCCTGCTTCTGCATTTAGCCATCGAAGTAGAGGGTCCAGTGAGGCTCGGTGAAGGTTGGAGCTTGATGCTCTGTCTTCTGTTCACTGGGGCCCCCAGGGTTTGATGGAGAGGGAGTCCATTCCGCCACGAAATCTGCCAACGCTTGACTCTTGATTGCTTGCCTCGGAATGAATTTGAGATCGAATTCAGCCAATTCTGCTGCCCACTTTGCAATATTCCCAGTTGAATTGGGATTATGCAAGATCGCTCGAAGTGGATAGGAGGTCACCACCGAGACTTTGTAAGCTTGGAAGTAGTGTTGGAGCTTCCTGGAGGCAATAAGAACTGCATAAAGCAGCTTATGCACCTCTAGGTATCGAGTCTTGGCATCATGTAATACTTCACTGATGAAGTATACCGGGCGTTGAATGGTCCGGACCCTCCCAGAGGGGTCCGGGGTTTCCTCTTCATTGATCCGGACCCTGTCGGAGGAGTCCAGATTCTCTTCGGGGACTTCTGGGTTCTGGCTGGAAGAACCTGGAGCTTCTTCAGAAATGACCTGGACCATCTTAGAGGAGTCTGGGTCTTCTGAAATGACTTCTTGTGGATTTGAGTCTGGGAGCTGGGACCCAGACTCACTTTCAGGAACCTCCGGACCCTCCCGAAGGGGTCTGGATTCCTGAGTATGGGGTAGTTCCGGTCTCTCCGCAACCAGAACCATACTGACGACTTCGTCAGTAGCTGAAATGTAAAGCAACAAAGGCTCACCAGGGTTCGGAGCTACCAGAATTGGTAGGGTGGTGAGGAACTGTTTCAGCTCCTGGAATGCCTTCTCTGCTTCTTCGGACCATTGGAATGGTCCGGACTTCCTCAACAACTTGAAGAAGGGATGTGCCCGTTCCGCTAGTCTTGATATGAACCGACTGAGGGCCGCTAGACACCCAGTTAACTTTTGGACGTCTTTGATGCGGGTTGGTGGCCGCATGTCTTCAATGGCTTTTATCTTCATCAGATTAGCCTCTATGCCCCGGTGACTTACCAGGAAACCAAGAAGTTTTCCGGAGCTAACCCCGAAGACACACTTGTCTGGGTTTAGCTTCGTGCGGGTGGCCCGCAGCTTGTCGAAGACAGCCTGCAAGGTGTCCAAGAGGGACTCCTTGTTCTTGACCTTGACCACGATGTCATCGACGTACACTTCCACTATGTCTCTGATGAGTTCTTCAAAAGTTTTGTACATAGCTCGTACAAAAGTTGAAGATGCATTCTTGAGACCAAATGGCAAGGTTGTGTAACAATACAATCCATCTACTGTGATGAATGAAGTATGCTCTTCATCCTCCCTAGACATCCTGATTTGATGATACCCAGAATATGCGTCTAGGAAACACAGTAACTCACACCCGGAGGTGGAATCCACTATCTGATCTATTCTAGGTAGTGGGAATGGATCTTTTGGACATGCCTTATTCAGTGTGGTGTAGTCGATGCACATCCGAAGCTTTCCGCCGGCCTTGGGCACAACGACTGGGTTCGCCAGCCATTTTGGATGGAAGACTTCTCGGATGAATCCGGCTTCGAGCAACTTCTTCACTTCTTGTCGGATGAAGTTCTGCCGCTCTACGGATTGCTTCCGAGGCTTCTGATGCACAGGCCGAGCATCGGGGTAAATCTTCAGATTGTGCTCAATCACTTCCCTGGGGATCCCAGGCATTTGTGACGGTTGCCAGGCAAACACGTCAACATTAGCCCGGAGGAAAGTGATGAGCGCGAGTTCCTATTTGTCGTTCAACCCTCCCGATATACGGGTGGTTTGAGCGGCATCGGAATTAATTTGGACGACTTTGACGGTAATGTCGGTGTCGCCGCTTGGCTGCACACGGGGTGCAGAGGTTGAGCCTCGTTGACGAATGCTCGGGGGTTTCGGAGCTTGCTCCTGTCTGGAGTCCTCCTCTTGCGCCGTGGTGAGTGCATGGAGCTCCTCCAGAGCAGTTACTCCGGCGGTGCGATCTTCGCGGATCCGGAGAACGCCTACTGGTGTTGGCATCTTCAACACCAGGTATCCATAATGAGCAGCTGCCATAAATTTGTATAGGGCAGGACTACCCAAGATGGTGTTGAATGGTAAGTTGATCTGAGCGACGTCGAAGACCAACTTCTCGGTGCGATACTTCTCCCGTGTCCTGAAGGTAACGGGGAGAGTTATAGCTCCGAGTGGAGTAATGGCCCCCGGACCTACTCCGGAGAAAGGTCGAGAGGGCTGGAGATCCGAAGGTCGGAGCTGAAGCTTGGTAAAAGCTTCAAAGCTTATGAGGTTCAGCCCCGAACCTCCGTCCACCATAACATGATGGAGCTGGATGTTATTGATGGTGGGAGATACCATCAAGGGTAACTGTCCAGCTCCGACCATGCTTCGAGGACAGTCCGAAGCATCAAAAGTGATGGATGTGTCCATCCACTTTCGATGTGGCTCCGGTCTAGCTGTAGGAGCTACAGCGTCCATATCCCGCTGCATAGTCTTGATGACGCGACGGGAGGTGATGTCCCATGATCCACCAAAAATGGTGTTCATGGTTTTCCGACGCTCGTTGTCAGAGACGTCAGAGTCATCGTCGACAGAGGTGTAGACGGCCTTCATGACCTTTTTGGGATCCTGAAACCCTAACTCCTCTTCAGCCGGAGCTTCGTTGACCTTCTGTTTTCCTTCCCTCTGTCGGAAAGGGGACCCTTCCCGGCGCTTGCTGTAGCGCTCGAGAAGGTTTTGGACCTCTCGGCAGTCTTCCAAACCGTGGCTGCCCATTTTGTGAATGGGACACCACACTTTGGGTTTGCCACCGTCTTCGGAAGACGGTCGAGGTCGCTTCTCGGGGCGTGGCCCCCGGCCACCCAGAGTTGCAGCAGCTGCAACGTTGGATGTGCCGGCCGACGGCTTCTTCTTGCCGTTGGTCTTCTTTTTCTTCTTGCTACCCCCGGAGGTAGCGACTTCTTCTTTGGAGGATTTCTTATGATCCTCTGAGGCTGGTTTGGAGTGCATTTCACGACCCTCCGCAGCTCTGGCACATTTGTCTGCCAGGCTGAAGAGTTCCGTGACGCTGGTGATCTCTTTGATCGCCAGCTTCTCCAACATCTTCTTGTCCCGTACGCCCTGTCTGAATGCCACAATGACAGAAGCGCTTGAGATAGAAGGGATTGTGTTGCGTACCTGAGAGAACCTCTGGATGAAAGACCGCAAAGATTCTCCCCCTTTTTGCATGACCGCAAAAAGGTCCAATTCAGTGTCTGGTCGGGTGTATGAACTCCCGAAGTTGGCAGTGAACTGACGGCACAGCTCCTCCCAACTGTTGATAGAGTTGGGTGGAAGGCTCATAAACCAGGACCTGGCGGTCCCAGTTAAGGCCACTGGAAAGTAATTGGCCATTACGGCCTCGTTTCCTCCAGCTGCCAAGATTGCAGTGGAGTATATCTGAAGGAATTCAGCGGGGTTGACAGTCCCGTCGAATTTTTCCGGCAGGTGTGGCCGGAACTTCTGTGGCCATCTAACCATGCGCAGGTGCATGGCTAGGGCTGAACAACCTCCTCCTACCCCTTCCAGAGTAGAAAGGTCCTGAGCTTCCCGTCTTTCACGAGCTCGCTCAATATGGACACGGCCATCCTGTTGGCGGTATCGGCGATCAAGCTCCGCCCGGAGATCATGAGTCGAAAGCCTGGATACCGTATGGGTGCGTCGTGCCCCAGAGGGCAACGACGTCACCTGCTGTGACGCAGATCGTCTCCTGTTGTTGGAGACGTGCGGACCAAGTCTTCCATACAAAGTCCGCCGCTGCGACGGGGCCCGTCCTGAAGGAGGAGGACCCTGGTTGTTGAGGCGTTCGGCCACTGCTGCGACCAAATGCTCCACATCGGCCCTCCACTGCTCCATTGCATCTCGAGATGCGTCTGGAGGTGGTGGACGTTGGAGAAGAGCACGCGCTGCATGGAGCGCGTGTTCCGGGTTGTCATGACTTGCTGACGCAGTAAGTGACGCCGGCGCACCATCACGTTGCCTAGCATGATTTGCCGGAGAAGATGGTGGTGGGAGTGTGGCTCCTGCTGGTGCTGAGGCTCCTGCTGGTGGCTGCCTGTTGGAGGGATTGCCCCCAACAGCCTGAGCAGCAGGTTGGCCGTTTGATGATCCAGCCGCGGAGTTCACCATTCTCGAAAATCTCAGGCGCCCCTACTTGGCGCGCCAACTGTCGACTGTTGGAGTCGGCAGATCTCCTGACACTGGTAAAGTGTTGAAGGAGTTTGTGGTTTGGTGTGGGCGCGCGGAGACTCAAGAAGGTGAATTGCAGTTTAACACAGGAGACACAAGGATTTACGTGGTTCGGGCCGCCTGAGCGTAATACCCTACTCCACGGGTGTGTTGGTGTTGTATTAGCTTGTCAAGTATGATCGCTTGTCCACGTATGTGAACCTCCCTCCCTCGTGTATCGTCGGCCTGTCCTTTTATAGTACAAGGACAGGCCGTTACAAGCTAGCCTGGCCCGACATGTGGCCCCGGCGGTTACTAGTATTGATACATGATTAATTGTTGTTAATGATCCTGTAACGGGCTCCGACAGCGCCGTTACAGGTGTTAAGATCGTCCGTTTAAGTGTCATTAATATGGAATTAATGACATTTAATTGGGTCTTGAAGTCCTTGGCTTTCCTTTGAAGATCCGGAGCCGTTATAGGGTCTTCCGGAGGTTAGAGGCTGCCAGCTCCGACGTTTGGACACGTGGCAGCTCCGGAGCTTGCTGTGGGAAGCAGGTAGCTCTGGGGCTATCTGACACGTGTCAGGTCCGGAGCTTCTCTCGGTCAGGGGTTAGGTCGGAGGTGCCATTTCGGTACCTGGCCCGGAGCTTCCCCCTTGTGGGCGGTAGCTCCGGTTTGGCAGTACACGTGGCGACCTAGGGATCAACCATGTTGGAGAAGCAGGTCCGGTCATGTCTGACAAGTGGGCCTCCGAGGGTCTTCAAACCAAGTAGACGGCCTTCCCTCGAGATCTTTGAAACCTCAGGGGGTGTATGGTTTTTAGGGTACCGACATGCGACGTGGCCGCACCTCGGCCGTTAGTTTGAGTCCGACGGCCCAGATTAGATCATCGTAACGGTTCGTGTAATAAAATCCCGCGTGTCCATTTAAGATCCAACGGCCCATATTCAATTTAGTTTTCCCGCCATTGCTTTTACACCCCAGAAGCCTGGAACCTTACTTGCTACCCCTTGGACTTCACAGAAATTGAAGTCTAGCCCCTCGGAATTGCAGACTAGCCCCTGAACACCTAAAAATTGGATTTAATCCTTTAAATAAGCAATCTAACCCCTGTAAATTTGTAGAATCATGAATTTAGTCCCTGTGCAGTATAGAAAACTATTTAATTAGTCCTTGGACTTTTATTTATTTGCTGCATATGGTTTTTAGGTGTATTTGAGGTGTAGAAAATAGATAAAAATGGTAATTAAGTGTAGAAATGTTAGGAAAAATTGGTATAAATCATTTTATGCTGTGAATAAATTGTAGAGTTCTTATGAAATATATTTTGTCCATGGAATATTTATTATAAATGTTTAAAAATACATTTTGGCCATAGAAAATCCAATAAAAATGGTTTTAGGCTATAATTAAATCCCAAAAATGTAGGATAAATATAAAATGCATACTTTGGCCATGTTAAGTAATAAAACTTCGTAGGGACGCATTAGTATAGGATTTTATGCCTATGTGTATGTTGTGATGTACTGTTTTGCGTGCCCTCTACTTATTTAGCTTTATTTTATTCTTGCCATGCTTGGGTATATATCTAGAGTCGTACTACGACCCTAATCTTAACCTCCAAGACCAAGACTTCTCCAACACTCAAGTCGTCAACGAAGGCAAGTGCCCTTGACCATTTTGTTCAAGTTTTAGGAATTTAGATAGATGCATGCTAATTAAATTGATGTCCTACTTCATGTTTACATGCCCTGTTCCATATAATTCCTTGTTACCTGAAATGGGATTGGGAAGTAGATAGGTCATATTTATGCTTAGCCATGCTTAGATATTGGGATTGGGATTTCATACAATTGTGCCATGTTAAACTTTATGGTTACCTTAATTTGTGGTGGTTACACAATAGTAGTAGATAGGAATCTGGTGGTTGGATAGTTTTGGTATGGTGCAGTTTGCACGAGACCCGGGATTGGGGTTTGTTACCACCGGATTCTAAGGACCGGTTTATGGAGAAAGCCACTAAGCTTTATAGTACCACCACGAGACTGAGATGGGGCAGCATGGTCAATTAATTAGGTTTCCCCCGATGAAATGCTAGTGGTTGGAAGGTGCGGGGAATGATGCAGGGGAACTGCTCTGGGATCCGCAAGGCTCAAGAGGCGGCTCTGAGGCGGAGGGTTACTCCGAGAATCCTCAGTGGTGGAAACCTTAGAGGGCTAGCACTAGTCGGGAGTACCTTTGTAAAGACCATGTAGTGATCTCCTGGCCACACACCTACGGAAGTGTGAAATGTGGTTGATCACCACGGGCTACATGGAGGTTTACTCAGTCCACCTGGCAACAGGGGATGGAATCACTGCTTGTGGGGAAAGGGTACACTCTCTGCAGGGTACCACGGGCTCGTAAGTCGACTGGGGTCGTGTTCCTCACCACGCCCTAGCCAGTCGCTCCGCACCTCACACCCCCAGGAGGGAGACGACGCTGTTCTCCACTGGGAGTGCTGCTTCGAGGATGTGTGTCCGTCTTCGCTCTCTTCTTCGTGCTGCGGGGTACCGTGAGTACCGTGTTCGCCTAGTCTACCACACCACTAGGGTCTTTGCGCCCTATACTGGTGGACTGGAGTGGACTTCTCAGCTGGTCGTCTACTACGACTCGGAGCTGCTACACTCACACTTCTCTCCGGCCTGGAGGAGCTCCCAGCGTGCGGCTGAGGAGGACGCCACGTGGGAGGCGACTACCTACTGGAGTCACGCCCACAGGTTCCGCCTTGGGTGCACGGAGCACGCGTACACCCCTCAGCGCCCTAGTGGCACGGCCGACTTCACTGGACGTGACGTCGAGGGGCCTTTGACTCACCCTCAGTGCGAGAGGCTGGTGGACGACGTGGTGGAGTTGTCTTCGCGACTCCAGCGTTGTCAGCAGGAGCTACAGGATAGCAGGGACCTGGTTGACCGCTACGAGCGACTTCGCCGACGCTACGCGAGGATCACAGCAGCTAATCCTAACTCTCCTCAGCACGCTTCGTACGTTGAGCCTTGGGACCCGAACTCTCCAGATCGCTGTATGAACTCCCCCCAGGAATCAAGAGAGGACTCGGAAGAAGAAGACCCGGAGATGGAGGTTGAGGAGGACTCCGATGAGTAGGAGTGGACTTGTTTCCCCGCTGGACGACTCGGGACACCTATCCTTAGTATGTAGGAGCGTGTAGCTGCGCCCTCTCTAGTCTTGAGTTGTGTTATCTATGGTATTGTATTCGTTTGCCTTATGTTGTGTGTGTGCAACGTGAGTTGTGGAATGCTTCGGCATCCTGTCCACATCCATGTCATCTGTGTATAGGCTTGTAGTGTGTCGTGCGAGTTGTGGAATGCATTAGCATCTTGTCCACATCCGCACTAGTTGGTTAATGAATTTGCTTGCTTTATATATATATGATTCCCTTGATGCATGTAGTTGGGACCGTTTGCCATAGCGTACCCTTCTATATCTTATCTATTGTCCTAAAATTTCAATTATTCCCTATGCAGATGTCTGGAAGAGGTAGAGGTAGAGGTCGTGGAAGGGGTGCTGTGCCCCAAGATGAAGGACTTGGAGGTGTGCCAGGATGGAATGGTAGGGGTGCCCGAGGAGCCCCAGCCGCGCAGCAAATGCAGCAGATGATGGCCATCCAAACCCAGCTGCTTAACAACCTTACTCAGATTGTCACCAACCTGCAGCAAGCCCCACCCCCATCACCCCCAAATTACAACCTTCCGCCACCACCACCTTTTCCACCTAGGTCCTTTCTAAGGGACTTCCTGAACACTCATCCACCCACTTTTGCCACAGTCACCGAACCCATGGATGCCGATGATTGGCTCCGAACCGTTGAAAGCAAGTTGAGGCTCATCCACTGTGAAGGAAGAGAGAAAGTACTATTAGCCTCCCATCAACTCCAAGGACCGGCAGCCGACTAGTGGACTGCCTTTACTGAAGCCCACCAGAATCCAGAAAGCATTACTTGGGAAGAATTCAGGACCAATTTCCGGAATCACTTTGTGCCTGAGGGAGAAATACAAGCAAGACGTGAAGAGTTCCTGATGTTAAAGCAGGGCTGTATGACTGTGAGAGCCCACCTGAATGCATTCACCCAGTTATCCCGCTATGCACCGACAGACGTGGATACCGATTCCAAGAAACAATTCCGCTTCAAGAATGGGTTGGACGAGGAGTTAAAGTTCGCCATGTCTTCCAGCGATTACAGTGACTTTCAGAAGTTAGTTGATAAAGCTTTTGAAGTGGAGCGGACTAAAAAGGAACTGGATGATGAGGAAAGAAAAAGGAAGTTGACTATAGAACATGCCTCTAGCAGCAACGTACGCCCCCGTCTCAACCCTCAGCCTGCAACCCATATGACTCGTCCCATGAACTACTCGGGACCGAGATTTCTAAACTCCAATTACAGGCCATCCACTCCCTACAATCAGCAAATGCGCCAGCAGCAGCAGCCACCACGCCAGCCAATGCAACCCCCACATCAGCAGATGCAGCCACCCCGCCCTTCAGCCCTAGCCAACCGTCCAAATGGCCAACCCCTAAGAAACCAATCAGGAGGCAACAAGGGCCAAAGTAATGCTGCGGGAGTCCAATGTTACAAGTGCGGAGAATGGGGACACTACGCCAGCAGTTGTCCGAAGAAGCAACAAAACCCACCTGGCCGTGTCAACCATGTGACTCTAGAGCAAGCACAGGAAGCGCCTGATGTGGTGATCGGTATGTTTTCTGTTAAATCCCACCCCGCCACCGTATTGTTTGATTCGGGTGCTACACATTCATTTATATCCAAGGATTTCATAAAGAAGCATGACATGGTAGTTACATTCTTGAATGGGCCATTATTGATAAACTCTCCTGGAGGAGAGATGGTGGCAAGGCATCTATGCCGTAAAGTGAGTATAAACATAAGGGGGGGTAGTCTTTTGGGCCAACCTAATAGTGTTGGACTCACAAGGATTAGATATCATTCTGGGAATGGAGTGGTTGACGAAGAATCAAGGAGTAATTCATTGTGCAACTAGAACAATTTGCTTAACACACCCGGATGGCACTACAGTGGAGTTCAAGCCAGATCAGACACAAGAGGCAGTAGTACAACTCAACCATCTTGAGAATACCGAAGACATCAGGGTTGTGAAGGAATTTCCGGATGTATTCCCAGATGACTTACCAGGTATGCCCCCTGATCGAGAGGTTGAATTTGTCATTGAGTTAGTACCTGGAACGACCCCAATATATAAGAGGTCATATAGAATGGATGCTAAACAATTAGCTGAACTAAAGGATCACATTGAGGAGTTATTGGCAAAAGGATATATTCGTCCTAGCTCATCGCCTTGGGGAGCACCAGTTATATTTGTACCTAAGAAGGATGGAACTCAAAGGTTGTGTGTGGATTACCGTGCCTTAAATGAGGTAACGATCAAGAATAAATATCCACTACCAAGGATTGAAGATTTGTTTGATCAGTTGAGAGGAGCATGTGTGTTCTCCAAGATTGATCTTCGTTCGGGCTACCACCAACTGAAGATTAGACCCTCAGACATTCCCAAGACGGCATTTGTCTCTCGATATGGATTATATGAGTATACAGTTATGTCGTTTGGATTGACCAATGCTCCGGCATATTTTATGTATCTAATGAACAAGGTATTCATGGAGTACTTGGACAAGTTTGTAGTGGTATTCATCAATGACATACTTATCTACTCCAAGACTGAAGAAGAGCATGAAGAGCACCTCAGGATGGCTCTACAGAAGCTCCGCCAACATCAACTGTATGCCAAGCTTAGTAAGTGTGAGTTCTGGCTGAAGAAGGTATCATTTTTGGGGCATGTCATATCAGAAGGAGGTATAGCAGTGGACCCAGGCAAAGTGGCAGATGTTCTTAAGTGGGAAACACCCGAGAGTGTGCATGATATACGAAGATTCTTAGGTATGGTTGGTTACTATCATCGATTCATCGAGGGATTTTCAAAGATCTCTCGACCCCTAACCAAGTTACTTGAGAAAGGACTTGCTTTCAAGTGGACCCCCGAATGTGAAGTAAGTTTCGCCGAGTTGAAGAAGAGGTTAACCAGTGCACCGGTATTGGTGATGCCTGATATGCAGAAGGAGTTTGTGGTCTATTGCGATGCATCTGGTCATGGTTTAGGATGTGTCTTAATGCAAGGAGGACATGTGGTAGCCTATGCTTCAAGACAGCTTCGGAAACATGAGAGGAACTATCCAACACATGATTTAGAATTAGCAGCTGTTGTTCATGCATTGAAGATATGGAGACACTACTTGATGGGAAAAAGAACTGAGATATACACAGATCACAAGAGCTTGAAGTACATATTCACACAACCGGATCTTAATCTCAGACAACGTCGTTGGTTGGAATTAATAAATGATTTTGATGTGGGAATCAACTACCATCCAGGAAAGGCTAATGTGGTCGCTGATGCTCTAAGCAGAAAGGGACAATGTAATAACTTGTCGGTACAAGCTCTTCAACCCCAGTTATGTGAAGAATTTGTAAGGTTAAACCTATGTCTAGTGTCTAGCACTAAAGCATTTGCTATGGAAGTGGACTCAACCCTTGAACGTGATATACGAGAAGGACAAAAGAATGATGAGAAGGTCAAGGAGATCAAGCAATTGATGAAGAAGGGAAAAGCTCCGAACTTTAGAGAGGATGAACAAGGAACCTTATGGCTTGGAAAGAGGATTTGTGTTCCAGATATCAAGGAGATTAAAGAGTTGATACTAAGAGAAGCCCATAACTCATCATACTCCATTCATCCCGAAAGCACAAAGATGTATCAAGACCTTAAAGATCGATATTGGTGGCATGGAATGAAACGGGATGTAGCAGAATATGTGGCCATATGTGATACATGTCAATTGATTAAGGCGGAACATCAAAGACCAGCAGGGTTATTGCAACCAATCAAAGTACCAGAATGGAAGTGGGAAGAAATTAGTATGGATTTCATTGTGGGACTACCAAGAACACAGTCTGGATATGATTCTATATGGGTTATTGTGGATCGTTTGACTAAAGTTGCTCACTTTATTCCCGTGAAAGAAACATACAATGGCCCCAAGTTGGTGGAACTGTACATCTCCAGGATTGTATGCTTACATGGAGTTCCTAAGAAGATCATTTCAGACAGAGGCACTCAGTTCACCTCAAGATTCTGGCAGAAGTTGCATGAATCAATGGATACCCATCTAAATTTTAGTTCGGCGTATCATCCTCAAACTGATGGTCAGACAGAACGCACCAACCAGATATTAGAAGACATGTTGAGAGCGTGCGCTCTAAAGAATAGCAAAAGTTGGGACAAGAATCTGCCATATGCCGAATTCTCTTACAACAACAGTTATCAAGCCAATTTGAAGATGTCTCCTTTTGAAGCATTGTATGGGCGAAAGTGTAGGACACCGTTGTTTTGGAATCAAACTGGGGAAAGTCAAGTCTTTGGGCCTGACGTACTACAAGAGGCTGAAAGACAAGTACAAGAAATTCGGAAGAATCTAAAGGCAGCCCAAACAAGACAGAAGAGTTATGCGGATACTCGAAGACGTGATCTAACATTTGAGGTTGGTGATTATGTGTACTTGAAGGTGTCACCTATGAGAGGATTGAGAAGATTTAAAGTAAGAGGCAAGTTGTCACCCCGCTACATTGGCCCGTTCAAGATACTCAAAAGACGAGGAGAAGTGGCTTATCAGCTTGAGCTTCCACCGCACTTATCAGATGTTCATAATGTATTCCATGTTTCGCAACTTAAGAAGTGTCTGGGTGTGCCTGAGGAATAGTTACCTATGGAAGCAGTTGATGTACAAGAAGATTTGTCTTATGTGGACAGCCTATCAAGATACTTGAGACATTAGAAAAGGTCACCAGAAACAAATTCATTCGCATGTGTAAGGTGCAATGGAGACATCACTCAGAGGCAGAAGCAACATGGGAAAGAGAAGAAGATCTCAAGGCAGATTTCCCTCATCTTTCCCTTAGGACGTCCGAATCTCGAGGGCGAGATTCCTTTTAAGGGGGGTAGAGTTGTAACATCCATTTTTCATGTACAAAAATTTGCTCAAACCCTTGAACATTGTTGTATGCATTTTTGGGTGATTTTTGAAGTTCAAACGTGTAGCAAACGAATTAAATTTGAATCTGAATTCAAATCAAAAGAAAAGAAGTGAAAAAGAAAAAGAAAAAGAATTAAAACCCTCCCTGGGCCAAACTTCTCCCCCGGCCCAACTTCTCCCTTCCCTCACCGCAGCCCAGCAAACCCCTCCCCTCTCTCCCTCTCTCTGCCAGGCAGGGCCCGCGTGTCATCCCTTCCAGGGAGTAACCGCCACTCCCTCTTTCCCGCGCCGCGCCGCGCCCACGCCGAACCCCCCCCCCCTTTGCAACCGCCGCTCCACGCACGAATCAACCTGGGGAAACCTCCCTTCGCGTGCGCCTGCAACCGCCGCACTCCCCTCCGCTATAAACTCCCCCTCTCTCCCTTGTTTTCCCCCTTCCCACGCGCAAACCCTAGCACATCGTCGCTCTCGGTAAGCCCCGCATGTTCCCGTCTAACCGGCGATCACCGCACTCCTCTCTCCCCTCTGACCTCTTCGCCGTGACCCCAGGAGCATGCCGGACACGTTGGAGCAAGGAGATCGCCGGGGATTTGCCAAGCTCGACGAGCACCGACGCCAACCGCCGTCGTTCCTTGTCGCCGACCCCTCTCCGGCCGATTTCGTGCCCCGACACTCCCCTAGGTGAGTTCCCCTACTCCTCCTCTCCCGGTTCATGCTCGTGGCGCGTAGGATCGACGTAGGAATCGCCGTTTGGGCCAGCTCCGGCGAGGTTCGCCGCCGCGGACTCCAGCGCCGCCGCGCGCGTGTGGACGGCGTCGCCAAGGGCGACGTGGCCGCACCTCGGCCGTTGGTTTGAGTCCGACGGCCCAGATTAGATCATCGTAACGGTTCGTGTAATAAAATCCCGCGCGTCCATTTAAGATCCAACGGCCCATATTCAATTTAGTTTTCCCGCCATTGCTTTTACACCCTAGACCCCTGGAACCTTGCTTGCTACCCCCTGGACTTCACAGAAATTGAAGTCTAGCCCCTGGGAATTGCAGACTAGCCCCTGAACACCTAAAAATTGGATTTAATCCTTTAAATAAGCAATCTAAGCCCTGTAAATTTGTAGAATCATGAATTTAGTCCCTGTGCAGTATAGAAAACTATTTAATTAGTCCCTGGACTTTTATTTATTTGTTGAATATGGTTTTTAGGTGTATTTGAGGTGTAGAAAATAGATAAAAATGGTAATTAAGTTAGAAATGTTAGGAAAAATTGGTATAAATCATTTTATGCTGTGAATAAATTGTAGAGTTCTTATGAAATATATTTTGTCCATGGAATATTTATTATAAATGTTTAAAAATACATTTTGGCCATAGAAAATCCAATAAAAATGGTTTTAGGATATAATTAAATCCCAAAAATGTAGGATAAATATAAAATGCATACTTTGGCCATGTTAAGTAATAAATACTTCGTAGGGACGCATTAGTATAGGATTTTATGCCTATGTGTATGTTGTGATGTACTGTTTTGCGTGCCCTCTACTTATTTAGCTTTATTTTATTCTTGCCATGCTTGGGTATATATCTAGAGTCGTACTACGACCCTAATATTAACCTCCAAGACCAAGACTTTTCTAACACTCAAGTCGTCAACGAAGGCAAGTGCCCTTGACCATTTTGTTCCAGTTTTAGGAATTTAGATAGATGCATGCTAATTAAATTGATGTCCTACTTCATGTTTACATGCCCTGTTCCATATAATTCCTTGTTACCTGAAATGGGATTGGGAAGTAGATAGGTCATATTTATGCTTAGCCATGCTTAGATATTGGGATTGGGATTTCATACAATTGTGCCATGTTAAACTTTATGGTTACCTTAATTTGTGGTGGTTACACAATAGTAGTAGATAGGAATCTGGTGGTTGGATAGTTTTGGTATGGTGCAGTTTGCACGAGACCCGGGATTGGGGTTTGTTACCACCGGATTCTAAGGACCGGTTTATGGAGGAAGCCACTAAGCTTTATAGTACCACCACGAGACTGAGATGGGGCAGCATGGTCAATTAATTAGGTTTCCCCCGATGAAATGCTAGTGGTTGGAAGGTGCGGGGAATGATGCAGGGGAACTGCTCTGGGATCCGCAAGGCTCAAGAGGCGGCTCTGAGGCGGAGGGTTACTCCGAGAATCCTCAGTGGTGGAAACCTTAGAGGGCTAGCACTAGTCGGGAGTACCTTTGTAAAGACCATGTAGTGATCTCCTGGCCACACACCTACGGAAGTGTGAAATGTGGTTGATCACCACGGGCTACATGGAGGTTTACTCAGTCCACCTGGCAACAGGGGATGGAATCACTGCTTGTGGGGAAAGGGTACACTCTCTGCAGAGATTTGGTAAAACTGTCATGACAGCCGTGCTCACGGACAAGAGCGGCTTGGGGTCAGTTCATAATTAGTCTATGGTTGGGAAATGGTGGTTAATTATGATTCAAGTTACATTCCTTGTCATTACTCATGTGTTGATTACTTCTTGAATTATGATATTGGTAATTGAAAGCTAAGGTTAGGTTTTAAGCATAGTGCTAAGCCATAATTGGCCTTCCCTTGCTTTAGCCAATCATGTCATCTCTTCCCGCACTTGCTGAGTACTCTATGTACTCAAGCGTTTAATTTTCCATTAGAATATGAAGAAGAAGAAGCGACACCGGAGGACTACTTCGTCAATCCGGAGGACTTGGTCTAGGCTGGCGACCTTACGCGCAACTGCTGCCTGTGGAGATGGAACTTCTCTTACCTATTCGTCTTCTGCTGTAGTTTGAACTTGGTTAATATTGTTGTTGATGTAAATAGTTGTGTTGTGTATTTGTAGACCTTCGGGTCGTGCTGTAAGACTATTTATGTATTCGAACATGGCTATGTATGATATTTCGCTTTTGTCGACGCATGTACGATTCAACTGATCCTGGCGTACATGTGATAAGCGTCTGTTCATCTTTATGATGACCGGGCGTGACACCGATTCGTCGGTCTCCGGTTCAATGTATTCTTGTGTTCTATCGATCCTGTGGTTCCAACATATATGTGTGTCAAGATGCCAAAAGTTGCATATTTGATTATTGCTTTATTTGTAATGAATTTTAGCCTTGGCACTGGTCGGAGTTGATCAGGAAAGATTGTGATTTGATTTATTGTTTTCTTCTGTCAGTTTTTATTTTTTGGTGTGTAATCTTCCATGTTTCCATGTGAAGAGAAATAAATGACTAAGTTAACGCTTCGCTGGACAATACGTTACATAGTGGTTTTATATTGAGTAAAATAGTAGAGATGGAGTAATTCGTTGGTTATCTTTGACGCTAAACTCAGATCGAGAACTTGTTGCCCTAAAGCAGATCGATCCATTATATTATGTGAAACCTCACAGTATCCTGTTGAGCGTATCCACCGCCATCTCAAGGAACGGGTCCAAGCGAATGGTCAGGTTGCAGCAACTGCGGCCGTGTACTCGGCAGCGGTCCTGGAGTACCTTACGGCGAAGGGCTTGGAGCTGGCAGGGAACGCGAGCAAGGACCTCAAGGTGAAGCGCATAACCCCTCGCCACCATCAGCTGGCCAAATCTGCGGAGATGAGGAGCTCGACACCCTCATCAAGGGCACCGTCGCCGGCGGAGGCGTCATTCCCCACATCCACAAGTCACTCATCAACAAGGTCGCCTTCAAGGAATGAATGTCTGGTAAGCTTTGTGGTTTCGCCGACCGTATCATCCGTGTTGTCAGTTATTTAGGGTCCTGATTGAACCAAACCTTGTGACCTATCTGAGATAGAATTTTAGAATAATGTCTTCTTGTGTTGCATTCTAAATGTGTGAGACACATGCTTCGGAATATATGGCATTGAACTTTAGTTCCATTGTTTTGCTGTCTTCTCTAAATACTGGATATTCGAGCTGATTATATTGCATCGTGCTTGAGCTTTTTGTTGTGTTCCTGCCTTCTAGACAATATGAGCTGATGGTTTTATTTTATATCAGTTGATGTTAGAATCCTGTTGGATCTAATCTCATTTTGTGTGTGTTTCACTTGAGCTCTTATCGTGTGCGTGTGTGGAATTAACAATTGCAGACTTGCTGCATTGTGCGTGAGACATGGTGCAGTAGTCTTGAGTGGTAGACGTAGGCTCGTCCTTGTCCCAGCGATTGGACGAAGCTGATGGCACTGCCGCCCTGCGCCTGACCGTAAGCTCATCCTCGTCACAGCCCTCAGAGCTGACGGAGGCGTGGCTGGTGACTGGGCCTGCTCCTTTCACATCACCAACCACCGACTCATCATCGCGTCGTCCTCCGTGCGTGAAAAGTCAGAACCGCCATTCTAGAGGTCATCCCGCACAAAGAAAGGTATGTTTCCATCAGTAGATTCTATAGCATATATCCAGTATCCCGATGTGAACTCTCATTGCATGTGTTATGTCACCTACCCGGTCTCGTTTCACGTTCACGTGATACAACAATATACGCACCTACCAAGGTAGGTACACCGGAGAGAGCCTAGAAAGAGAGAGAGAGAGAGAGAGATGCGTGCCAAGTGTTGTGCGTGAGAAAGTGTTGTGCAAGGCTGCGGATGAAGCGACCATCAAGCTCGATTTCATATTGGGCTGTGACGGTTGAGGTCCCACAATACCAGCATTTCAAGAGTATTGTGCCAATGATGCAGTAACGTGATGGTTGTCTCCACCTTTCGCTGCATTATGCGAAATAGGAGCTCTGACCACATAAGCTAAGCTGGAAGCTGGCAAAAGAGATAACCCATGCAAGGATTGATTCTGAATTTGCACATTTTTTTTGAAAGCCATCATGAATCGGGTGTCATGAGCTAATATATTAAAAAGAGGTGGGCACCGCACGCTGGAGCGAGCGCTCGAACGCGGGTGGACTAGCACCAACCCTACGGTGCTAGCCGCACGATCCCCCACTCGTTCCCCAAATTTGCACATTTGGAGCAACCAGGGCTGGAAACCCTGCATGTTCTGTATGCTTTTAGCCTGCGTGCCGCTGTCTCGACTCAGCCTATGCAAGTCAATTGCTGCCTGACTCTGCCCAGTATGCACACTTGTTGAAAGATGCTGTGGAGCTCGACCAACAACACTTTATGTGCAGAGAAATTTGTTAATGCTCGTGCCACTAGACCATAACCAAGTTGGTTGTGTCCCATATGACATGCCCTGTGCATTATGAGTTGAGTTATTCGCAGCTACCTTGGTTCCTTGTGGGTGCACCGAAAAGTTACATACTTTGCTGCAAGTGGCTATTCGAAGGAAATGATGATGTATTATTCTGCAAATGGGTGGTGACTGGAGGAGTTGGTGGCCCATGAATTTGAGGAATTGCATCTTGTCGCTGAAGAATTTGGCCCAAATTCTCCACTACATTACCAGCATGCAGAGAAACAGGGTATTCCCAATCATATCTGGATGCACTCTCTGAAGTTTCATGTGTACGTAACATTTTTTGGTTCACCCCAGTTTGAGAAATTTCGTAGCTCTTCCTGTAGGCCCATCATTGTAGTTCGAAGGCTCATCAGGAACACTCAGTCCCATCTGCCTCTGGGGAGTATTTGGGCTGATTGCATCGTGCTTGAGCTTTTTGTTGTGTTCCTGCAGATGGTTTTTTTATCTCACTTGATATATGTTAGAATCCTGTTGGATCTAATCTTGTTTTGTGTGTGTTCCATTTGAGCTCTTAGCGTGTGCGTGTGTGAAACAAGTGCGGACTTGCTGCATTAATTGTGCGTGAGACATGGTGCTGTGCCTGCAAAATAGAATAGCTTGAATAGCATCATATGAAATAACAGCACTGCCAGATGCCAGATTTGATAAATTGTCCCTACTTGGAAGCCTTATCTGTAAAGGAGCTTGAGCTGCAACATTTACGGGATTAATATTATGACCCTGGCACGCCTTTGCTTGAGCGAGTAGCTGATTAGGATACAGAGGTTGTGAAGAAGTGCTTGTAGATTGTTGACCCACAGGTTCCACGCCTTTGCTTGAGCAAGTAGCTGATTAGGGTATAGAGTTTGCGAAGAAGTGCTTGCAGATTGCTGACCCACTGATGGGTCAACATTATAATCAGAATCAGGTACCCCCAGTTCATGAGCTAAAGTAACAAGTGCATCCCTCCATGTTCTACTAGTATCTGCTGATGGGCCTTGCTGTTGCTGTTTTTCCTGAGTGGAAAAGGGGGTGCACCGCGAGAGTGGCACGCCTGTACCAACCGGCGTGTTAGGAGGCATCTGAGGATATGGTAATGCTTGACGCTGGTGTCCCTGACCTTGATATGCTTTTGCTGCAATGAGCTGAGATGGTGCACTGGGAGGAAACAGATCAGGGAAACTCCAAAAAGTATTGCCTGGTGGTGGTACCTGTGCTGTCTGAAATGCACGGAAAAATGCTGGCTGCATTGTGCTATAGAAAGGGACAAAAGGTTGCATATGGTTAACACATGAGGATGTATAAACTGGGGGAGCAACCCGAGCCCTTTTCGAGCTATTGGACTGGATTGTAGTTCTTGGCATAGGAAATGGTACTCTCGGCTGAATGATACCCTGCCTTGTATTATGTGAAATCATAATAGAGGGATGCATCATTGGAACTCTTACCATTGAAGGTATCATAAGATTTGCATGTGTTGTTGAGCTGAGCGCCAGGTGTTGCTAAGATAGTATGTAGAGCTGGTGTGAGAGTACTGTGCGAGTGGTACAGTGTGTAGTGTTGTGCGTGAGAAAGTGTGCCAATTAAGTGAAGGCAATGTAGTGTTGTGCAAGTGTTGTGCGTGAGAAAGTGTGCCAGGAGAAGACAACTGTGTTTGTGTGAGTGTCTACTAAGCAGTGCTTCAGTGTATCTTGTGTGTCAGGAATGTTATATTTACGGGATTGCTTTAGTGTGTGTATCTTGTGTGTTAGTGTGAGTGTCTACTGAGCAGTGATTCTCTTTTGCTATTGACATGCCCGCGCTCTCTGTATTTACAGGAATGTTATAGGTTGCACATGACTGGAAACTCGATGTGTTCTATCACCCCCATCGTATTGAAACTGGCGACCAGCTTGACGACATCGATGTTAGGGTTTGGGATTCATCTTGAGCTTGCCAGACTTAGAGGGAGGGTCTGGGACCATGGCGAAGAAGGTATATGGATGATGACGATGGTGGATCTAATGATGAGAGTTGCTTGAGACGGATGAAAACGACAGGGTGGGGGTGACCATGTAGAGATTGGAGCGTTGAAGGGGAGGGCCGGGTTGAAAGGGGAGTGTGGATGGGTGGGAAGAGCTCGTTGATGTAACGCCGATGAGCCTGTGAGAGGGTGAAAGAGCAGAACTGAACGAGTCGATGAAGTGAACGAACACACAGTTTCAGCCTCTCCTCGCACACAGAACTGAACCAACCAGTCGATGAAGTGATGAACAATGCCTTGCCCTTGCCTCAAGTCACAATCATGCTGGCCCAAATGGAACGCAAGCACTTGTCTACTGACACGGGCAACGTCACAAGCAAAAGATTCAAAGATGTCAAGGCGACAGCACAGCAGTTGTCTGGCGCCAAAAACTGATTTGTACTAACTGCCAATAATTTTACTTAGTAGAGAATGTGCGCGCACCTGAAAGAGAGAGAGATGTGTGCCAAGTGTGCCAAGTGTTGTGTGTGAGAAAGTGTTGTGCAAGGCGCTGCGGATGAAGCGACCATCAGCTGAAGGCGCTAATATGAAGGGACCATCAAGCTCCAGTTCATATTGGGCTGTGATGGTTGAACTCCCACAGTACCAACATTTTCAGAGTATTGTGCCAATGCAGTAACGCGTTGGATGTCTCCACCTTTGGCTGGATTATGCGAAATAGGAGCTCATCTGACCACATAAGCTAAGCTTGAAGCTGGCAAATAAAGAGATAACCCATGCAAGGATTGATTCTGAATTTGCACATTTGGAGCAACCGGCTGGAAACCCTGCATGTTCTGTGTATGCTTTTAGCCTGCGTGCCACTGTCTCGACTCAGCCTATGCAAGTCAATTGCTGCCTGATTCTGCCCAGTATGCACACTTGTTAAAAGATGCTGTGGAGCTCGACCAACAACACTGAAATTATGTCTATTATGTGCAAAGAAATTTGGCAATGCTCGTGCCTCTAGACCATATATAGCCAAGTTGGTTGTGTCCCATACGAGCAACTGACTGGCCCTGTGCATTATGAGTTGAGTTATTCGCAGCTAACTGGGTTCCTTGTGGATGCACCGAAAAGTTACTTCGCTGCATGTGGCTATTCCAAGGAAATGATGTTGTATTGTTCTGCAAATGGGTGGTGACTGGAAGAGTTGGTGGCCCATGAATTTGAGGAATTGCATCTTGTCGCTGAAGAATTTGGCCCAAATTCTCCGCTACATTACCAGCATGCAGAGAAACAGGGTATTCCCAATCATATCTGGATGCACTCTGTGAAGTTTCATGTGTACGTAACATTTTTTGGTTCACCCCAGTTTGAGAAATTTCATAGCTCTTCCTGTAGGCCCATCATTGTAGTTCGAAGGCTCATCAGGAGCAGTCAGTCCCATCTGCCTCTGGGGAGCTTCCTCATGATTCATGAAGATACACACAGTTTGCACCACAGCTACATTGACCGGCAGCAAAAAAAATTACAGGGTTTTTTATTTACCATATGGTGCTCGGTTAATAGGAGATGAATTAGGGCCAAACCCCTCATAGGCACTTTACCTAGCCTCATCTCTCCAGCTACTCTGTAAAAAGTCATTCTGTTTTCATAAATCCATAAACTCCTTGCTCTGATACCCATACCTTTCAGCTGAGCTAGCAGGATAATGCTCTTCAAATGGTCTGTGCCCACCATCTCTGTGAGGAAACTTACAATTCTGACCTCTTCGGCATCTACTAGCTACGAAATCTCTACAGGGCAAAGGCCCTCCAGAAGTTCTGCCTCTCCCAATCCTCCGTTCAGGACCAAGGTCAATGAAATCACTGGCAGCGTGAGAAAAAGTGTGCCAAGTGAAGGCAACATAGTGTCGTGCAAGTGTGTGTGCGTGAGAAAGTGTGCCAAGTGAACGCAAATGTGTTAATGTGAGTGTCCACTGAGCAGTGCTTAAGTGTGTATCTTATGTGTGGGGAATGTTATATTTACGTGAGTGCTTTAGTTTGTATCTTGTGTGTTAGTTTGAGTATCTACTGAGCAGTGCTTCTCTTTCTCTGACGACATGTCCGCGCTCTCTGTATTTAAGGGAATGTTATATGTCGCACGTGACTGGAAACTCGATGTGTTCCATCACCCCCGTCGTCTTGGATATTGGGCTGACTGCATCGTGCTTGAGCTTGTTGTTGTGCTCCTATGGATGGTTTTTTTATCTCCAGTTGATATATGTTAGAATCCTGTTGGATCTAATCCTGTTTTGTGTGTGTTCCATTTGAGCTCTTAGCGCGTGTGCGTGTGTGAAACAAGTGCAGACTTGCTGATTAATTGTGCGTGAGACATGGTGCTGTGCCTGCAAAATAGAATAGCTTAGCATTAGATGATATAACAGCACTGCCAGATGCCAGATTTGACAAATTGTGCCTACTTGGAAGCCTTATCTGTAAAGGAGCTTGAGCTACAACATTTACGGGATTAATATTACGGCCCTGGCACGCCTTTGCTTGAGCTAGTAGCTGATTAGGATACAAAGTTTGAGAAAAGTGCTATTAGATTGTTGACCCACTGGTTCAAAAAAAATAATACGACCCTGCCACGCCTTTGCTTCAGCAAGTAGCTGATTAGGATACAAAGTTTGCGAAGAAGTGCTTGCAGATTGATGACCCACTAGTGGGTCAACATTATAATCAGAATCAGGTACCCCCAGTTGATGTGCCAAAGTAGCAAGAGCATCCCTCCATGTTCTACTAGTATCTGCTGATGGGCCTTGCTGCTGCTATTTTCCCTGAGTGAAAAAGGGGGTGCACCACGAGAGCGGCATGCCTGTACCAACCGCCGTGTTAGGAGGCATATGAGGATATGGTAATGCTTGACGCTGGAATCCCTGACCCTGAGATGCTTTTGCTGCAATGGGCTGAGGTGGTGCACTTGGAGGAAGCAGATGATCAGGGATCTCCGAAAAGTATTGCCTGGTGGCGTTACTGGTACTTGTGCTGTATGAAACGCACGGGAAAATGCTGGCTGCATTGTGCTATAGCAAGGGACAAAGGGTTGCATATGGTTAACACTTAGGGTGTATAAACTGGGGGAGCAACCCGAGCCCTTTTCGATCTATTGGACTGGATTGTAGTTCTTGGCATAGGAGATGGTACTCTCGGCTGAACGATACCCTGCCTTGTATTCTGTGGAATCATAATAGAGGGATGCATCCATTGGATTGGAACTTTTACCGCTGAAGGTATCATAAGATTTGCATGTGTTCTTGAGCTGAGTGCCAGGTGTTGCTAAGATAGTGTGTACAGCTGGTGTAAGAGTACTGTACAAGTGGTGCAGTGTGTAGTGTTGTGCGTGAGAAAGTGTGCCAAGTGAAGGAAACGTAGTGTTGTGCAAGTTTTGCACGTGAGAAAGTGTGCCAAGTGAACGCAACTGTTTTAGTGTGAGTGTCTACTGAGCAGTGCTTCAGTGTGTATCTTTTGTGTTGGGAATGTATTTCCGGGAGTGCTTCAGTGTGTATCTCGTGTGTTAGTGTGAGTGTCTACTGAAAAATGCTTCTCTTTCTCTGACGGCATGTCCACACTCTCTGTATTTACGGGAATGTTATATGTTGCACGTGACTGGAAACTCGATGTGTTCCATCACCCCCATCGTATTGAAACTGGTGACCATCCCTGAAATAATTGTTCATAGTGTGTGGTTTGGAAATCTCCATTCTCCAATGTTCCAGGAAAAGAAATAATATTTCAAGTGTCTCTCATGCGCAAACACACAATAGTAGTGTAGTTTTGTCGTCGAGCATAAGATTCGGGTGATTTTGTTGATCCTTCAAAGGGCACAGTCTTATAAGTCATTGTATAGATGTAGATTATATATGTTCGCGAATGGTGTGAGTAAGTGTGTGTGTGTTCACACATGCACCCAGCTCATGCGCCACTACACACGTGCGTCGTGCCCACATGTTGGGCCAAATGAGAGCTCAAGGCCCATTAAAATTGTCCTTCCTTCCTCATATAAAATCATTGCCTAGTGAGCAATAGCCGTGACAAGGAGAAGAGAAAAACCTAGTGCCATTGCTCCTAAGAACTGGCCTCTCGCAATCCCCTTTGCCTCGTCTCACTCAAATTCTCAACTACATTCCCCAGATCGTAAGCGTCGAATCCTGGCGTCAGCAAGCTGCACATTCTGTGTGCCCTTCCTCTGCTCTAAGCCTCTACTCACCATGAAAAATGCTTGTGATCATATATTTTGAAATGAGCATGGAATATTGTTTATTTTGAAACCTGAGTAGAAACCTTTAACTTCTCAAGAGACGGTAAAATACTCCCAGATGTGAATGTTGATTAGAAATACATGTAAAAAATCAATTCTTGTATTCAATGCTTTGCTGGCAAGGCTGTTTCGGACGGGGATCAATGCTTAGTTCCACCAAAGGAACGGAATGTAACGGACCACGGTGGCTGCCATTGGTTGGATTTGGGTTCAGACGGAGGCTTGGGTGCCCTCAATAGGAGACACTGCATACGCTCTGGGCTTTTGGGCTGGCTGATCTAATGGGCTGCCTACTAGGCTACACATTACGTTACGGGTTCTTATCCTTTCCGGGCCACTAGTTAGCTGGGCCGTGAAGACTACCATTTTCTCACGAAATGTTTTGTAGAGTTTATTTTAATTTCTAGTGGGTTTCCTTCCTGCCTGCCCTTTTTGGTAGGTAGGTGTTGTGTTTGCCAAAGCAAGGAGAAAGATGGCCCAGAAGGGAGTCAAGGGGCCCATCACGACGAAGACAGCGGCCGCATACGCCAACAAGAACAAAGACAAGAACCTGCCCATAAGCCGTTTCACGCGCGCGCTGGCCTCCAGGTTCGCCGTCGTTGTCCCCCCACCCCATGATCTCCGCTTCTATTTTCTTGTTGGGTTCTTTAAGTCCCTCGCTCGATAACAAGGGCTAGTTCTTGGTGGTAGATCATGCGTTCTTCATGCTTAAGATGTGGGTTGGGCAGTGATTTTCTTTTGTTTAGAGGGTACAAGAGGATTATATTCTATCTTTCCGTTTCAAGTAGAAGTTGTCTTTACCCTTGGTTGACACGATTAGTGAATAAGGTGTGATCTTGTGTTGGGTATTCCTTCCTATTATTCGTGTTTTTTTGGATCATGAGTCACGCTCAAGGAATGAGTGTCACAGGGCCCGGCTAACTGTGTGGTAGAGTTGAGCTTATCCATGCTAGTGTCAGTTTAGGGTCCTGATTGAACTGAACATTGTAGTCTGCCTTAGAATGCCTTTCAGAATAATGTCTGCTGGTGATGCATTTTAATGTGTGAGATGCTTCTGAATAAATGACACCTGAACTTGAGATCTATTGTGATGTTGTCTTCTCTGGATACTGAGTATTTGGGCTGATTGCATCGTGCTTGAGCTTTTGTTGTGTTCCTGCGGATGGTTCTTTATCTCAGTTGATATATGTTAGAACCCTGTTGGATCTAATCTTGTGTTGTGTGTGTTCCATTTGAGCTCTTAGCGTGTGCGTGTGTGGAACAAGTGCACACTAGCTGCATTAATTGTGCGTGAGACATGGTGATGTGCCTGCAAAATAGAATAGCTTTAATAGCATCAGATGAAATAACACCACTGCCAGATGCCAGATTTGACAAATTGTGCCTACTCGGAAGCCTTACTGTAAAGGAGCATGAGCTGCAACATTTACGGGATTAATATTACGGCCATGGCACACCTTTGCTTGAGCGAGTAGCTGATTAGGATACAGAGTTTGAAAAGAAGTGCTTGCAGATTGCTGACACACTGGTGGGTCAACATTATAATCAGAATCAGGTACCCCCAGTTCATGTGCCATAGTAGCAAGAGCATCCCTCTATGTTCTACTAGTATCTGCTGATGGGCCTTGCTGTTGCTGTTTTCCCCGAGTGGAAAAGGGGGTGCACCGCGAGAGCGGCACGCCTGTACCAACCGCCGTGTTAGGAGGCACATCTGAGGATATGGTAATGCTTGACCCTGGTTTCCCTGACCTTGATATGCTTTTGCTGCAATGAGCTGTGGTGGTGCACTGGGAGGAAGCAGATCAGGGAAACTCCGAAAAATATTGCCTGGTGATGGTACCTGTGCTGGTATGAAATGCACCGGAAAATGCTGGCTGCATTGTGCTATAGCAAGGGACAAAAGGTTGCATATGGTTAACACTTGAGGATGTATAAACTGGGGGAGCAACCCGAGCCCTTTTCAAGCTATTGGACTGGATTGTAGTTCTTGGCATAGGAGATGGTACTCTCGGCTGAACGATACTCTGCCTTGTGTTCTGTGAAATCATAATAGAGGGATGCATCCATTGGATTGAAACTCTTACCGTAGAAGGTATCATAAGATTTGCATTTGTTGTTGAGCTGAGTGCCAGTGTTGCTAAGATAGTGTATAGAGTTGGTGTGAGATTACTGTACAAGTTGTACAGTGTGTAGTGTTGTGCATTCACCCAGTTATCCCGCTATGCACCGACAGACGTGGATACCGATTCCAAGAAACAATTCCGCTTCAAGAATGGGTTGGACGAGGAGTTAAAGTTCGCCATGTCTTCCAGCGATTACAGTGACTTTCAGAAGTTAGTTGATAAAGCTTTTGAAGTGGAGCGGACTAAAAAGGAACTGGATGATGAGGAAAGAAAAAGGAAGTTGACTATAGAACATGCCTCTAGCAGCAACGTACGCCCCCGTCTCAACCCTCAGCCTGCAACCCATATGACTCGTCCCATGAACTACTCGGGACCGAGATTTCTAAACTCCAATTACAGGCCATCCACTCCCTACAATCAGCAAATGCGCCAGCAGCAGCAGCCACCACGCCAGCCAATGCAACCCCCACATCAGCAGATGCAGCCACCCCGCCCTTCAGCCCTAGCCAACCGTCCAAATGGCCAACCCCTAAGAAACCAATCAGGAGGCAACAAGGGCCAAAGTAATGCTGCGGGAGTCCAATGTTACAAGTGCGGAGAATGGGGACACTACGCCAGCAGTTGTCCGAAGAAGCAACAAAACCCACCTGGCCGTGTCAACCATGTGACTCTAGAGCAAGCACAGGAAGCGCCTGATGTGGTGATCGGTATGTTTTCTGTTAAATCCCACCCCGCCACCGTATTGTTTGATTCGGGTGCTACACATTCATTTATATCCAAGGATTTCATAAAGAAGCATGACATGGTAGTTACATTCTTGAATGGGCCATTATTGATAAACTCTCCTGGAGGAGAGATGGTGGCAAGGCATCTATGCCGTAAAGTGAGTATAAACATAAGGGGGGGTAGTCTTTTGGGCCAACCTAATAGTGTTGGACTCACAAGGATTAGATATCATTCTGGGAATGGAGTGGTTGACGAAGAATCAAGGAGTAATTCATTGTGCAACTAGAACAATTTGCTTAACACACCCGGATGGCACTACAGTGGAGTTCAAGCCAGATCAGACACAAGAGGCAGTAGTACAACTCAACCATCTTGAGAATACCGAAGACATCAGGGTTGTGAAGGAATTTCCGGATGTATTCCCAGATGACTTACCAGGTATGCCCCCTGATCGAGAGGTTGAATTTGTCATTGAGTTAGTACCTGGAACGACCCCAATATATAAGAGGTCATATAGAATGGATGCTAAACAATTAGCTGAACTAAAGGATCACATTGAGGAGTTATTGGCAAAAGGATATATTCGTCCTAGCTCATCGCCTTGGGGAGCACCAGTTATATTTGTACCTAAGAAGGATGGAACTCAAAGGTTGTGTGTGGATTACCGTGCCTTAAATGAGGTAACGATCAAGAATAAATATCCACTACCAAGGATTGAAGATTTGTTTGATCAGTTGAGAGGAGCATGTGTGTTCTCCAAGATTGATCTTCGTTCGGGCTACCACCAACTGAAGATTAGACCCTCAGACATTCCCAAGACGGCATTTGTCTCTCGATATGGATTATATGAGTATACAGTTATGTCGTTTGGATTGACCAATGCTCCGGCATATTTTATGTATCTAATGAACAAGGTATTCATGGAGTACTTGGACAAGTTTGTAGTGGTATTCATCAATGACATACTTATCTACTCCAAGACTGAAGAAGAGCATGAAGAGCACCTCAGGATGGCTCTACAGAAGCTCCGCCAACATCAACTGTATGCCAAGCTTAGTAAGTGTGAGTTCTGGCTGAAGAAGGTATCATTTTTGGGGCATGTCATATCAGAAGGAGGTATAGCAGTGGACCCAGGCAAAGTGGCAGATGTTCTTAAGTGGGAAACACCCGAGAGTGTGCATGATATACGAAGATTCTTAGGTATGGTTGGTTACTATCATCGATTCATCGAGGGATTTTCAAAGATCTCTCGACCCCTAACCAAGTTACTTGAGAAAGGACTTGCTTTCAAGTGGACCCCCGAATGTGAAGTAAGTTTCGCCGAGTTGAAGAAGAGGTTAACCAGTGCACCGGTATTGGTGATGCCTGATATGCAGAAGGAGTTTGTGGTCTATTGCGATGCATCTGGTCATGGTTTAGGATGTGTCTTAATGCAAGGAGGACATGTGGTAGCCTATGCTTCAAGACAGCTTCGGAAACATGAGAGGAACTATCCAACACATGATTTAGAATTAGCAGCTGTTGTTCATGCATTGAAGATATGGAGACACTACTTGATGGGAAAAAGAACTGAGATATACACAGATCACAAGAGCTTGAAGTACATATTCACACAACCGGATCTTAATCTCAGACAACGTCGTTGGTTGGAATTAATAAATGATTTTGATGTGGGAATCAACTACCATCCAGGAAAGGCTAATGTGGTCGCTGATGCTCTAAGCAGAAAGGGACAATGTAATAACTTGTCGGTACAAGCTCTTCAACCCCAGTTATGTGAAGAATTTGTAAGGTTAAACCTATGTCTAGTGTCTAGCACTAAAGCATTTGCTATGGAAGTGGACTCAACCCTTGAACGTGATATACGAGAAGGACAAAAGAATGATGAGAAGGTCAAGGAGATCAAGCAATTGATGAAGAAGGGAAAAGCTCCGAACTTTAGAGAGGATGAACAAGGAACCTTATGGCTTGGAAAGAGGATTTGTGTTCCAGATATCAAGGAGATTAAAGAGTTGATACTAAGAGAAGCCCATAACTCATCATACTCCATTCATCCCGAAAGCACAAAGATGTATCAAGACCTTAAAGATCGATATTGGTGGCATGGAATGAAACGGGATGTAGCAGAATATGTGGCCATATGTGATACATGTCAATTGATTAAGGCGGAACATCAAAGACCAGCAGGGTTATTGCAACCAATCAAAGTACCAGAATGGAAGTGGGAAGAAATTAGTATGGATTTCATTGTGGGACTACCAAGAACACAGTCTGGATATGATTCTATATGGGTTATTGTGGATCGTTTGACTAAAGTTGCTCACTTTATTCCCGTGAAAGAAACATACAATGGCCCCAAGTTGGTGGAACTGTACATCTCCAGGATTGTATGCTTACATGGAGTTCCTAAGAAGATCATTTCAGACAGAGGCACTCAGTTCACCTCAAGATTCTGGCAGAAGTTGCATGAATCAATGGATACCCATCTAAATTTTAGTTCGGCGTATCATCCTCAAACTGATGGTCAGACAGAACGCACCAACCAGATATTAGAAGACATGTTGAGAGCGTGCGCTCTAAAGAATAGCAAAAGTTGGGACAAGAATCTGCCATATGCCGAATTCTCTTACAACAACAGTTATCAAGCCAATTTGAAGATGTCTCCTTTTGAAGCATTGTATGGGCGAAAGTGTAGGACACCGTTGTTTTGGAATCAAACTGGGGAAAGTCAAGTCTTTGGGCCTGACGTACTACAAGAGGCTGAAAGACAAGTACAAGAAATTCGGAAGAATCTAAAGGCAGCCCAAACAAGACAGAAGAGTTATGCGGATACTCGAAGACGTGATCTAACATTTGAGGTTGGTGATTATGTGTACTTGAAGGTGTCACCTATGAGAGGATTGAGAAGATTTAAAGTAAGAGGCAAGTTGTCACCCCGCTACATTGGCCCGTTCAAGATACTCAAAAGACGAGGAGAAGTGGCTTATCAGCTTGAGCTTCCACCGCACTTATCAGATGTTCATAATGTATTCCATGTTTCGCAACTTAAGAAGTGTCTGGGTGTGCCTGAGGAATAGTTACCTATGGAAGCAGTTGATGTACAAGAAGATTTGTCTTATGTGGACAGCCTATCAAGATACTTGAGACATTAGAAAAGGTCACCAGAAACAAATTCATTCGCATGTGTAAGGTGCAATGGAGACATCACTCAGAGGCAGAAGCAACATGGGAAAGAGAAGAAGATCTCAAGGCAGATTTCCCTCATCTTTCCCTTAGGACGTCCGAATCTCGAGGGCGAGATTCCTTTTAAGGGGGGTAGAGTTGTAACATCCATTTTTCATGTACAAAAATTTGCTCAAACCCTTGAACATTGTTGTATGCATTTTTGGGTGATTTTTGAAGTTCAAACGTGTAGCAAACGAATTAAATTTGAATCTGAATTCAAATCAAAAGAAAAGAAGTGAAAAAGAAAAAGAAAAAGAATTAAAACCCTCCCTGGGCCAAACTTCTCCCCCGGCCCAACTTCTCCCTTCCCTCACCGCAGCCCAGCAAACCCCTCCCCTCTCTCCCTCTCTCTGCCAGGCAGGGCCCGCGTGTCATCCCTTCCAGGGAGTAACCGCCACTCCCTCTTTCCCGCGCCGCGCCGCGCCCACGCCGAACCCCCCCCCCCTTTGCAACCGCCGCTCCACGCACGAATCAACCTGGGGAAACCTCCCTTCGCGTGCGCCTGCAACCGCCGCACTCCCCTCCGCTATAAACTCCCCCTCTCTCCCTTGTTTTCCCCCTTCCCACGCGCAAACCCTAGCACATCGTCGCTCTCGGTAAGCCCCGCATGTTCCCGTCTAACCGGCGATCACCGCACTCCTCTCTCCCCTCTGACCTCTTCGCCGTGACCCCAGGAGCATGCCGGACACGTTGGAGCAAGGAGATCGCCGGGGATTTGCCAAGCTCGACGAGCACCGACGCCAACCGCCGTCGTTCCTTGTCGCCGACCCCTCTCCGGCCGATTTCGTGCCCCGACACTCCCCTAGGTGAGTTCCCCTACTCCTCCTCTCCCGGTTCATGCTCGTGGCGCGTAGGATCGACGTAGGAATCGCCGTTTGGGCCAGCTCCGGCGAGGTTCGCCGCCGCGGACTCCAGCGCCGCCGCGCGCGTGTGGACGGCGTCGCCAAGGGCGACGTGGCCGCACCTCGGCCGTTGGTTTGAGTCCGACGGCCCAGATTAGATCATCGTAACGGTTCGTGTAATAAAATCCCGCGCGTCCATTTAAGATCCAACGGCCCATATTCAATTTAGTTTTCCCGCCATTGCTTTTACACCCTAGACCCCTGGAACCTTGCTTGCTACCCCCTGGACTTCACAGAAATTGAAGTCTAGCCCCTGGGAATTGCAGACTAGCCCCTGAACACCTAAAAATTGGATTTAATCCTTTAAATAAGCAATCTAAGCCCTGTAAATTTGTAGAATCATGAATTTAGTCCCTGTGCAGTATAGAAAACTATTTAATTAGTCCCTGGACTTTTATTTATTTGTTGAATATGGTTTTTAGGTGTATTTGAGGTGTAGAAAATAGATAAAAATGGTAATTAAGTTAGAAATGTTAGGAAAAATTGGTATAAATCATTTTATGCTGTGAATAAATTGTAGAGTTCTTATGAAATATATTTTGTCCATGGAATATTTATTATAAATGTTTAAAAATACATTTTGGCCATAGAAAATCCAATAAAAATGGTTTTAGGATATAATTAAATCCCAAAAATGTAGGATAAATATAAAATGCATACTTTGGCCATGTTAAGTAATAAATACTTCGTAGGGACGCATTAGTATAGGATTTTATGCCTATGTGTATGTTGTGATGTACTGTTTTGCGTGCCCTCTACTTATTTAGCTTTATTTTATTCTTGCCATGCTTGGGTATATATCTAGAGTCGTACTACGACCCTAATATTAACCTCCAAGACCAAGACTTTTCTAACACTCAAGTCGTCAACGAAGGCAAGTGCCCTTGACCATTTTGTTCCAGTTTTAGGAATTTAGATAGATGCATGCTAATTAAATTGATGTCCTACTTCATGTTTACATGCCCTGTTCCATATAATTCCTTGTTACCTGAAATGGGATTGGGAAGTAGATAGGTCATATTTATGCTTAGCCATGCTTAGATATTGGGATTGGGATTTCATACAATTGTGCCATGTTAAACTTTATGGTTACCTTAATTTGTGGTGGTTACACAATAGTAGTAGATAGGAATCTGGTGGTTGGATAGTTTTGGTATGGTGCAGTTTGCACGAGACCCGGGATTGGGGTTTGTTACCACCGGATTCTAAGGACCGGTTTATGGAGGAAGCCACTAAGCTTTATAGTACCACCACGAGACTGAGATGGGGCAGCATGGTCAATTAATTAGGTTTCCCCCGATGAAATGCTAGTGGTTGGAAGGTGCGGGGAATGATGCAGGGGAACTGCTCTGGGATCCGCAAGGCTCAAGAGGCGGCTCTGAGGCGGAGGGTTACTCCGAGAATCCTCAGTGGTGGAAACCTTAGAGGGCTAGCACTAGTCGGGAGTACCTTTGTAAAGACCATGTAGTGATCTCCTGGCCACACACCTACGGAAGTGTGAAATGTGGTTGATCACCACGGGCTACATGGAGGTTTACTCAGTCCACCTGGCAACAGGGGATGGAATCACTGCTTGTGGGGAAAGGGTACACTCTCTGCAGAGATTTGGTAAAACTGTCATGACAGCCGTGCTCACGGACAAGAGCGGCTTGGGGTCAGTTCATAATTAGTCTATGGTTGGGAAATGGTGGTTAATTATGATTCAAGTTACATTCCTTGTCATTACTCATGTGTTGATTACTTCTTGAATTATGATATTGGTAATTGAAAGCTAAGGTTAGGTTTTAAGCATAGTGCTAAGCCATAATTGGCCTTCCCTTGCTTTAGCCAATCATGTCATCTCTTCCCGCACTTGCTGAGTACTCTATGTACTCAAGCGTTTAATTTTCCATTAGAATATGAAGAAGAAGAAGCGACACCGGAGGACTACTTCGTCAATCCGGAGGACTTGGTCTAGGCTGGCGACCTTACGCGCAACTGCTGCCTGTGGAGATGGAACTTCTCTTACCTATTCGTCTTCTGCTGTAGTTTGAACTTGGTTAATATTGTTGTTGATGTAAATAGTTGTGTTGTGTATTTGTAGACCTTCGGGTCGTGCTGTAAGACTATTTATGTATTCGAACATGGCTATGTATGATATTTCGCTTTTGTCGACGCATGTACGATTCAACTGATCCTGGCGTACATGTGATAAGCGTCTGTTCATCTTTATGATGACCGGGCGTGACACCGATTCGTCGGTCTCCGGTTCAATGTATTCTTGTGTTCTATCGATCCTGTGGTTCCAACATATATGTGTGTCAAGATGCCAAAAGTTGCATATTTGATTATTGCTTTATTTGTAATGAATTTTAGCCTTGGCACTGGTCGGAGTTGATCAGGAAAGATTGTGATTTGATTTATTGTTTTCTTCTGTCAGTTTTTATTTTTTGGTGTGTAATCTTCCATGTTTCCATGTGAAGAGAAATAAATGACTAAGTTAACGCTTCGCTGGACAATACGTTACATAGTGGTTTTATATTGAGTAAAATAGTAGAGATGGAGTAATTCGTTGGTTATCTTTGACGCTAAACTCAGATCGAGAACTTGTTGCCCTAAAGCAGATCGATCCATTATATTATGTGAAACCTCACAGTATCCTGTTGAGCGTATCCACCGCCATCTCAAGGAACGGGTCCAAGCGAATGGTCAGGTTGCAGCAACTGCGGCCGTGTACTCGGCAGCGGTCCTGGAGTACCTTACGGCGAAGGGCTTGGAGCTGGCAGGGAACGCGAGCAAGGACCTCAAGGTGAAGCGCATAACCCCTCGCCACCATCAGCTGGCCAAATCTGCGGAGATGAGGAGCTCGACACCCTCATCAAGGGCACCGTCGCCGGCGGAGGCGTCATTCCCCACATCCACAAGTCACTCATCAACAAGGTCGCCTTCAAGGAATGAATGTCTGGTAAGCTTTGTGGTTTCGCCGACCGTATCATCCGTGTTGTCAGTTATTTAGGGTCCTGATTGAACCAAACCTTGTGACCTATCTGAGATAGAATTTTAGAATAATGTCTTCTTGTGTTGCATTCTAAATGTGTGAGACACATGCTTCGGAATATATGGCATTGAACTTTAGTTCCATTGTTTTGCTGTCTTCTCTAAATACTGGATATTCGAGCTGATTATATTGCATCGTGCTTGAGCTTTTTGTTGTGTTCCTGCCTTCTAGACAATATGAGCTGATGGTTTTATTTTATATCAGTTGATGTTAGAATCCTGTTGGATCTAATCTCATTTTGTGTGTGTTTCACTTGAGCTCTTATCGTGTGCGTGTGTGGAATTAACAATTGCAGACTTGCTGCATTGTGCGTGAGACATGGTGCAGTAGTCTTGAGTGGTAGACGTAGGCTCGTCCTTGTCCCAGCGATTGGACGAAGCTGATGGCACTGCCGCCCTGCGCCTGACCGTAAGCTCATCCTCGTCACAGCCCTCAGAGCTGACGGAGGCGTGGCTGGTGACTGGGCCTGCTCCTTTCACATCACCAACCACCGACTCATCATCGCGTCGTCCTCCGTGCGTGAAAAGTCAGAACCGCCATTCTAGAGGTCATCCCGCACAAAGAAAGGTATGTTTCCATCAGTAGATTCTATAGCATATATCCAGTATCCCGATGTGAACTCTCATTGCATGTGTTATGTCACCTACCCGGTCTCGTTTCACGTTCACGTGATACAACAATATACGCACCTACCAAGGTAGGTACACCGGAGAGAGCCTAGAAAGAGAGAGAGAGAGAGAGAGATGCGTGCCAAGTGTTGTGCGTGAGAAAGTGTTGTGCAAGGCTGCGGATGAAGCGACCATCAAGCTCGATTTCATATTGGGCTGTGACGGTTGAGGTCCCACAATACCAGCATTTCAAGAGTATTGTGCCAATGATGCAGTAACGTGATGGTTGTCTCCACCTTTCGCTGCATTATGCGAAATAGGAGCTCTGACCACATAAGCTAAGCTGGAAGCTGGCAAAAGAGATAACCCATGCAAGGATTGATTCTGAATTTGCACATTTTTTTTGAAAGCCATCATGAATCGGGTGTCATGAGCTAATATATTAAAAAGAGGTGGGCACCGCACGCTGGAGCGAGCGCTCGAACGCGGGTGGACTAGCACCAACCCTACGGTGCTAGCCGCACGATCCCCCACTCGTTCCCCAAATTTGCACATTTGGAGCAACCAGGGCTGGAAACCCTGCATGTTCTGTATGCTTTTAGCCTGCGTGCCGCTGTCTCGACTCAGCCTATGCAAGTCAATTGCTGCCTGACTCTGCCCAGTATGCACACTTGTTGAAAGATGCTGTGGAGCTCGACCAACAACACTTTATGTGCAGAGAAATTTGTTAATGCTCGTGCCACTAGACCATAACCAAGTTGGTTGTGTCCCATATGACATGCCCTGTGCATTATGAGTTGAGTTATTCGCAGCTACCTTGGTTCCTTGTGGGTGCACCGAAAAGTTACATACTTTGCTGCAAGTGGCTATTCGAAGGAAATGATGATGTATTATTCTGCAAATGGGTGGTGACTGGAGGAGTTGGTGGCCCATGAATTTGAGGAATTGCATCTTGTCGCTGAAGAATTTGGCCCAAATTCTCCACTACATTACCAGCATGCAGAGAAACAGGGTATTCCCAATCATATCTGGATGCACTCTCTGAAGTTTCATGTGTACGTAACATTTTTTGGTTCACCCCAGTTTGAGAAATTTCGTAGCTCTTCCTGTAGGCCCATCATTGTAGTTCGAAGGCTCATCAGGAACACTCAGTCCCATCTGCCTCTGGGGAGTATTTGGGCTGATTGCATCGTGCTTGAGCTTTTTGTTGTGTTCCTGCAGATGGTTTTTTTATCTCACTTGATATATGTTAGAATCCTGTTGGATCTAATCTTGTTTTGTGTGTGTTCCATTTGAGCTCTTAGCGTGTGCGTGTGTGAAACAAGTGCGGACTTGCTGCATTAATTGTGCGTGAGACATGGTGCTGTGCCTGCAAAATAGAATAGCTTGAATAGCATCATATGAAATAACAGCACTGCCAGATGCCAGATTTGATAAATTGTCCCTACTTGGAAGCCTTATCTGTAAAGGAGCTTGAGCTGCAACATTTACGGGATTAATATTATGACCCTGGCACGCCTTTGCTTGAGCGAGTAGCTGATTAGGATACAGAGGTTGTGAAGAAGTGCTTGTAGATTGTTGACCCACAGGTTCCACGCCTTTGCTTGAGCAAGTAGCTGATTAGGGTATAGAGTTTGCGAAGAAGTGCTTGCAGATTGCTGACCCACTGATGGGTCAACATTATAATCAGAATCAGGTACCCCCAGTTCATGAGCTAAAGTAACAAGTGCATCCCTCCATGTTCTACTAGTATCTGCTGATGGGCCTTGCTGTTGCTGTTTTTCCTGAGTGGAAAAGGGGGTGCACCGCGAGAGTGGCACGCCTGTACCAACCGGCGTGTTAGGAGGCATCTGAGGATATGGTAATGCTTGACGCTGGTGTCCCTGACCTTGATATGCTTTTGCTGCAATGAGCTGAGATGGTGCACTGGGAGGAAACAGATCAGGGAAACTCCAAAAAGTATTGCCTGGTGGTGGTACCTGTGCTGTCTGAAATGCACGGAAAAATGCTGGCTGCATTGTGCTATAGAAAGGGACAAAAGGTTGCATATGGTTAACACATGAGGATGTATAAACTGGGGGAGCAACCCGAGCCCTTTTCGAGCTATTGGACTGGATTGTAGTTCTTGGCATAGGAAATGGTACTCTCGGCTGAATGATACCCTGCCTTGTATTATGTGAAATCATAATAGAGGGATGCATCATTGGAACTCTTACCATTGAAGGTATCATAAGATTTGCATGTGTTGTTGAGCTGAGCGCCAGGTGTTGCTAAGATAGTATGTAGAGCTGGTGTGAGAGTACTGTGCGAGTGGTACAGTGTGTAGTGTTGTGCGTGAGAAAGTGTGCCAATTAAGTGAAGGCAATGTAGTGTTGTGCAAGTGTTGTGCGTGAGAAAGTGTGCCAGGAGAAGACAACTGTGTTTGTGTGAGTGTCTACTAAGCAGTGCTTCAGTGTATCTTGTGTGTCAGGAATGTTATATTTACGGGATTGCTTTAGTGTGTGTATCTTGTGTGTTAGTGTGAGTGTCTACTGAGCAGTGATTCTCTTTTGCTATTGACATGCCCGCGCTCTCTGTATTTACAGGAATGTTATAGGTTGCACATGACTGGAAACTCGATGTGTTCTATCACCCCCATCGTATTGAAACTGGCGACCAGCTTGACGACATCGATGTTAGGGTTTGGGATTCATCTTGAGCTTGCCAGACTTAGAGGGAGGGTCTGGGACCATGGCGAAGAAGGTATATGGATGATGACGATGGTGGATCTAATGATGAGAGTTGCTTGAGACGGATGAAAACGACAGGGTGGGGGTGACCATGTAGAGATTGGAGCGTTGAAGGGGAGGGCCGGGTTGAAAGGGGAGTGTGGATGGGTGGGAAGAGCTCGTTGATGTAACGCCGATGAGCCTGTGAGAGGGTGAAAGAGCAGAACTGAACGAGTCGATGAAGTGAACGAACACACAGTTTCAGCCTCTCCTCGCACACAGAACTGAACCAACCAGTCGATGAAGTGATGAACAATGCCTTGCCCTTGCCTCAAGTCACAATCATGCTGGCCCAAATGGAACGCAAGCACTTGTCTACTGACACGGGCAACGTCACAAGCAAAAGATTCAAAGATGTCAAGGCGACAGCACAGCAGTTGTCTGGCGCCAAAAACTGATTTGTACTAACTGCCAATAATTTTACTTAGTAGAGAATGTGCGCGCACCTGAAAGAGAGAGAGATGTGTGCCAAGTGTGCCAAGTGTTGTGTGTGAGAAAGTGTTGTGCAAGGCGCTGCGGATGAAGCGACCATCAGCTGAAGGCGCTAATATGAAGGGACCATCAAGCTCCAGTTCATATTGGGCTGTGATGGTTGAACTCCCACAGTACCAACATTTTCAGAGTATTGTGCCAATGCAGTAACGCGTTGGATGTCTCCACCTTTGGCTGGATTATGCGAAATAGGAGCTCATCTGACCACATAAGCTAAGCTTGAAGCTGGCAAATAAAGAGATAACCCATGCAAGGATTGATTCTGAATTTGCACATTTGGAGCAACCGGCTGGAAACCCTGCATGTTCTGTGTATGCTTTTAGCCTGCGTGCCACTGTCTCGACTCAGCCTATGCAAGTCAATTGCTGCCTGATTCTGCCCAGTATGCACACTTGTTAAAAGATGCTGTGGAGCTCGACCAACAACACTGAAATTATGTCTATTATGTGCAAAGAAATTTGGCAATGCTCGTGCCTCTAGACCATATATAGCCAAGTTGGTTGTGTCCCATACGAGCAACTGACTGGCCCTGTGCATTATGAGTTGAGTTATTCGCAGCTAACTGGGTTCCTTGTGGATGCACCGAAAAGTTACTTCGCTGCATGTGGCTATTCCAAGGAAATGATGTTGTATTGTTCTGCAAATGGGTGGTGACTGGAAGAGTTGGTGGCCCATGAATTTGAGGAATTGCATCTTGTCGCTGAAGAATTTGGCCCAAATTCTCCGCTACATTACCAGCATGCAGAGAAACAGGGTATTCCCAATCATATCTGGATGCACTCTGTGAAGTTTCATGTGTACGTAACATTTTTTGGTTCACCCCAGTTTGAGAAATTTCATAGCTCTTCCTGTAGGCCCATCATTGTAGTTCGAAGGCTCATCAGGAGCAGTCAGTCCCATCTGCCTCTGGGGAGCTTCCTCATGATTCATGAAGATACACACAGTTTGCACCACAGCTACATTGACCGGCAGCAAAAAAAATTACAGGGTTTTTTATTTACCATATGGTGCTCGGTTAATAGGAGATGAATTAGGGCCAAACCCCTCATAGGCACTTTACCTAGCCTCATCTCTCCAGCTACTCTGTAAAAAGTCATTCTGTTTTCATAAATCCATAAACTCCTTGCTCTGATACCCATACCTTTCAGCTGAGCTAGCAGGATAATGCTCTTCAAATGGTCTGTGCCCACCATCTCTGTGAGGAAACTTACAATTCTGACCTCTTCGGCATCTACTAGCTACGAAATCTCTACAGGGCAAAGGCCCTCCAGAAGTTCTGCCTCTCCCAATCCTCCGTTCAGGACCAAGGTCAATGAAATCACTGGCAGCGTGAGAAAAAGTGTGCCAAGTGAAGGCAACATAGTGTCGTGCAAGTGTGTGTGCGTGAGAAAGTGTGCCAAGTGAACGCAAATGTGTTAATGTGAGTGTCCACTGAGCAGTGCTTAAGTGTGTATCTTATGTGTGGGGAATGTTATATTTACGTGAGTGCTTTAGTTTGTATCTTGTGTGTTAGTTTGAGTATCTACTGAGCAGTGCTTCTCTTTCTCTGACGACATGTCCGCGCTCTCTGTATTTAAGGGAATGTTATATGTCGCACGTGACTGGAAACTCGATGTGTTCCATCACCCCCGTCGTCTTGGATATTGGGCTGACTGCATCGTGCTTGAGCTTGTTGTTGTGCTCCTATGGATGGTTTTTTTATCTCCAGTTGATATATGTTAGAATCCTGTTGGATCTAATCCTGTTTTGTGTGTGTTCCATTTGAGCTCTTAGCGCGTGTGCGTGTGTGAAACAAGTGCAGACTTGCTGATTAATTGTGCGTGAGACATGGTGCTGTGCCTGCAAAATAGAATAGCTTAGCATTAGATGATATAACAGCACTGCCAGATGCCAGATTTGACAAATTGTGCCTACTTGGAAGCCTTATCTGTAAAGGAGCTTGAGCTACAACATTTACGGGATTAATATTACGGCCCTGGCACGCCTTTGCTTGAGCTAGTAGCTGATTAGGATACAAAGTTTGAGAAAAGTGCTATTAGATTGTTGACCCACTGGTTCAAAAAAAATAATACGACCCTGCCACGCCTTTGCTTCAGCAAGTAGCTGATTAGGATACAAAGTTTGCGAAGAAGTGCTTGCAGATTGATGACCCACTAGTGGGTCAACATTATAATCAGAATCAGGTACCCCCAGTTGATGTGCCAAAGTAGCAAGAGCATCCCTCCATGTTCTACTAGTATCTGCTGATGGGCCTTGCTGCTGCTATTTTCCCTGAGTGAAAAAGGGGGTGCACCACGAGAGCGGCATGCCTGTACCAACCGCCGTGTTAGGAGGCATATGAGGATATGGTAATGCTTGACGCTGGAATCCCTGACCCTGAGATGCTTTTGCTGCAATGGGCTGAGGTGGTGCACTTGGAGGAAGCAGATGATCAGGGATCTCCGAAAAGTATTGCCTGGTGGCGTTACTGGTACTTGTGCTGTATGAAACGCACGGGAAAATGCTGGCTGCATTGTGCTATAGCAAGGGACAAAGGGTTGCATATGGTTAACACTTAGGGTGTATAAACTGGGGGAGCAACCCGAGCCCTTTTCGATCTATTGGACTGGATTGTAGTTCTTGGCATAGGAGATGGTACTCTCGGCTGAACGATACCCTGCCTTGTATTCTGTGGAATCATAATAGAGGGATGCATCCATTGGATTGGAACTTTTACCGCTGAAGGTATCATAAGATTTGCATGTGTTCTTGAGCTGAGTGCCAGGTGTTGCTAAGATAGTGTGTACAGCTGGTGTAAGAGTACTGTACAAGTGGTGCAGTGTGTAGTGTTGTGCGTGAGAAAGTGTGCCAAGTGAAGGAAACGTAGTGTTGTGCAAGTTTTGCACGTGAGAAAGTGTGCCAAGTGAACGCAACTGTTTTAGTGTGAGTGTCTACTGAGCAGTGCTTCAGTGTGTATCTTTTGTGTTGGGAATGTATTTCCGGGAGTGCTTCAGTGTGTATCTCGTGTGTTAGTGTGAGTGTCTACTGAAAAATGCTTCTCTTTCTCTGACGGCATGTCCACACTCTCTGTATTTACGGGAATGTTATATGTTGCACGTGACTGGAAACTCGATGTGTTCCATCACCCCCATCGTATTGAAACTGGTGACCATCCCTGAAATAATTGTTCATAGTGTGTGGTTTGGAAATCTCCATTCTCCAATGTTCCAGGAAAAGAAATAATATTTCAAGTGTCTCTCATGCGCAAACACACAATAGTAGTGTAGTTTTGTCGTCGAGCATAAGATTCGGGTGATTTTGTTGATCCTTCAAAGGGCACAGTCTTATAAGTCATTGTATAGATGTAGATTATATATGTTCGCGAATGGTGTGAGTAAGTGTGTGTGTGTTCACACATGCACCCAGCTCATGCGCCACTACACACGTGCGTCGTGCCCACATGTTGGGCCAAATGAGAGCTCAAGGCCCATTAAAATTGTCCTTCCTTCCTCATATAAAATCATTGCCTAGTGAGCAATAGCCGTGACAAGGAGAAGAGAAAAACCTAGTGCCATTGCTCCTAAGAACTGGCCTCTCGCAATCCCCTTTGCCTCGTCTCACTCAAATTCTCAACTACATTCCCCAGATCGTAAGCGTCGAATCCTGGCGTCAGCAAGCTGCACATTCTGTGTGCCCTTCCTCTGCTCTAAGCCTCTACTCACCATGAAAAATGCTTGTGATCATATATTTTGAAATGAGCATGGAATATTGTTTATTTTGAAACCTGAGTAGAAACCTTTAACTTCTCAAGAGACGGTAAAATACTCCCAGATGTGAATGTTGATTAGAAATACATGTAAAAAATCAATTCTTGTATTCAATGCTTTGCTGGCAAGGCTGTTTCGGACGGGGATCAATGCTTAGTTCCACCAAAGGAACGGAATGTAACGGACCACGGTGGCTGCCATTGGTTGGATTTGGGTTCAGACGGAGGCTTGGGTGCCCTCAATAGGAGACACTGCATACGCTCTGGGCTTTTGGGCTGGCTGATCTAATGGGCTGCCTACTAGGCTACACATTACGTTACGGGTTCTTATCCTTTCCGGGCCACTAGTTAGCTGGGCCGTGAAGACTACCATTTTCTCACGAAATGTTTTGTAGAGTTTATTTTAATTTCTAGTGGGTTTCCTTCCTGCCTGCCCTTTTTGGTAGGTAGGTGTTGTGTTTGCCAAAGCAAGGAGAAAGATGGCCCAGAAGGGAGTCAAGGGGCCCATCACGACGAAGACAGCGGCCGCATACGCCAACAAGAACAAAGACAAGAACCTGCCCATAAGCCGTTTCACGCGCGCGCTGGCCTCCAGGTTCGCCGTCGTTGTCCCCCCACCCCATGATCTCCGCTTCTATTTTCTTGTTGGGTTCTTTAAGTCCCTCGCTCGATAACAAGGGCTAGTTCTTGGTGGTAGATCATGCGTTCTTCATGCTTAAGATGTGGGTTGGGCAGTGATTTTCTTTTGTTTAGAGGGTACAAGAGGATTATATTCTATCTTTCCGTTTCAAGTAGAAGTTGTCTTTACCCTTGGTTGACACGATTAGTGAATAAGGTGTGATCTTGTGTTGGGTATTCCTTCCTATTATTCGTGTTTTTTTGGATCATGAGTCACGCTCAAGGAATGAGTGTCACAGGGCCCGGCTAACTGTGTGGTAGAGTTGAGCTTATCCATGCTAGTGTCAGTTTAGGGTCCTGATTGAACTGAACATTGTAGTCTGCCTTAGAATGCCTTTCAGAATAATGTCTGCTGGTGATGCATTTTAATGTGTGAGATGCTTCTGAATAAATGACACCTGAACTTGAGATCTATTGTGATGTTGTCTTCTCTGGATACTGAGTATTTGGGCTGATTGCATCGTGCTTGAGCTTTTGTTGTGTTCCTGCGGATGGTTCTTTATCTCAGTTGATATATGTTAGAACCCTGTTGGATCTAATCTTGTGTTGTGTGTGTTCCATTTGAGCTCTTAGCGTGTGCGTGTGTGGAACAAGTGCACACTAGCTGCATTAATTGTGCGTGAGACATGGTGATGTGCCTGCAAAATAGAATAGCTTTAATAGCATCAGATGAAATAACACCACTGCCAGATGCCAGATTTGACAAATTGTGCCTACTCGGAAGCCTTACTGTAAAGGAGCATGAGCTGCAACATTTACGGGATTAATATTACGGCCATGGCACACCTTTGCTTGAGCGAGTAGCTGATTAGGATACAGAGTTTGAAAAGAAGTGCTTGCAGATTGCTGACACACTGGTGGGTCAACATTATAATCAGAATCAGGTACCCCCAGTTCATGTGCCATAGTAGCAAGAGCATCCCTCTATGTTCTACTAGTATCTGCTGATGGGCCTTGCTGTTGCTGTTTTCCCCGAGTGGAAAAGGGGGTGCACCGCGAGAGCGGCACGCCTGTACCAACCGCCGTGTTAGGAGGCACATCTGAGGATATGGTAATGCTTGACCCTGGTTTCCCTGACCTTGATATGCTTTTGCTGCAATGAGCTGTGGTGGTGCACTGGGAGGAAGCAGATCAGGGAAACTCCGAAAAATATTGCCTGGTGATGGTACCTGTGCTGGTATGAAATGCACCGGAAAATGCTGGCTGCATTGTGCTATAGCAAGGGACAAAAGGTTGCATATGGTTAACACTTGAGGATGTATAAACTGGGGGAGCAACCCGAGCCCTTTTCAAGCTATTGGACTGGATTGTAGTTCTTGGCATAGGAGATGGTACTCTCGGCTGAACGATACTCTGCCTTGTGTTCTGTGAAATCATAATAGAGGGATGCATCCATTGGATTGAAACTCTTACCGTAGAAGGTATCATAAGATTTGCATTTGTTGTTGAGCTGAGTGCCAGTGTTGCTAAGATAGTGTATAGAGTTGGTGTGAGATTACTGTACAAGTTGTACAGTGTGTAGTGTTGTGCGTGAGAAAGTGTGTCAAGTGAAGGCAACATAGTGTTGTGCAAATTTTGCACGTGAGAAAGTGTGCCAAGTGAATGCAACTTTTTTAGTGTGAGTGTCTACTGAGCAGTGCTTCAGTGTGTATCTTATGTATTGGGAATGTTATATTTACGGGAATGTATTTTCGGGAGTTCTTCAGATATCTTGTATGTTAGTGTGAGTGTCTACTGAACAATGCTTCTCTTTCTCTGACGGCTTATGCCCGCGCTCTCTGTATTTACGGGAATTTTATATGTTGCACGTGACTGGAAACTCGATGTGTTCCATAACCCCCATCGTATTAAAACTGGCGACCATCCCTGAAATAATTATTCATAGTGTGTGGTTTGGAAATCTCCATTCACCAATGTTCCATGAAAAGAAATAATATTTCAAGTGTCTCTCATGTGCAAACATACAATAGTAGTGTAGTTTGTCATTGAGCATATGATTCGGGTGATTTCGTTTATCCTTCAAAGGGCACGGTCTTATAAGTCATTGTATAGATGTAGATTATATATGTTTGCGAATGGTGTGAGTAAGTGTGTTCACACACACACCCAGCTCATGCGCCACTACACACGTTCGTTGTGCCCACATGTTGGGCCAAATGAGAGCTCATACGGCCCATTAAATTTGTCCTCCCTTCCTCATATAAAATTGTTGCCTCGTGAGCAATAGCCGTGACAAGGAGAAGAGAAAAACCTAGCGCCAGTGCTTCCAGGAACTGCCGTCTCGCAACCCCCTTTGCCTCGTCTCACTCGAATTCGCAACTACATTCCCCAGATCATAATCGTCGAATTCTGGCATCAGCAAGCTGCACATTCTGTGTGCCCTTCATCTGCTCTAAGTGTGGGGACTGGAATCCCGACCTTCAAGGATCTCATTGGGTGGTGTCGTGTGATGCGACACCCAACAGTGTGCAAGAAAAGAACGAGAAAAAATTACAATACCAAGTCTTTATTTAAAAGCACAGTGGAAGTTTTACAATACTAACGAAAGAACTATACATCATAGCTACGCTCTCGGCACTAGCTATGCAAAAGCAAAGTCATCCATGCCCTGGATACTTCGCTCTAGCAACACACAACTTACGGCGGCGTGCAATGTTCCCACTTGGCTGTAAACCCTGGAGGGGGTGTAGCCTTGTCATTGAACCCATCATCAGTCGTATAATCTGCAAAAACTTGTTAACTGCAAACATGAGTTAAGGCTCAACAAGACTAATCCGTCTCACTAGACATATGCAGGGGTGAATACTAAGCATAGGTAAGGAATGGCATAAAGGACTCGCCTACAAGTGGATCCTTATATTCATATTTTAAATAGCACATGACATTCTTCAGGCACGGCACATCATAGACTCCACAATCAAACAAGAATCGCTTTGCCGATGATATGACACGCACAAAACACATAATGCTATTGCAGGTAAAGTATAGGGAAACTGTAAACTTTTAATTGTACTATCTCTAAGCCAAACAAGGTTGTAAAGCAATTGTAATTCAATACATCGTATTCTCCTGACTTCTTCAGTATTTACTATGTCACAACGCAGTGAACAAATGGTACTCTATTACCGCGAGGGACGGTGATTGCAATCAGGGCTCACCCGGAACAACATGACACATATGCACTTTCGGAAATGTCAGCGAGTACTTACAGCAGTACCTACTTAACACTTCTTACTAGTCGTATATGGCCACCTTTCACTAGACACTCGTATGTCGAACCGGTCGATCCGTCACGAGCAGGAGGTCACTGCGTGGGGTGTACTCTGACGTGCCCACCAGCTGATTTACACCTTGTTGCCCTCAATCCACGCCTATAAAACGGAACGGAATGCCTCGACAAACTAGTATCAAGCTATGTCAGTTTACTGGAGCCCATTTCTCCAGTATGTCGCTAGTACAATTCAAGCTTGTCCAGCAGGGCCACACACGAAACGGTCCTCAATCGACACAAGCAGGGCTACGCACGTGAGAACATGTCTCGCTGCATCCTATCCGCTGCTCGGTCTTAATTCATATTCATAAATCATTTCTTGATTCCAATTCCTCCCGTGTGATAAAATTCCTATCTCGCGAGTAGATTCCAACTACTCAACTTCTACCGAATTCCTATGAGCATAAGCATAGCAGTTTCTACTCAACGGGCCGTAGACCTACCCAAGACTCCATGGGATTTGTGGGCCATGCAAGTGCATGGCAAACACCTTAAACGTAATGCACAATCATCTGAAGACGTAAGGTGAAATGAAAACTGCAAATACCCTGTAAGGAACTTAAATGCAAACTGGGGCTTACCTGAATGCGAGTCTGAGTCTACGTTAGTTTCTGGCAGCTGGACTTCCAAAGCTTCTGGCTGCTCCTCAATTTCATCTACTACACGATATGCATATACTATATATGAATGACTTTGAAAATAATTAATATGCTTAAGGTTATAACTTAATATCTTAGGATCAAAATAAGATAATGATCTTAATTGGCTTTGAGACTTTTATGGTAGATACTGGTGACTGTAGAGAAGACTCTTGCAAAGAACAGGAGATGATCAAGGAAGTTTGTTGTTCTTCAAAATTATGGTAAGCAATAACCTTCACTAAATTTTTTGTTGAAATTTTGGAGACCTATCATGGCTACCAGTGGTTGTATCATGTAGAGGGGGTCTCATTGGTTCTAGGAAAATTTGTTTCACTATTTTCTAAGCTTCCTGCAGGGAGAAACTGATTTTACAAGTTTGGGAAAATTTTCTGAAATTGAATTTTGTATTTTTCTAAATTTATAACTACATAGAGATTTGGAATACTGATAAACCCAGTAATTAAAGTCCAATGAACTTGAAATTTTTACTGGAGATCAAGTGTATTAATAATAGTGTTCTGACCAAAATTGGAAATTTTCCAATTAACAGAACTATAGGAATGAATTCTTTAAGCATCTTGCTTATCTGAATTATGGAGAAATTTCTATGGATTTTCATAGAAGTCCAAGTGCACCACTGGAAAATATTCTCCATGCTGGTTCTAAAAAAAATTATTTGGAATTTTTTTGACAATTCTACTGGAAGTTATGGATTTTACAAGTTTGGTTAATTCTTGGAATTATTTTCAAAAGGAAGGCACTTAAATAATTCAGCTTGGCCCACTGGTTTAAAACAAACCAATCGCAGCAGGGCCGCACCGGGGCCTATGGGGTTAACCGACGCAGTCGCACTGGATCCTCGGCCACAACCGGATCCCGCAGTGACTGACATGTGGGCTCCACGGCTTTCTTCAACCTCGGGCTGGCGCTTGCGCACGGCGGCTCCCGCGGCGGTAGCTCGCCGGTGATCTCGCCGCCGGCCAAACTGCTGCGCCAAACTTGCCAGGACTCGCCACCTGGGGGTTTTCGGGGGCGCTGAGCACGTCGGTGAGGTTGGCATCGGCTGAAACGGACCGGAACAACCCGTGCGACGGCGGCGGCGGCGGTGAGAGCTCGGGCGTTCTTGAACTTACTCAACTCAAGCTCAAACAGCTCGGGAACTACTCCAAAAGCTTTCTGACACCTCAAGGTTCAAGAATCTAGACTAGGGAAGAGAGGAAACAACCGCGAGATATGAGCTCGATGACAAAGTACGGTTTTTCATCCGGCGGCCGCGAAATTTCGAAATCTAAGGTTCTGGGTTGATAACTTTTAGGGTCCTTGGGCAGGGAGTTGCACTAGGATATATAGGAGCTATCTGCTAACCAGATTAAAGGTTGATTGCAAGAATGAAACAAATTTAAGCGCGAAGCCTTGCTATTCTATTGAAAAATGATTCGGTTGTCGAATAAAAACTCGAGCTACACTTCATGTCATGGGCTTAAATTTGGTGAGCATAAACTAGAGAGGATTGCAAACCTTTTTGCTTAAAGGGTCGAGACTGGAAACGGTCTAGAACCGGAGCTCAACGGTGAGGTAGTGAAGGTTCCCGACGGCTTCCTCGACGGCGACCGGAAATTTTGAAATACCTCCAGTACAAGCTATGTCACGATCAATGACCAAATAGAAAATGTAGAGGAGGTTGTTACAAGACTTTCATGTTCTCACAGCTTGGCGAGAAAAGTCTTCAATCCTCGGCCAAAAGCTCGAAGAACAGAGGCAACAACGATGGCGCGAAATTGAGGTGGAGCTCGACGGTGATGGCCAGGGGGTGGTACTTATAGGCATAGAGGGACGAGAGGAGCTCCCAGCGTGCGGCTGAGGAGGACGCCACGTGGGAGGCGACTACCTACTGGAGTCACGCCCACAGGTTCCGCCTTGGGTGCACGGAGCACGCGTACACCCCTCAGCGCCCTAGTGGCACGGCCGACTTCACTGGACGTGACGTCGAGGGGCCTTTGACTCACCCTCAGTGCGAGAGGCTGGTGGACGACGTGGTGGAGTTGTCTTCGCGACTCCAGCGTTGTCAGCAGGAGCTACAGGATAGCAGGGACCTGGTTGACCGCTACGAGCGACTTCGCCGACGCTACGCGAGGATCATAGCAGCTAATCCTAACTCTCCTCAGTACGCTTCGGACGTCGAGCCTTGGGACTCGAACTCTCCAGATCGCCGTATGAACTCCCCCCAGGAATCAAGAGAGGACTCGGAAGAAGAAGACCCGGAGATGGAGGTTGAGGAGGACTCCGATGAGTAGGAGTGGACTTGTTTCCCCGCTGGACGACTCGGGACACCTATCCTTAGTATGTAGGAGCATGTAGCTGCGCCCTCTCTAGTCTTGAGTTGTGTTATCTATGGTATTGTATTCGTTTGCCTTATGTTGTGTGTGTGTGTGCGACGTGAGTTGTGGAATGCTTCGGCATCCTGTCCACATCCATGTCATCTGTGTATAGGCTTGTAGTGTGTCGTGCGAGTTGTGGAATGCATTAGCATCTTGTCCACATCCGCACTAGTTGGTTAATGAATTTGCTTGCTTTATATATATATATATGATTCCCTTGATGCATGTAGTTGGGACCGTTTGCCATAGCGTACCCTTCTATATCTTATCTATTGTCCTAAAATTTCAATTATTCCCTATGCAGATGTTTGGAAGAGGTAGAGGTAGAGGTCGTGGAAGGGGTGCTGTGCCCCAAGATGAAGGACTTGGAGGTGTGCCAGGATGGAATGGTAGGGGTGCCTGAGGAGCCCCAGCCGCGCAGCAAATGCAGCAGATGATGGCCATCCAAACCCAGCTGCTTAACAACCTTACTCAGATTGTCACCAACCTGCAGCAAGCCCCACCCCCAAATTACAACCTTCCGCCACCACCACCTTTTCCACCTAGGTCCTTTCTAAGGGACTTCCTGAACACTCATCCACCCACTTTTGCCACAGTCACCGAACCCATGGATGCCGATGATTGGCTCCGAACCGTTGAAAGCAAGTTGAGGCTCATCCACTGTGAAGGAAGAGAGAAAGTACTATTAGCCTCCCATCAAATCCAAGGACCGGCAGCCGACTAGTGGACTGCCTTTACTGAAGCCCACCAGAATCCAGAAAGCATTACTTGGGAAGAATTCAGGACCAATTTCCGGAATCACTTTGTGCCTGAGGGAGAAATACAAGCAAGACGTGAAGAGTTCCTGATGTTAAAGCAGGGCTGTATGACTGTGAGAGCCCACCTGAATGCATTCACCCAGTTATCCCGCTATGCACCGATAGATGTGGATACCGATTCCAAGAAACAATTCCGCTTCAAGAATGGGTTGGACAAGGAGTTAAAGTTCGCCATGTCTTCCAGCGATTACAGCGACTTTCAGAAGTTAGTTGATAAAGCTTTTGAAGTGGAGCGGACTAAAAAGGAACTGGATGATGAGGAAAGAAAAAGGAAGTTGACTATAGCACATGCCTCTAGCAGCAACGTACGCCCCCGTCTCAACCCTCAGCCTGCAACCCATATGACTCGTCCCATGAACTACTCGGGACCGAGATTTCCAAACTCCAATTACAGGCCATCCACTCCCTACAATCAGCAAATGCGGCAGCAGCAGCAGCCACCACGCCAGCCAATGCAACCCCCACGTCAGCAGATGCAGCCACCCCGCCCTTCAGCCCCAGCCAACCGTCCAAATGGCCAACCCCCAAGAAACCAATCAGGAGGCAACAAGGGCCAAAGTAATGCTGCGGGAGTCCAATGTTACAAGTGCGGAGAATGGGGACACTACGCCAGCAGTTGTCCGAAGAAGCAACAAAACCCACCTGGCCGTGTCAACCATGTGACTCTAGAGCAAGCACAGGAAGCGCCTGATGTGGTGATCGGTATGTTTTCTGTTAACTCCCACCGCGCACCGTATTGTTTGATTCGGGTGCTACACATTCATTTATATCCAAGGATTTCATAAAGAAGCATGACATGGTAGTTACATTCTTGAATGGGCCATTATTGATAAACTCTCCTGGAGGAGAGATGGTGGCAAGGCATCTATGCCGTAAAGTGAGTATAAACATAAGGGGGGTAGTCTTTTGGGCCAACCTAATAGTGTTGGACTCACAAGGATTAGATATCATTCTGGGAATGGACTGGTTGATGAAGAATCAAGGAGTAATTCATTGTGCAACTAGAACAGTTTGCTTAACACACCCGGATGGCACTACAGTGGAGTTCAAGCCAGATCAGACACAAGAGGCAGTAGTACAACTCAACCATCTTGAGAATACCGAAGACATCAGGGTTGTGAAGGAATTTCCGGATGTATTCCCAGATGACTTACCAGGTATGCCCCCTGATCGAGAGGTTGAATTTGTCATTGAGTTAGTACCTGGAACGGCCCCAATAAGAGGTCATATAGAATGGATGCTAAACAATTAGCTGAACTAAAGGATCACATTGAGGAGTTATTGGCAAAATGATATATTCATCCTAACTCATCGCCTTGGGGAGCACCAGTTATACTTGTACCTAAGAAGGATGGAACTCAAAGGTTGTGTGTGGATTACCGTGCCTTAAATGAGGTAACGATCAAGAATAAATATCCACTACCAAAGATTGAAGATTTGTTTGATCAGTTGAGAGGAGCATGTGTGTTCTCCAAGATTGATCTTCGTTCGGGCTACCACCAACTGAAGATTAGACCCTCAGACATTCCCAAAACGGCATTTGTCTCTCGATATGGATTATATGAGTATACAGTTATGTCGTTTGGATTGACCAATGCTCCGGCATATTTTATGTATCTAATGAACAAGGTATTCATGGAGTACTTGGACAAGTTTGTAGTGGTATTCATCAATGACATACTTATCTACTCCAAGACTGAAGAAGAGCATGAAGAGCACCTCAGGATGGCTCTACAGAAGCTCCGCCAACATCAATTGTATGCCAATCTTAGTAAGTGTGAGTTCTGGCTAAAGGAGGTATCATTTTTGGGGCATGTCATATCAGAAGGAGGTATAGCAGTGGACCCAGGCAAAGTGGCAGATGTTCTTAAGTGGGAAACACCCGAGAGTGTGCATGATATACGAAGATTCTTAGGTATGGCTGGTTACTATCGTCGATTCATCGAGGGATTTTCAAAGATCTCTCGACCCCTAACCAAGTTACTTGAGAAAGGACTTGCTTTCAAGTGGACCCCCGAATGTGAAGTAAGTTTCGCCGAGTTGAAGAAGAGGTTAACCAGTGCACCGGTATTGGTGATGCCTGATATGCAGAAGGAGTTTGTGGTCTATTGCGATGCATCTGGTCATGGTTTAGGATGTGTCTTAATGCAAGGAGGACATGTGGTAGCCTATGCTTCAAGACAGCTTCGGAAACATGAGAGGAACTATCCAACACATGATTTAGAATTGGCAGCTGTTGTTCATGCATTGAAGATATGGAGACACTACTTGATGGGAAAAAGAACTGAGATATACACAGATCACAAGAGCTTGAAGTACATATTCACACAACCGGATCTTAATCTCAGACAACGTCGCTAATGAGCTCAAGTGATCTTAGCACAGGTGTGGACTCAATCGGAGACGCAAACCCTCAAAAGGAAAAGGAAGGGAACGGAGTCAACTCGAAGCGTAGAAATTAGGGTTTCTAGCGTGTTGAGTTAGACTAGCCGTAGAAATAGGAGGGTGCGTGTGTAAAGTGCATTGAGATCAAGTTTGGGAGCTCAAAGTGGTTTAGAGGTCAAACCCCTTGAGAGAAAAGAGTGAATAAGTAGTCTGGCTGTAGGGCCGGACTAGTCCGTGCAGGTGGACGGACTAGTCCGTCCCTGGCCGGCCCAGTCCGTTTCTGGCCAGACCAGAAGGGTCTGACTGAGATCGGACTAGTCCGTTTGTGGCCGGACTAGTCCGGGTAGCAGGGAGTGGGTTTTGGGACTAAGTCTCAAAACCACGGACTTGTCCGTTTGTGTCCGGACCAAGAGGTCCTGAGTGAGAACGGACTAGTCCGCCCGTGGGGCCGGACTAGTCCGGGTTGGCGTGTTGGAGGTGATTCTGTGACTAAGTCTGGGAGGACCGGACTAGTCCGCTCTTGGGGCCGGACTAGTCCATGGTCCTCAGACTAGTCTGTTTTCACACGGAGCAAAAGGCTCTGTGTGAGATCGGACTAGTCCGGTGGTGACCGGACTAGTCCGTTGTTGAAGTGACCGTTTGAATTTGAAGTTTGGCGGGTAGTGTGACGATAGCGTGTCAGCTGTCGGGGCCTGACAAGAGGTCAGTGGTCCCCTAGGCCGGACTAGTCCGGGCCTGAGGCCGGACTAGTCCGCCCTTCTGCTGAAGTCAGCAGTATGGGCTTGAGACCTTTATAAATAGAGGTCCCCTGGGTTCTTTTGAACATGGACTTGAACTGAGTTGAACCCTAGCGCCGCCACAGCCAACTTGGAGCACTCTTGAGCCTCTTTCTTGCCAACTTTCCCTCTAAAACTAATTCTTGAGTGGATTAGGGTTTAGTGTGGTGGAGAAGAGGAAGAACATCGCGCTTGTGCTCCCGGTTTGATCTCTTGCACTCATTGAGTCTTTGTGGGCTGTGTGTTGAGTGTGTTGTGTGTTGTTGATCATCTTTGTGGTGTGGGAGCCTCAGATTGTGAGAAGCCCCAACGAACTTTGTAATCGCTTTTGAGATAGTGGAGAACCAAGTTAGGCCCGTGCGGTAAACTTGGTGAGGGAAGGGTTGGTGAACCCGGTCCTTTGTGGACTCCTCAACGGGGACGTAGATTCTTGTGTAGAATCGAACCTCGGGATAAAACTCCTTGTGTCTCCGTGTTCTTCGCATTTTGCTTATCGCTTACTTTGTTCTAGGGTTGCTCGTCTTGTCTTGTGCCTCACATTGCTTAATCTTGTTAAAACTTGACTCACTCTTGTGTTGATAGTTTCTAAACTTGCCTTAAATATATCCTCACTTGTAGCCTCGAGAAAATCCCCTAAAACTTGCTAGAAACACTTTTTAGGGTTCTTCACGCAGGCTGACCGGACTAGTCCGCCCCCAGACCGGACTAGTCCGTCCCACTGTGATTTAATCTCGTTTTATTAAGTCATTTGCAGGTCGATTAGCCTATTCACCCCCCTCTAGGCAACTTTCAATTGGTATCAGAGCGGGACTCTCCACAAAGAGTCTAACAACTCGGAGAGATGGCCGGAGTGGTGTTTGAAGAGGTGTCGACCAACGACTCTCAACCGACACGTGAGGAGACAATGGCTTATCAAGACAAGCCAACGGATGATGAGGAGACTCGCCAGCTCAAGGCGAAGCTCCGGGAGAAGTTGAAGATTGCTGTAGTTGAGCCGTCAAGCTCATCAAGTGGTGGCGGCAGGGTCAACTACAACCGACAAGGGTTCAACTACGAACGGCTTGCCGCCAACAACCACTACCTCTCCATCCCATTGGGGAAACCTCCTCAATTCGATGGAACCGACTACGGGATGTGGAAACACAACATGAAGATCCACCTCATGTCACTCAATCCGGCATTGTGGCAAATTGTCATGACCGGGGTGGAGATCGCGAAGGATGAGGACAACATCACGCAAGAACAAGCCATCCTCATCCACCGCAACGCTCAAGCTGCGGGTGTGATTATCTCATCCCTTTCAAGAGATGAGTTCAACCGCGTCGATGGTCTTGAGGTGGCCAAAGAAATATGGAACACCCTCAAGACGGCGCATGAAGGAAATCGGGTGGTCAAGGAGGCCAAGATCGAGCTCATCGAAGGAGAGCTTGGGAGATTCGCCATCTTGGATGGTGAATCCCCCCAAGACATGTACAACCGGTTGAAGGTGCTTATCAACAAGAGCCGATCATATGGCTGCACCAAGTGGACCGACCACGAGGTTGTGAAGAGGATGATCCGGGCATTCATGCCTAGGAACGTCGCTCTTTGCTCCATGATTCGAGAAAGCCCGGGGTTCACTCAAATGACCCCGGAGGAGGTCCTTGGTAGGATCATTAACCACGAGATCATGGAGAAGGAGGCGTTCTCCTACAACGACCTTCAGAAGTTCATCGCCTCCAAGATGAAGAACGTTGCACTCAAGGCAACACCCTCTTCAAAGGAGCAAGAGGAAAGTGATGAGGAGAGCCTCGACACCGATGAGGAAGAGGCCTTCTTCATCAACAAGTTCAGGAGAATGATGAGGAGGAAGAAAGGTGGATACAACCATGAGGGCAAAGGGAAGGAAAGAGCAAGGCCCAAACCAAAAAGGTCTTGCTACAATTGTGGCGAGTATGGGCACTTCATCGCTGATTGCCCACATGAAGAAGCGAAGAAGAAGAAGGAGGGCAAGCCTCAAGACAAGAAATTTTTCAAGAAGAAGAGGCCCTCTGGACAAGCACACTTGGGGAAGGAGTGGGACTCTAACGATGAGTCCTCCTCCGAAGAAGAAGAGGAGAAGATGGCTACCATAGCCATCGGGAGGAGCTCCAAAGGAAGCAAGCTCTTCCCCAACCTCAACGACGACTACAAACCTACTTGCCTCATGGCAAAGGAGGGAAGGAGAAAGGTAACATCTCATCCCTCCTCTACAACTTCCTCGCAAGATGAATTTGATAGTGCTAGTGAAAATGAACACATGTTTAAGGACATAAGCAAAAGCACCTTGCGAAGGATGAAATTGCTTATGGATGAGATCTTTGAGAAGGAGGATCTCATCAATAGACAAGAGGACATGCTCATCCTTGAGAAGGAGAGATGTAGAGAGCTTGATGAGCTCCTTGAGCTCGAAAGAGAGAAGAGCAAGGCATTGGAACACGAACTTGCTCTAAGTAAGAAAACGTGTTCAATTCTTGAGGAGAAGACAATTGAGCTCAAGGATGAATTTGGGAACTTGTCAAAAGTTAACAAAATCCTTGAGACTCAAGTTGAGTCTCTCAAGAAAAATGTAGCCTCTTCCTCTAAGAGCCCAACCTTCTCAAAGGCCTTATCCAATGCAACTCCGTCTTGCAAGTGCTCTAACTTAATCCTTAAGCTCAAGGATGAACTCAACTTAGTGCAAGGCAAGCAAGCACCTAAGGGTGCCATCTTTGACAAGGAGAAGGTGGCGTATGCACGAAGTGCATACACCAACACAAGACATCTCCATGTCAAGGATGGTCTTGGCTATACTAGAGGTGGAAGGCATAATGCCAAAACCTCCAAGTATGGCAAAGACATGATTGTCTTTGTTAAGGGGAGTTCATCACCAACTAAAATTGAAAAGAACTCACCCTCTAGCAACAAATTGCCCAAATCTGAATCGCATCCTCTATTTCATGATTTTGATGCATCTTATGTGCTAAAGAGGAACAAACACGGCAAAGTGTTTGCTAGATATGTTGGGCCACTCCGCAAGAGCCCCAAGCCTTGCGTGTGGGTGCCCAAATGCCTAACTACTAACGTGAAAGGACCCAACTCAGCTTGGGTACCTAAATGGAAGGCATAAATTTGTTTTGTAGGCTTACTCCTCTGGTGGTTCGAAATGGGTGTTGGATAGTGGATGTACCAACCACATGACCGGAGAGAGGAGCATGTTCATAGAGTATGAGGAGAATGAGGACCCAAGTGAGGGAATCTTCTTTGGGGATAATAGCCAAGGGAAAATCCTTGGCTCCGGTAAAATTGCTATCTCATCTTCGCATACTTTATCTAATGTTTTGCATGTTGATTCCCTAGACTATAATCTCCTATCCATATCACAGCTTTGTGATAAAGGATATAAGTGTGTCTTTTCTAGTGAGGGTGTGAATGTTCTGAGAGAGGGTAATGACTCAATAGCCTTTAAGGGAGTGCTCAAGGGAAAGCTCTATCTTGTGGATTTTACCACGGATAAAGCTCAACTTGACACATGCTTAATGGCAAAAGCCAACATGGGATGGCTTTGGCATAGAAGGCTAGCCCATGTTGGAATGAGGAACCTTCAAAAACTCCTTAAAGGAGAGCACGTTCGTGGCCTAAAGGATGTGGTATTTGAAAAGGATAGGCCATGTGGTGCGTGCCAAGCGGGAAAGCAAGTAGGACCTCAACACCCCTCTAAGAATGTCATGACGACAACTAGACCTTTGGAGTTACTCCATATGGATCTTTTTGGCCCCATTGCTTACATTAGCATCGGTGGCAACAAGTATGGTCTAGTCATCGTTGATGACTTCTCTAGATATACTTGGGTGTTCTTCTTGCATGATAAGAGTGAAACCCCCGGTGTCCTCAAGAAATTCCTAAGGAGAGCTCAAAATGAGTTCACCTTAAGGATAAAGGCTATAAGGAGTGATAATGGCACCGAATTCAAGAACATGAAAGTAGAAGAGTTCCTAGATGAGGAGGGCATCAAGCATAAGTTCTCCGCTCCCTATTCTCCACAACAAAATGGAATTGCTGAAAGAAAGAATAGGACGCTTATTGAGATGTCAAGGACGATGCTAGATGAGTACAAAACATCGGACCGGTTTTGGGCGGAAGCGGTTAACACCGCTTGCCATGCCGTAAACCGATTGTACCTTCATCGCCTCTTCAAGAAGACTCCTTATGAGCTTCTCGTTGGTAAGAAACCCAATGTTTCTTACTTTCGCGTTTTTGGTAGCAAGTGTTATATCCTCAACAAGAAGCCTAGGACTTCGAAGTTTGCTTCAAAGTCCGATGAGGGTTTCTTGCTTGGATATGACTCAAACACTCATGTGTATCGTGTGTTCAACAAATCCTCCGGAATTGTTGAAGTAGCACGTGACGTGGTGTTTGACGAAACCAATGGCTCTCAAGTGGAGCAAGTTGATCAACATGCCCTTGATCAAGAGCAACCTCCACTAGAAGCTCTAAGGAGAATGGCACTTGGAGATGTTCGCCCACAAGAACCATCTCAAAGCCCAAGTGACCATCATCATTATGAAGTAGGTCAAACCCCCACTGGACAAGTTGGAGATCCACTAGATACTCCCCATAATGATAATGGGAATGAAGATCAAGGGGGAGGCTTGGATCAAGGGAGAGACCAAAGTGAAGAAGATGAAGCAAGTGATTCAAGAGCTCATCCTCCGCATCCTCGTGTTCATAAAAGTGTTCAACGGGATCATCCCGTTGACAACATTCTAGGAGATATCACAAGAGGAGTAACAACACGTTCACGTGTTGCAAACTTTTGTGAGCATTTCTCCTTTGTCTCATCCTTGGAACCCAACAAGGTTGAAGATGCCTTAAGAGATCCGGATTGGGTAGTTGCCATGCAAGAGGAGCTCAGCAACTTTGAGAGGAACAAGGTTTGGGAGCTTGTCAAGCGCCCACAAGCTAATGTTGTTGGAACCAAGTGGGTGTTCCGCAACAAACAAGATGAGCATGGTGTAGTAACTAGAAACAAGGCACGACTTGTGGCAAAAGGATACTCACAAGTTGAGGGATTGGACTTTGATGAGACATTTGCCCCCGTAGCTAGGCTTGAGTCAATTCGGATATTACTAGCCTTTGCTACTCATCATGACTTCAAACTCTACCAAATGGATGTTAAGAGTGCATTCCTTAATGGACCAATCAAGGAAGAAGTTTATGTAGAGCAACCTCCAGGGTTTGAAGACCAAAACTATCCTAACCATGTTTACAAATTGCGAAAGGCTCTTTATGGTCTCAAGCAAGCTCCTAGAGCTTGGTATGAGTGCTTAAGAGACTTTCTAGTTGAAAATGGTTTTAGGATAGGAAAAGCGGATTATACCCTTTTCACAAAACACTTAAATGAGGATCTCTTTGTGTGCCAAATATATGTGGATGACATCATATTTGGTTCCACAAATAAGGTGTTTTGTGATGAGTTCTCCAAGATAATGACGGAGAGGTTTGAAATGTCCATGATGGGTGAGTTGAAGTTCTTCCTAGGATTTCAAGTAAAACAACTCAAAGAAGGGACGTTCATAAGTCAAACTAAGTATACACAAGATATTCTAAGGAAGTTTGACATGGATAAGGCAAAACCCATCAAAACCCCTATGGGGACAAATGGACACCTAGACCTAAATGAGGATGGTCCAAGTGTGGATCAAAAGTTATATAGGTCTATGATTGGTTCACTTCTCTATCTTTGTGCATCTAGGCCCGATATCATGCTAAGTGTGTGTATGTGTGCTCGCTTTCAAGTGGCACCTAAGGCTTGTCATTTGACCGCCGTTAAAAGGATCTTGAGATATCTAGTACACACATCCTCCCTAGGACTTTGGTACCCCAAAGGATCTAAGTTTAACCTCATTGGATATTCCGATGCGGACTATGCGGGCTGCAAAGTTGATAGGAAAAGCACATCGGGTACATGCCAATTCTTGGGTCGATCTCTAGTGTCTTGGTCCTCCAAGAAGCAAAACTCTATTGCTCTCTCCACCGCCGAAGCGGAATATGTTGCAGCCGGAAGTTGTTGTGCACAACTTCTTTGGATGCGACAAACTCTTAGGGATTATGGGATTAACTTGCGCAACATTCCACTCTTGTGTGACAACGAGAGTGCCATCAAGAGAGCCCATAATCCGGTGGAGCACTCTAGGACCAAACACATAGATATTCGACACCATTTCTTGCGAGATCACTCAATGAAGGGAGATATTGTGATTTCTCATGTGAGGACGGAACATCAACTCGCGGATATCTTTACAAAGCCTCTTGATGAGAAGCGTTTCTGTGAGCTAAGAAGTGAGCTCAACATTTTGGATTCTAGGAATGTGGCTTAAACCACATTTCTCACTTTTTGAGCTATTTTGGAAAACTCTTCTCAATCATGATTTCTCTTCAAAATCCGTTTGAGAAAACTTTTTCTTGAAAATTGATCATGCTTGAGTCATGTTTATCTTCAATAATCTTGTTTGCATTGCTAGTTGTCCAAAAGGACAAGTGATTGGAGGGCAAAGCTCTAAAATAAAATTTTTCAGCCTAGTCGGACCGGACTAGTCCGCCCCTTGGACGGACAAGTCCGGGTCCAGACTAGTCCGCGGCTAGTCCGCATACCGGACTAGTCCGCTCTGAGGCCGGACTAGTCCGGAGGCAGACTAGTCCGTGTCTGGTCCGCTGACCGGACTAGTCCGCCCTGGCTCCGGACTAGTCCGGCCCTTGGGGGCTTAAACCCCCAGAGTCGGCCCAGACCCCTCTTCTTCCTCCCACTTGCGCCACTCCCTCTACCACGCTCAAGCAACCGCTTTTTGGCGATTTTTTGCTCCATCCACCAAATCTCGATTCCAATCCGTGCATTGGAGCCCTTGGGAGTGAGGGATCGTTTCCCCGCGCTTCACCTTCACAATCCATCGTCGATTTCGTCGATTCTCGCGGATTTAAGAAGGTATTCTAGCTTTTTCAAAAACTTCCCTCATTCTTGATTCTTTAGGTTTTTGATAGGAACACCTTCATAGATATTGCTCCATATACCCTTGTGATCATAGCCTAGGAGTATTGCGCGCTGATCCAAAGTTTTTTCGACGATTCGATTAGGGTTAGGGTTTATCCTGTGCAAACCGGACTAGTCCGGCCCCTGGCGGACAAGTCCGCCCTGCGGACTAGTCCGCCCCTAGGGCGGACAAGTCCGGTTTGCACAGAGCAAACCCTAATCCTAGTCCTCTCTCGAGGCTTCTTCCGCAATACTTCCAACTCCTTGAACTCATATCTTCCCGTTTATGCTTTTCACAACATGTCGAACTCGGAGCGTTCCCCTCCTCGTCCCAACCCCGAGGGGCGAACCAAAGCTCAAATTGCCGAGGCAAGGACCAAGGCTGCACTTATTGAGGCGCAAAAGGCAAAGGAAGAGAGGCGGCTGAAAGCACTCGAAGCCTCCAAAGTTGCAGCGAGCATCTACAATGAGGAAGAAGCCATAGCTCGAGCAACCGCAGAGTCTCTAAATGAGCTGAGGAAGAAGAAAAGGGAAGACAGGGAGGCTCACAACTCCAGGGCTGCTGAGGCCAGTGCCCCCAAGAGAAAGAAGCTCGTCACCGTTGGCGAGAAGGCGAAGGGCAAGGAGCCAGCCCAAATGGAACCTGAGCCCAGGGTCGAGCGTGACCCTAAGAAGGGAAAGGCTCCGGCTCCTGTCGAGCCAAAGAAGAAAAAGCCAGCTGTCAAGATGTCATCAAAGAAGGCAACTGGAGGAGTTGTGATCAAAGACAAAGGGAAAGCCACCTGCATTGGCCCCCTTGAAGTTCACACACCAGAAAGGAACCCCAACAGGCAGAAGGAATTGTCTGCTACTGTGTTTCATGGCAAAGGGGCTGAAAAGGCCAGGAGGCTGAGGGAAGAAAAGGTCTACAAGTTTGAGAGGAGCACGGCAGATCCCAGATTCTGGTGTGACTTCCATTGTGACTACTACCGGCTAGTCTATCAGCAGATGAAGAAGCCGGTAATAGAAGCTCAATGGGTTGACTGGGATTACATGGCCAACAAGCAACACTCTGCTTTCGACGCCGTCATCGAAGCCGCTGAGCGCCATGATCTCAAGCAGATCATGGGTTTCAAGTATGACTGGAACGTCGAAGTGATTTTGCAGTTCTACTCCACCGTCTACTTCACCACCTCTGGTGACAGGAAAATTATTTGGATGACTCATGGTGAGCAGTACTCAGTCACTTTCGCCGAGTTTGCCAGGATTCTAGGGCTTGAGACACACATGGATCATGGGATTATAATCTCTAACCTTAAGGCCGTGGACCGTGAAGAGCTTGCATATATGTATCCAAGTCACGTTCCATTTGATGCCGGTCTCGCCCGCAACATCAAGCCCTTCTACAGCATTATGAACAGAATCCTCAGAAGGACGATAGCACCGAAGGACGGTGATGCTGGGGTGATTCAAGGGAACTTGAGGCACCTACTACTTCTGATCGATGGGGAAGAGAAGTTCAACCTCGTCGATTACATCTTCGACGACATCTTCAACATCTCGCATACTCCCAACCGTGCTTGCGGGTATGCCCCCTACATCATGTGCCTCATTGAGAAGGTGTCGGGCGTGACCTTTGTCAAGGACGTGTCGCATCGCCCGCTTCGTCCTCAGAAGCCCCCGAATGTCCCTGTTCCCCCTCGTCGCAAGAATGCGGATCCTCCATCTCGCCCGGTGGCACCTCCGTCTCCGCCTCCGCCTCAATCAATGAGTGCCTTCTTCAAATGCTTCAAGGCGATCTTCACTTCTTGCCGGAAGCAAGAGATCCGCGCTCAAAGGGCACACAGGCGTCAAGAAAAATACCTTAAGGCGGTGTGCGACAAGCTGGAGGTCCCGATGTCCTCTCCGGAGGTGAGTGATGGGGAGATCACTCCATTCCCCAACTTCACCGCCGATGAGCTCGCCCAGCTCCAAGAGGATGGAAGCTCCTCTCGGGCTGCTCCCTCGGCAAGGAACTCCGACGACGACGACGCCGTCGATCATGAGGAAGATGTCGAAGATTCCGAGGCCACGGAGAGTGGCAGTGGCGAAGACGAGGACTAGTTCGTAGATCTTTGTTTCCCCCCCTTTCTTTTCCTTTTTGGTGCCTTGATGCCAAAGGGGAAGAGTTAAGGGGGAGTTAATCGTTTGTGGGCGTGGTTTGTGTTTTGTGGACTTGTTTTGTAATATATTCTTGGATGTTTACATTTGTGCAAGACTTTTTAATGTTGTTTAATATCAATATAATGCTATTATTGTCAATCTTTTGATTATATTGATGCTCTTTATGTCTTGTCACAATTGTTGAGCACATCACGTAGGCACCCCACCATAACGTGTGTGGGTATGAAAGAACTCCTCCACCTCTTTTACATGTTGCATACATTGAGGGGGAGTCATTCATACGCACACAAGTTATGAAAACCAAAATTTAATACTCTTAATTGTTGAAGGACTTAATGTGTTGTCATCAATCACCAAAAAGGGGGAGATTGAAAGTGCATCTAGGTTCCCCGTGGGTTTTGGATGATTGATGACGACAATTAAGTCGCTAATGAGCTCAAGTGATCTTAGCACAGGTGTGGACTCAATCGGAGACGCAAACCCTCAAAAGGAAAAGGAAGGGAATGGAGTCAACTCGAAGCGTAGAAACTAGGGTTTCTAGCGTGTTGAGTTAGACTAGCCGTAGAAATAGGAGGGTGCGTGTGTAAAGTGCATTGAGATCAAGTTTGGGAGCTCAAAGTGGTTTAGAGGTCAAACCCCTTGAGAGAAAAGAGTGAATAAGTAGTCTGGCTGTAGGGCCGGACTAGTCCGTGCAGGTGGCCGGACTAGTCCGTCCCTGGCCGGCCCAGTCCGTTTCTGGCCGGACCAGAAGGGTCTGACTGAGATCGGACTAGTCCGTTTGTGGCTGGACTAGTCCGGGTAGCAGGGAGTGGTTTTTGGGACTAAGTCTCAAAACCACGGACTTGTCCGTTTGTGTCCGGACCAAGAGGTCCTGAGTGAGAACGGACTAGTCCGCCCGTGGGGCCGGACTAGTCCGGGTTGGCGTGTTGGAGGTGATTCTGTGACTAAGTCTGGGAGGACCGGACTAGTCCGCCCTTGGGGCCGGACTAGTCCGTGGTCCTCAGACTAGTCCGTTTTCACACGGAGCAAAAGGCTCTGTGTGAGATCGGACTAGTCCGGTGGTGACCGGACTAGTCCGTTGTTGAAGTGACCGTTTGAATTTGAAGTTTGGCGGGTAGTGTGACGATAGCGTGTCAGCTGTCGGGGCCTGACAAGAGGTGAGTGGTCCCCTAGGCCGGACTAGTCCGGGCCTGAGGCCGGACTAGTCTGCCCTTCTGCTGAAGTCAGCAGTATGGGCTTGAGACCTCTATAAATAGAGGTCCCCTGGGTTCTTTTGAACATGGACTTGAACTGAGTTGAACCCTAGCGCCGCCACAGCCAACTTGGAGCACTCTTGAGCCTCTTTCTTGCCAACTTTCCCTCTAAAACTAATTCTTGAGTGGATTAGGGTTTAGTGTGGTGGAGAAGAGGAAGAACATCGCGCTTGTGCTCCCGGTTTGATCTCTTGCACTCATTGAGTCTTTGTGGGTTGTGTGTTGAGTGTGTTGTGCGTTGTTGATCATCTTTGTGGTGTGGGAGCCTCAGATTGTGAGAAGCCCCAACGAACTTTGTAATCGCTTTTGAGATAGTGGAGAACCAAGTTAGGCCCGTGCGGTAAACTTGGTGAGGGAAGGGTTGGTGAACCCGGTCCTTTGTGGACTCCTCAACGGGGACGTAGATTCTTGTGTAGAATCGAACCTCGGGATAAAACTCCTTGTGTCTCCGTGTTCTTCGCATTTTGCTTATCGCTTACTTTGTTCTAGGGTTGCTCGTCTTGTCTTGTGCCTCACATTGCTTAATCTTGTTAAAACTTGACTCACTCTTGTGTTGATAGTTTCTAAACTTGCCTTAAATATATCCTCACTTGTAGCCTCAAGAAAATCCTCTAAAACTTGCTAGAAACACTTTTTAGGGTTCTTCACGCAGGCTGACCGGACTAGTCCGCCCCCAGACCGGACTAGTCCGTCCCACTGTGATTTAATCTCGTTTTATTAAGTCATTTGCAGGTCGATTAGCCTATTCACCCCCCCTCTAGGCAACTTTCAGGAATCAAACTGGGGAAAGTCAAGTCTTTGGGCCTGACGTACTACAAGAGGCTGAAAGACAAGTACAAGAAATTCGGAAGAATCTAAAGGCAGCCCAAACAAGACAGAAGAGTTATGCGGATACTCGAAGACATGATCTAATATTTGAGGTTGGTGATTATGTGTACTTGAAGGTGTCACCTATGAGAGGATTGAGAAGATTTAAAGTAAGAGGCAAGTTGTCACCCTGCTACATTGGCCCGTTCAAGATACTCGAAAGACGAGGAGAAGTGGCTTATCAGCTTGAACTTCCACCGCACTTATCAGATGTTCATAATGTATTCCATGTTTCGCAACTTAAGAAGTGTCTGAGAGTGCCTGAGGAACAGTTACCTATGGAAGCAGTTGATGTACAAGAAGATTTGTCTTATGTGGAACAGCCTATCAAGATACTTGAGACATTAGAAAAGGTCACCAGAAACAAAGTCATTCACATGTGTAAGGTGCAATGGAGACATCACTCAGAGGCAGAAGCAACATGGGAAAGAGAAGAAGATCTCAAGGCGGATTTCCCTCATCTTTTCCCTTAGGACGTCCGAATCTCGAGGGCGAGATTCCTTTTAAGGGGGGTAGAGTTGTAACATCCATTTTTCATGTACAAAAATTTGCTCAAACTCTTGAACATTGTTGTATGCATTTTTGGGGGATTTTTGAAGTTCAAACATGTAGCAAACGAATTAAATTTGAATTTGAATTCAAATCAAAACAAAAGAAGTGAAAAAGAAAAGGAAAAAGAATTAAAACCCTCCCTGGGCCAAACTTCTCCCCCGGCCCAACTTCTCCCTTCCCTCACCGCAGCCCAGCCAACCCCTCCCCTCTCTCCCTCTCTCTGCCAGGCAGGGCCCGCGTGTCATCCCTTCCAGGGAGTAACCGCCACTCCCTCTTTCCCGCGCCGCGCCGCGCCCACGCCGAAACCCCCCCCCCCCCTTTGCAACCGCCGCTCCACGCACGAATCAACCCGGGGAAACCTCCCTTCGCGTGCGCCTGCAACCGCCGCACTCCCCTCCGCTATAAACTCCCCCTCTCTCCCTTGTTTTCCCCCTTCCCGCGCGCAAACCCTAGCACATCGTCGCTCTCGGTAAGCCCCGCACGTTCCTGTCTAACCGGCGATCACCGCACTCCTCTCTCCCCTCTGACCTCTTCGCCGTGACCCAGGAGCACGCCGGACACGTTGGAGCAAGGAGATCGCTGAGGATTTGCCAAGCTCGACGAGCACCGACGCCAACCGCCGCCGTTCCTCGTCGCCGACCCCTCTCCGGCCGATTTCGTGCCCTGACACTCCCCTAGGTGAGTTCCCCTACTCCTCCTCTCCCGGTTCATGCTCGTGGCGCGTAGGATCGACGTAGGAATCGCCGTTTGGGCCAGCTCCGGCGAGGTTCGCCGCCGCGTACTCCAGCGCCGCCGCGCGCGTGTGGCCGGCGTCGCCAAGGGCGACGTGGTCGCACCTCGGCCGTTGGTTTGAGTCCGACGGCCCAGATTAGATCATCGTAACAGTTCGTGTAATAAAATCCCGCGCGTCCATTTAAGATCCAACGGCCCATATTCAATTTAGTTTTCCAGCCATTGCTTTTACACCCCAGACCCCTGGAACCTTGCTTGCTACCCCCTGGACTTCACAAAAATTGAAGTCTAGCCCCTGGGAATTGCAGACTAGCCCCTGAACACCTAAAAATTGGATTTAATCCTTTAAATAAGCAATCTAAGCCCTGTAAATTTGTAGAATCATGAATTTAGTCCCTGTGCAGTATAGAAAACTATTTAATTAGTCCCTGGACTTTTATTTATTTGCTGAATATGGTTTTTAGGTGTATTTGAGGTGTAGAAAATAGATAAAAATGGTAATTAAGTTAGAAATGTTAGGAAAAATTGGTATAAATCATTTTATGCCGTGAATAAATTGTAGAGTTCTTATGAAATATATTTTGTCCATGGAATATTTATTATAAATGTTTAAAAATACATTTTGGCCATAGAAAATCCAATAAAAATGGTTTTAGGATATAATTAAATCCCAAAAATGTAGGATAAATATAAAATGCATACTTTGGCCATGTTAAGTAATAAATACTTCGTAGGGACGCATTAGTATAGGATTTTATGCCTATGTGTATGTTGTGATGTACTGTTTTGCGTGCCCTCTACTTATTTAGCTTTATTTTATTCTTGCCATGCTTGGGTATATATCTAGAGTCGTACTATGACCCTAATATTAACCTCCAAGACCAAGACTTCTCTAACACTCAAGTCGTCAACGAAGGCAAGTGCCCTTGACCATTTTGTTCCAGTTTTAGGAATTTAGATAGATGCATGCTAATTAAATTGATGTCCTACTTCATGTTTACATGCCCTATTCCATATAATTCCTTGTTACCTGAAATGGGATTGGGAAGTAGATAGGTCATATTTATGCTTAGCCATGCTTAGATATTGGGATTGGGATTTCATACAATTGTGCCATGTTAAACTTTATGGTTACCTTAATTTGTGGTGGTTACACAATAGTAGTAGATAGGAATCTGGTGGTTGGATAGTTTTGGTATGGTGCAGTTTGCACGAGACCTGGGATTGGGGTTTGTTACCACCGGATTCTAAGGACCGGTTTATGGAGGAAGCCACTAAGCTTTATAGTACCACCACGAGACTGAGATGGGACAGCATGGTCAATTAATTAGGTTTCCCCCGATGAAATGCTAGTGGTTGGAAGGTGCGGGGAATGATGCGGGGGAACTGCTCTGGGATCCGCAAGGCTCAAGAGGCGGCTCTGAGGCGGAGGGTTACTCCGAGAATCCTCAGTGGTGGAAACCTTAGAGGGCTAGCACTAGTCAGGAGTACCTTTGTAAAGACCATGTAGTGATCTCCTGGCCACACACCTACGGAAGTGTGAAATGTGGTTGATCACCACGGGCTACATGGAGGTTTACTCAGTCCACCTGGCAACAGGGGATGGAATCACTGCTTGTGGGGAAAGGGTACACTCTCTGCAGAGATTTGGTAAAACTGTCATGACAGCTGTGCTCACGGACAAGAGCGGCTTGGGGCCAGTTCATAATTAGTCTATGGTTGGGAAATGGTGGTTAATTATGATTCAAGTTACATTCCTTGTCATTACTCATGTGTTGATTACTTCTTGAATTATGATATTGGTAATTGAAAGCTAAGGTTAGGTTTTAAGCATAGTGCTAAGCCATAATTGGCCTTCCCTTGCTTTAGCCAATCATGTCATCTCTTCCCGCACTTGCTGAGTACTCTATGTACTCAAGCGTTTAATTTTCTATTAGAATATGAAGAAGAAGAAGCGGCACCGGAGGACTACTTCGTCAATCCGGAGGACTTGGTCTAGGCTGGCGACCTTACGCGCAACTGCTGCCTGTGGAGATGGAACTTCTCTTACCTATTCGTCTTCTGCTGTAGTTTGAACTTGGTTAATATTGTTGTTGATGTAAATAGTTGTGGTGTGTATTTGTAGACCTTCTGGTCGTGCTGTAAGACTATTTATGTATTCGAACATGGCTATGTATGATATTTCGCTTTTGTCGACGCATGTACGATTCAACTGATCCTGGCGTACATGTGATAAGCGTCTGTTCATCTTTATGATGACCGGGCGTGACACCGATTCGTCGGTCTCCGGTTCAATGTATTCTTGTGTTCTATCGATCCTGTGGTTCCAACATATATGTGTGTCAAGATGCCAAAAGTTGCATATTTGATTATTGCTTTATTTGTAATGAATTTTAGCCTTGGCACTGGTCGGAGTTGATCAGGAAAGATTGTGATTTGATTTATTGTTTTCTTCTGTCAGTTTTTATTTTTTGGTGTGTAATCTTCCATGTTTCCATGTGAAGAGAAATAAATGACTAAGTTAACGCTTCGCTGGACAATACGTTACATAGTGGTTTTATATTGAGTGAAATAGTAGAGATGGAGTAATTCGTTGGTTATCTTTGACGCTAAACTCAGATCGAGAACTTGTTGCCCTAAAGCAGATCGATCCATTATATTATGTGAAACCTCACAGTATCCTGTTGAGCGTATCCACCGCCATCTCAAGGAACGGGTCCAAGCGAATGGTCAGGTTGCAGCAACTGCGGCTGTGTACTCGGCAGCGGTCCTGGAGTACCTTACGGCGAAGGTCTTGGAGCTGGCAGGGAACGCGAGCAAGGACCTCAAGGTGAAGCGCATAACCCCTCGCCACCATCAGCTGGCCAAATCTGCGGAGATGAGGAGCTCGACACCCTCATCAAGGGCACCGTCGCCGGCGGAGGCGTCATTCCCCACATCCACAAGTCACTCATCAACAAGGTCGCCTTCAAGGAATGAATGTCTGGTAAGCTCTGTGGTTTCGCCGACCGTATCATCCGTGTTGTCAGTTATTTAGGGTCCTGATTGAACCAAACCTTGTGACCTATCTGAGATAGCATTTTAGAATAATGTCTTCTTGTGTTGCATTCTAAATGTGTGAGACACATGCTTCGGAATATATGGCATTGAACTTTAGTTCCATTGTTTTGCTGTCTTCTCTAAATACTGGATATTCGAGCTGATTATATTGCATCGTGCTTGAGCTTTTTGTTGTGTTCCTGCCTTCTAGACAATATGAGCTGATGGTTTTATTTTATATCAGTTGATGTTAGAATCCTGTTGGATCTAATCTCATTTTGTGTGTGTTTTACTTGAGCTCTTATCGTGTGCGTGTGTGGAATTAACAATTGCAGACTTGCTGCATTGTGCGTGAGACATGGTGCAGTAGTCTTGAGTGGTAGACGTAGGCTCGTCCTTGTCCCAGCGATTGGACGAAGCTGATGGCACTGCCGCCCTGCGCCTGACCGTAAGCTCATCCTCGTCACAGCCCTCAGAGCTGACGGAGGCGTGGCTGGTGACTGGGCCTGCTCCTTTCACATCACCAACCACCGACTCATCATCGCGTCGTCCTCCGTGCGTGAAAAGTCAGAACCGCCATTCTAGAGGTCATCCCGCACAAAGAAAGGTAGGTTTCCATCAGTAGATTCTATAGCATATATCCAGTATCCCGATGTGAACTCTCATTGCATGTGTTATGTCACCTACCCGGTCTCGTTTCACGTTCACGTGATACAACAATATACGCACCTACCAGGGTAGGTACACCTGAGAGAGCCTAGAAAGAGAGAGAGAGAGAGAGAGAGAGAGAGAGAGAGAGAGAGAGATGCGTGCCCACATGTTGTGCGTGAGAAAGTGTTGTGCAAGGCGCTGCGGATGAAGCGACCATCAAGCTCGATTTCATATTGGGATGTGACGGTTGAGGTCCCACAATACCAGCATTTCAAGAGTATTGTGCCAATGATGCAGTAACGTGATGGTTGTCTCCACCTTTCGCTGCATTATGCGAAATAGGAGCTCTGACCACATAAGCTAAGCTGGAAGCTGGCAAAAGAGATAACCCATGCAAGGATTGATTCTGAATTTGCACATTTTTTTTGAAAGCCATCATGAATCGGGTGTCATGAGCTAATATATTAAAAATAGGTGGGCACCGCACGCTGGAGCGAGCGCTCAAACGCGGGTGGACTAGCACCAACCCTACGGTGCTACCCGCACGATCCCCCACTCGTTCCCCAAATTTGCACATTTGGAGCAACCAGGGCTGGAAACCCTGCATGTTCTGTATGCTTTTAGCCTGCGTGCCGCTGTCTCGACTCAGCCTATGCAAGTCAATTGCTGCCTGACTCTGCCCAGTATGCACACTTGTTGAAAGATGCTGTGGAGCTCGACCAACAACACTTTATGTGCAGAGAAATTTGTTAATGCTCGTGCCACTAGACAATAGCCAAGTTGGTTGTGTCCCATACGACATGCCCTGTGCATTATGAGTTGAGTTATTCGCAGCTACCTTGGTTCCTTGTGGGTGCACCGAAAAGTTACATACTTTGCTGCAAGTGGCTATTCGAAGGAAATGATGATGTATTATTCTGCAAATGGGTGGTGACTGGAGGAGTTGGTGGCCCATGAATTTGAGGAATTGCATCTTGTCGCTGAAGAATTTGGCCCAAATTCTCCACTACATTACCAGCATGCAGAGAAACAGGGTATTCCCAATCATATCTGGATGCACTATCTGAAGTTTCATGTGTACGTAACATTTTTTGGTTCACCCCAGTTTGAGAAATTTCGTAGCTCTTCCTGTAGGCCCATCATTGTAGTTCGAGGGCTCATCAGGAGCACTCAGTCCCATCTGCCTCTGGGGAGTATTTGGGCTGATTGCATCGTGCTTGAGCTTTTTGTTGTGTTCCTGCAGATGGTTTTTTTATATCACTTGATATATGTTAGAATCCTGTTGGATCTAATCTTGTTTTGTGTGTGTTCCATTTGAGCTCTTAGCGTGTGCGTGTGTGAAACAAGTGCGGACTTGCTGCATTAATTGTGTGTGAGACATGGTGCTGTGCCTGCAAAATAGAATAGCTTGAATAGCATCATATGAAATAACAGCACTGCCAGATGCCAGATTTGATAAATTGTCCCTACTTGGAAGCCTTATCTGTAAAGGAGCTTGAGCTGCAACATTTACGGGATTAATATTATGACCCTGGCACGCCTTTGCTTGAGCGAGTAGCTGATTAGGATACAGAGGTTGTGAAGAAGTGCTTGTAGATTGTTGACCCACAGGTTCCACGCCTTTGCTTGAGCAAGTAGCTGATTAGGGTATAGAGTTTGCGAAGAAGTGCTTGCAGATTGCTGACCCACTGGTGGGTCAACATTATAATCAGAATCAGGTACCCCCAGTTCATGAGCTAAAGTAACAAGTGCATCCCTCCATGTTCTACTAGTATCTGCTGATGGGCCTTGCTGTTGCTGTTTTTCCTGAGTGGAAAAGGGGGTGCACCGCGAGAGTGGCACGCCTGTACCAACCGGCGTGTTAGGAGGCATCTGAGGATATGGTAATGCTTGACGCTGGTGTCCCTGACCTTGATATGCTTTTGCTGCAATGAGCTGAGATGGTGCACTGGGAGGAAGCAGATCAGGGAAACTCCAAAAAGTATTGCCTGGTGGTGGTACCTGTGCTGTCTGAAATGCACGGAAAAATGCTGGCTGCATTGTGCTATAGAAAGGGACAAAAGGTTGCATATGGTTAACACATGAGGATGTATAAACTGGGGGAGCAACCCGAGCCCTTTTCGAGCTATTGGACTGGATTGTAGTTCTTGGCATAGGAAATGGTACTCTCGGCTGAATGATACCCTGCCTTGTATTATGTGAAATCATAATAGAGGGATGCATCATTGGAACTCTTACCATTGAAGGTATCATAAGATTTGCATGTGTTGTTGAGCTGAGCGCCAGGTGTTGCTAAGATAGTATGTAGAGCTGGTGTGAGAGTACTGTACGAGTGGTACAGTGTGTAGTGTTGTGCGTGAGAAAGTGTGCCAATTAAGTGAAGGCAATGTAGTGTTGTGCAAGTGTTGTGCGTGAGAAAGTGTGCCAGGAGAAGGCAACTGTGTTTGTGTGAGTGTCTACTAAGCAGTGCTTCAGTGTATCTTGTGTGTCAGGAACGTTATATTTACGGGATTGCTTTAGTGTGTGTATCTTGTGTGTTAGTGTGAGTGTCAACTGAGCAGTGATTCTCTTTTGCTATTGACATGCCCGCGCTCTCTGTATTTACAGGAATGTTATAGGTTGCACATGACTGGAAACTGGATGTGTTCTATCACCCCCATCGTATTGAAACTGGCGACCAGCTTGACGACATCGATGTTAGGGTTTGGGATTCATCTTGAGCTTGCCAGCCTTAGAGGGAGGGTCTGGGACCACGGCGAAGAAGGTATATGGATGATGACGATGGTGGATCTAATGATGAGAGTTGCTTGAGACGGATGAAGACGACAGGGTGGGGGTGACCATGTAGAGATTGGAGCGTTGAAGGGGAGGGCCGGGGTGAAAGGGGAGTGTGGATGGGTGGGAAGAGCTCGTTGATGTAACGCCGATGAGCCTGTGAGAGGGTGAAAGAGCAGAACTGAACGAGTCGATGAAGTGAACGAACACACAGTTTCAGCCTCTCCTCGCACACAGAACTGAACCAACCAGTTGATGAAGTGATGAACAATGCCTTGCCCTTGCCTCAAGTCACAATCATGCTGGCCCAAATGGAACGCAAGCACTTGTCTACTGACACAGGCAACGTCACAAGCAAAAGATTCAAAGGTGTCAAGGCGACAGCACAGCAGTTGTCTGGCGCCAAAAACTGATTTGTACTAACTGCCAATAATTTTACTTAGTAGAGAATGTGCGCGCACCTGAAAGAGAGAGAGATGTGTGCCAAGTGTGCCAAGTGTTGTGCAAGGCGCTGCGGATGAAGCGACCATCAGCTGAAGGCGCTAATATGAAGGGACCATCAAGCTCCAGTTCATATTGGGCTGTGATGGTTGAACTCCCACAGTACCAGCATTTTCAGAGTATTGTGCCAATATGCAGTAACGCGTTGGATGTCTCCACCTTTGGCTGGATTATGCGAAATAGGAGCTCATCTGACCACATAAGCTAAGCTCGAAGCTGGCAAATAAAGAGATAACCCATGCAAGGATTGATTCTGAATTTGCACATTTGGAGCAACCGGCTGGAAACCCTGCATGTTCTGTGTATGCTTTTAGTCTGCGTGCCACTGTCTCGACTCAGCCTATGCAAGTCAATTGCTGCCTGATTCTGCCCAGTATGCACACTTGTTAAAAGATGCTGTGGAGCTCGACCAACAACACTGAAATTATGTCTATTATGTGCAAAGAAATTTGGCAATGCTCGTGCCTCTAGACCATATATAGCCAAGTTGGTTGTGTCCCATACGAGCAACTGACTGGCCCTGTGCATTATGAGTTGAGTTATTCGCAGCTAACTGGGTTCCTTGTGGATGCACCGAAAAGTTACTTCGCTGCATGTGGCTATTCCAAGGAAATGATGTTGTATTGTTCTGCAAATGGGTGGTGACTGGAAGAGTTGGTGGCCCATGAATTTGAGGAATTGCATCTTGTCGCTGAAGAGTTTGGCCCAAATTCTCCGCTACATTACCAGCATGCAGAGAAACAGGGTATTCTCAATCATATCTGGATGCACTCTGTGAAGTTTCATGTGTACGTAACATTTTTTGGTTCACCCCAGTTTGAGAAATTTCATAGCTCTTCCTGTAGGCCCATCATTGTAGTTCGAAGGCTCATCAGGAGCAGTCAGTCCCATCTGCCTCTGGGGAGCTTCCTCATGATTCATGAAGATACACACAGTTTGCACCACAGCTACATTGACCGACAGCAAAAAAAAAAATTACAGGGTTTTTTATTTACCATATGGTGCTCGATTAATAGGAGATGAATCAGGGCCAAACCCCTCATAGGCACTTTACCTAGCCTCATCTCTCCAGCTACTCTGTAAAAAGTCATTCTGTTTTCATAAATCCATAAACTCCTTGCTCTGATACTCATACCTTTCAGCTGAGCTAGCAGGATAATGCTCTTCAAATGGTCTGTGCCCACCATCTCTGTGAGGAAACTTGCAATTCCGACCTCTTCGGCATCTACTAGCTACGAAATCTCTACAGGGCAAAGGCCCTCCAGAAGTTCTGCCTCTCCCAATCCTCCGTTCAGGACCAAGGTCAACGAAATCACTGGCAGCGTGAGAAAAAGTGTGCCAAGTGAAGGCAACATAGTGTCGTGCAAGTGTGTGTGCGTGAGAAAGTGTGCCAAGTGAATGCAAATGTGTTAATGTGAGTGTCCACTGAGCAGTGCTTAAGTGTGTATCTTATGTGTGGGGAATGTTATATTTACGTGAGTGCTTTAGTTTGTATCTTGTGTGTTAGTGTGAGTATCTACTGAGCAGTGCTTCTCTTTCTCTGACGACATGTCCGTGCTCTCTGTATTTAAGGGAATGTTATATGTCGCACGTGACTGGAAACTCGATGTGTTCCATCACCCCCGTCGTCTTGGATATTGGGCTGACTGCATCGTGCTTGAGCTTGTTGTTGTGCTCCTATGGATGGTTTTTTTATCTCCAGTTGATATATGTTAGAATCCTGTTGGATCTAATCCTGTTTTGTGTGTGTTCCATTTGAGCTCTTAGCGCGCGTGTGTGTGTGAAACAAGTGCAGACTTGCTGATTAATTGTGCGTGAGACATGGTGCTGTGCCTGCAAAATAGAATAGCTTAGCATTAGATGATATAACAGCTCTGCCAGATGCCAGATTTGACAAATTGTGCCTACTCGGAAGCCTTATCTGTAAAGGAGCTTGAGCTACAACATTTACGGGATTAATATTACGGCCCTGGCACGCCTTTGCTTGAGCTAGTAGCTGATTAGGATACAAAGTTTGAGAAAAGTGCTATTAGATTGTTGACCCACTGGTTCAAAAAAAATAATACGACCCTGCCACGCCTTTGCTTCAGCAAGTAGCTGATTCGGATACAAAGTTTGCGAAGAAGTGCTTGCAGATTGATGACCCACTAGTGGGTCAACATTATAATCAGAATTAGGTACCTCCAGTTGATGTGCCAAAGTAGCAAGAGCATCCCTCCATGTTCTACTAGTATCTGCTGATGGGCCTTGCTGCTGCTATTTTCCCTGAGTGAAAAAGTGGGTGCACCACGAGAGCGGCATGCCTGTACCAACCGCCGTGTTAGGAGGCATATGAGGATATGGTAATGCTTGACGCTGGAATCCCTGACCCTGAGATGCTTTTGCTGCAATGGGCTGAGGTGGTGCACTGGGAGGAAGCAGATGATCAGGGATCTCCGAAAAGTATTGCCTGGTGGCGTTACTGGTACTTGTGCTGTATGAAACGCACGGGAAAATGCTGGCTGCATTGTGCTATAGCAAGGGACAAAGGGTTGCATATGGTTAACACTTTAGGGTGTATAAACTGGGGGAGCAACCCGAGCCCTTTTCGATCTATTGGACTGGATTGTAGTTCTTGGCATAGGAGATGGTACTCTGGGCTGAACGATACCCTGCCTTGTATTCTGTGGAATCATAATAGAGGGATGCATCCATTGGATTGGAACTTTTACCGTTGAAGGTATCATAAGATTTGCATGTGTTCTTGAGCTGAGTGCCAGGTGTTGCTAAGATAGTGTGTACAGCTGGTGTAAGAGTACTGTATAAGTGGTGCAGTGTGTAGTGTTGTGCGTGAGAAAGTGTGTCAAGTGAAGGAAACGTAGTGTTGTGCAAGTTTTGCACGTGAGAAAGTGTGCCAAGTGAACGCAACTGTTTTAGTGTGAGTGTCTACTGAGCAGTGCTTCAGTGTGTATCTTTTGTGTTGGGAATGTATTTCCGGGAGTGCTTCAGTGTGTATCTCGTGTGTTAGTGTGAGTGTCTACTGAAAAATGCTTCTCTTTCTCTGACGGCATGTCCACACTCTCTGTATTTACGGGAATGTTATATGTTGCACGTGACTGGAAACTCGATGTGTTCCATCACCCCCATCGTATTGAAACTGGTGACCATCCCTGAAATAATTGTTCGTAGTGTGTGGTTTGGAAATCTCCATTCTCCAATGTTCCAGGAAAAGAAATAATATTTCAAGTGTCTCTCATGCGCAAACACACAATAGTAGTGTAGTTTTGTCGTCGAGCATAAGATTCGGGTGATTTTGTTGATCCTTCAAAGGGCACAGTCTTATAAGTCATTGTATAGATGTAGATTATAGATGTTCGCGAATGGTGTGAGTAAGTGTGTGTGTGTGTTCACACATGCACCCAGCTCATGCGCCACTACACACGTGCGTCGTGCCCACATGTTGGGCCAAATGAGAGCTCAAGGCCCATTAAAATTGTCCTTCCTTCCTCATATAAAATCATTGCCTCGTGAGCAATAGCCATGACAAGGAGAAGAGAAAAACCTAGTGCCATTGCTCCTAAGAACTGGCCTCTCGCAATCCCCTTTGCCTCGTCTCACTCAAATTCTCAACTACATTCCCCAGATCGTAAGCGTCGAATCCTGGCGTCAGCAAGCTGCACATTCTGTGTGCCCTTCCTCTGCTCTAAGCCTCTACTCACCATGAAAAATGCTTGTGATCATTTATTTTGAAATGAGCATGGAATATTGTTTATTTTGAAACCTGAGTAGAAATCTTTAACTTCTCAAGAGACGGTAAAATACTCCCAGATGTGAATGTTGATTAGAAATACATGTAACAAATCAATTCTTGTATTCAATGCTTTGCTGGCAAGGCTGTTTCGGACGGGGATCAAAGCTTAGTTCCACCAAAGGAACGGAATGTAACGGACCACGATGGCTGCCATTGGTTGGATTTGGGTTCAGACGGAGGCTTGGGTGCCCTCAATAGGAGACACTGCATACACTCTGGGCTTTTGGGCTGGCTGATCTAATGGGCTGCCTACTAGGCTACACATTACGTTACGGGTTCTTATCCTTTCCGGGCCACTAGTTAGCTGGGCCGTGAAGACTACCATTTTCTCACGGAATGTTTTGTAGAGTTTATTTTAATTTCTAGTGGGTTTCCTTCCTGCCTGCCCTTTTTGGTAGGTAGGTGTTGCGTTTGCCAAAGCAAGGAGAAAGATGGCCCAGAAGGGAGTCAAGGGGCTCATCACGACGAAGACAGCGGCCGCATACGCCAACAAGAACAAAGACAAGAACCTGCCCATAAGCCGTTTCACGCGCGCGCTGGCCTCCAGGTTCGCCGTCGTTGTCCCCCCACCCCATGATCTCCGCTTCTATTTTCTTGTTGGGTTCTTTCCGTCCCTCGCTCGATAACAAGGGCTAGTTCTTGGTGGTAGATCATGCGTTCTTCATGCTTAAGATGTGGGTTGGGCAGTGATTTTCTTTTGTTTAGAGGGTACAAGAGGATTATATTCTATCTTTCCGTTTCAAGTAGAAGTTGTCTTTACCCTTGGTTGACACGATTAGTGAATAAGGTGTGATCTTGTGTTGGGTATTCCTTCCTATTATTCGTGTTTTTTTGGATCATGAGTCACGCTCAAGGAATGAGTGTCACAGGGCCCGGCTAACTGTGTGGTAGAGTTGAGCTTATCCATGCTAGTGTCAGTTTAGGGTCCTGATTGAACTGAACATTGTAGTCTGCCTTAGAATGCCTTTCAGAATAATGTCTGCTGGTGATGCATTTTAATGTGTGAGATGCTTCTGAATAAATGACACCTGAACTTGAGATCTATTGTGATGTTGTCTTCTCTGGATACTGAGTATTTGGGCTGATTGCATCGTGCTTGAGCTTTTGTTGTGTTCCTGCGGATGGTTCTTTATCTCAGTTGATATATGTTAGAACCCTGTTGGATCTAATCTTGTTTTGTGTGTGTTCCATTTGAGCTCTTAGCGTGTGCGTGTGTGGAACAAGTGCACACTAGCTGCATTAATTGTGCGTGAGACATGGTGATGTGCCTGCAAAATAGAATAGCTTTAATAGCATCAGATGAAATAACACCACTGCCAGATGCCAGATTTGACAAATTGTGCCTACTCGGAAGCCTTACTGTAAAGGAGCATGAGCTGCAACATTTACGGGATTAATATTACGGCCATGGCACACCTTTGCTTGAGCGAGTAGCTGATTAGGATACAGAGTTTGAAAAGAAGTGCTTGCAGATTGCTGACACACTGGTGGGTCAACATTATAATCAGAATCAGGTACCCCCAGTTCATGTGCCATAGTAGCAAGAGCATCCCTCTATGTTCTACTAGTATCTGCTGATGGGCCTTGCTGTTGCTGTTTTCCCCGAGTGGAAAAGGGGGTGCACCGCGAGAGCGGCACGCCTGTACCAACCGCCGTGTTAGGAGGCACATCTGAGGATATGGTAATGCTTGACCCTGGTTTCCCTGACCCTGATATGCTTTTGCTGCAATGAGCTGAGGTGGTGCACTGGGAGGAAGCAGATCAGGGAAACTCCGAAAAATATTGCCTGGTGATGGTACCTGTGCTGGTATGAAATGCACGGGAAAATGCTGGCTGCATTGTGCTATAGCAAGGGACAAAAGGTTGCATATGGTTAACACTTGAGGATGTATAAACTGGGGGAGCAACCCGAGCCCTTTTCAAGCTATTGGACTGGATTGTAGTTCTTGGCATAGGAGATGGTACTCTCGGCTGAACGATACTCTGCCTTGTGTTCTGTGAAATCATAATAGAGGGATGCATCCATTGGATTGAAACTCTTACCGTAGAAGGTATCATAAGATTTGCATGTGTTGTTGAGCTGAGTGCCAGTGTTGCTAAGATAGTGTATAGAGTTGGTGTGAGATTACTGTGCAAGTTGTACAGTGTGTAGTGTTGTGCGTGAGAAAGTGTGTCAAGTGAAGGCAACATAGTGTTGTGCAAATTTTGCATGTGAGAAAGTGTGCCAAGTGAATGCAACTTTTTTTAGTGTGAGTGTCTACTGATCAGTGCTTCAGTGTGTATCTTATGTATTGGGAATGTTATATTTACGGGAATGTATTTTCGGGAGTGCTTCAGATATCTTGTATGTTAGTGTGAGTGTCTACTGAACAGTGCTTCTCTTTCTCTGACGGCTTATGCCCGCGCTCTCTGTATTTACGGGAATTTTATATGTTGCACGTGACTGGAAACTCGATGTGTTCCATAACCCCCATCGTATTAAAACTGGCGACCATCCCTGAAATAATTATTCATAGTGTGTGGTTTGGAAATCTCCATTCACCAATGTTCCATGAAAAGAAATAATATTTCAAGTGTCTCTCATGTGCAAACATACAATAGTAGTGTAGTTTGTCATTGAGCATATGATTCGGGTGATTTCGTTTATCCTTCAAAGGGCACGGTCTTATAAGTCATTGTATAGATGTAGATTATATATGTTTGCGAATGGTGTGAGTAAGTGTGTTCACACACGCACCCAGCTCATGCGCCACTACACATGTGTGTTGTGCCCACATGTTGGGCCAAATGAGAGCTCATACGGCCCATTAAATTTGTCCTCCCTTCCTCATATAAAATTGTTGCCTCGTGAGCAATAGCATGACAAGGAGAAGAGAAAAACCTAGCGCCAGTGCTTCCAGGAACTGCCGTCTCGCAACCCCCTTTGCCTCGTCTCACTCGAATTCGCAACTACATTCCCCAGATCATAATCGTCGAATTCTGGCATCAGCAAGCTGCACATTCTGTGTGCCCTTCCTCTGCTCTAAGTGTGGGGACTGGAATCCCGACCTTCAAGGATCTCATTGGGTGGTGTCGTGTGATGCGACACCCAACAGTGTGCAAGAAAAGAACGAGAAAAAATTACAATACCAAGTCTTTATTTAAAAGCACAGTGGAAGTTTTACAATACTAACGAAAGAACTATACATCATAGCTACGCTCTCGGCACTAGCTATGCAAAAGCAAAGTCATCCATGTCCTGGATACTTCGCACTAGCAACACACAACTTACGGCGGCGTGCAATGTTCCCACTTGGCTGTAAACCCTGGAGGGGGTGTAGCCTTGTCATTGAACCCATCATCAGTCGTATAATCTGCAAAAACTTGTTAACTGCAAATATGAGTTAAGGCTCAGCAAGACTAATCCGTCTCACTAGACATATGTAGGGGTGAATACTAAGCATAGGTAAGGAATGGCATAAAGGACTCGCCTACAAGTGGATCCTTATATTCATATTTTAAATAGCACATGACATTCTTCAGGCACGGCACATCATAGACTCCACAATCAAACAAGAAACGCTTTGCCGATGATATGACACGCACAAAACACATAATGCTATTACAGGTAAAGTATAGGGAAACTGTAAACTTTTAATTGTACTATCTCTAAGCCAAACAAGGTTGTAAAGCAATTGTAATTCAATACATCGTGTTCTCCTGACTTCTTCAGTATTTACTATGTCACAACGCAGTGAACAAATGGTACTCTATTACCGCGAGGGACGGTGATTGCAATCAGGGCTCACCCGGAACAACACGACACATATGCACTTTCGGAAATGTCAGCGAGTACTTACAGCAGTACCTACTTAACACTTCAGTACTAGTCGTATATGGCCACCTTTCACTAGACACTCGTATGTCGAACCGGTCGATCCTTCACGAGCAGGAGGTCACTGCGTGGGGCATACTCTGACGTGCCCACCAGCTGATTTACACCGTGTTGCCCTCAATCCACACCTATAAAACGGAACGGAATGCCTCGACAAACTAGTATCAAGCTATGTCAGTTTACTGGAGCCCATTTCTCCAGTATGTCGCTAGTACAATTCAAGCTTGTCCAGCAGGGCCACACACGAAACGGTCCTCAATCGACACAAGCAGGGCTACGCACGTGGGACCATGTCTCGCTGCATCCTATCCGCTGCTCGGTCTTAATTCATATTCATAAATCATTTCTTGATTCCAATTCCTCCCATGTGATAAAATTCCTATCTCGCGAGTAGATTCCAACTACTCAACTTCTACCGAATTCCTATGAGCATAAGCATAGCAGTTTCTACTCAACGGGCCGTAGACCTACCCAAGACTCCATGGGATTTGTGGGCCATGCAAGTGCATGTCAAACACCTTAAACGTAATGCACAATCATCTGAAGACGTAAGGTGAAATGAAAACTGCAAATACCCTGTAAGGAACTTAAATGCAAACTGGGGCTTACCTGAATGCGAGTCTGAGTCTACGTTAGTTTCTAGCAGCTGGACTTCCAAAGCTTCTGGCTGCTCCTCGATTTCAGCTACTACACGATATGCATATACTATATATGAATGACTTTGAAAATAATTAATATGCTTAAGGTTATAACTTAATATCTTAGGATCAAAATAAGATAATGATCTTAATTGGCTTTGAGACTTTTATGGTAGATACTGGTGACTGTAGAGAAGACTCTTGCAAAGAACAGGAGATGATCAAGGAAGTTTGTTGTTCTTCAAAATTATGGTAAGCAATAACCTTCACTAAATTTTTTGTTGAAATTTTGGAGACCTATCATGGCTACCAGTGGTTGTATCATGTAGAGGGGGTCTCATTGGTTCTAGGAAAATTTGTTTCACTATTTTCTAAGCTTCCTGCAGGGAGAAACTGATTTTACAAGTTTGGGAAAATTTTCTGAAATTGAATTTTGTATTTTTCTAAATTTATAACTACATAGAGATTTGGAATACTGATAAACCCAGTAATTGAAGTCCAATGAACTTGAAATTTTTACTGGAGATCAAGTGTATTAATAATAGTGTTCTGACCAAAATTGGAAATTTTCCAATTAACAGAACTATAGGAATGAATTCTTTAAGCATCTTGCTTATCTGAATTATGGAGAAATTTCTATGGATTTTCATAGAAGTCCAAGTGCACCACTGGAAAATATTCTCCATGCTGGTTCTAAAAAAAATTATTTGGAATTTTTTGGACAATTCTACTGGAAGTTATGGATTTTACAAGTTTGGTTAATTCTTGGAATTATTTTCAAAAGGAAGGCACTTAAATAATTCAGCTTGGCCCACTGGTTTAAAACAAACCAATCGCAGCAGGGCCGCACCGGGGGCTATGGGGTTAACCGACGCAGTCGCACTGGATCCTCGGCCACAACCGGATCCCGCAGTGACTGACATGTGGGCTCCACGGCTTTCTTCAACCTCGGGCTGGCGCTTGCGCACGGCGGCTCCCGCGGCGGTAGCTCGCCGGTGATCTCGCCGCCGGCCAAACTGCTGCGCCAAACTTGCCAAGACTCGCCATCTGGGGGTTTTCGGGGGCGCTGAGCACGTCGGTGAGGTTGGCATCGGCTGAAACGGACCGGAACAACCCGTGCGACGGCGGCGGCGGCCGTGAGAGCTCGGGCGTTCTTGAACTTACTCAACTCAAGCTCAAACAGCTCGGGAACTACTCCAAAAGCTTTCTGGCACCTCAAGGTTCAAGAATCTAGACTAGGGAAGAGAGGAAACGACCGCGAGATATGAGCTCGATGACAAAGTATGGTTTTTCAACCGGCGGCCGCGAAATTTCGAAATCTAAGGTTCTGGGTTGATAACTTTTAGGGTCCTTGGGCAGGGAGTTGCACTAGGATATATAGGAGCTATCTGCTAACCAGATTAAAGGTTGATTGCAAGAATGAAACAAATTTAAGCGCGAAGCTTTGCTATTCTATTGAAAAATGATTCGGTTGTCGAATAAAAACTCGAGCTACACTTCATGTCATGGGCTTAAATTTGGTGAGCATAAACTAGAGAGGATTGCGAACCTTTTTGCTTAAAGGGTCGAGACTTGAAACGGTCTAGAACCGGAGCTCAACGGTGAGGTAGTGAAGGTTCCCGACGGCTTCCTCGACAGCGACCGGAAAATTTTGAAATACCTCCAGTAGAAGCTATGTCACGATCAATGACCAAATAGAATATGTAGAGGAGGTTGTTACAAGACTTTCATCTACTCACAGCTCGGCGAGAAAAGTCTTCAATCCTCGGCCAAAAGCTCGAAGAACAGAGGCGACGGCGATGGCGCGAAATTGAGGTGGAGCTCGACGGTGATGGCCAGGGGGTGGTACTTATAGGCATAGAGGGACGAGAGGAGCTCGCCACGGCGCAAGCAAGCAGGCAGCTCGGTGGAGCTTGCATGCGTGCGGTGTCGAGCGCTCCCGGCATTGATCGGCGGGGACAGCCGGATACAGAGCACCCCGTCGGTTCACTCGAGTATGTCAGGCTGACAGTGGGTCCCACCTCCTCTTATCCCCTTCCCTTCTCTGCAACATCAATTCTCCTACCAAACTTGATCCAAAAATTCCAGATTTTTTGTGGAGAGGCTCAATTAAATATATGGAACTTGATTCTGAAATTGGATTTCGAATTGGAACAAGTTTCATTTGAATTTCAAATTTGAATTTGAAATTGAATGAAATTCAATGGGGTCACTGAATTAAATAGCAGAAGAGTTTCAAAAATTGTGAAACTCTAGGAATATGTCAAGCAAGTCATGCTGACCATGATGGCGTGTTCAAATCTTGATGTTCAAATAAGTTGAACAGAATTCAAAATTTGAACTCTAAATATGGCTAGAATTTTCTAAGCGTCTCAATTAAAATAGCAAATGGACTTTAAAAATCTTGAAATTTGGCAGGAAGTCTATTTTGAATATTATGAGGCCATGGAAAAATTTATGGCCTCGGATATGAATATTTTTGACAGGACCAAATGTACAGTAGCATATTCAATTTGTAACTAATTTGAATATATATTTGGTTCTGCATATTAATTTGACCTAGCAATCTCCATTCCAATAATTCCAAAATTTGCAGAGAGGTCAATAGAATAAATCTAAGATAATTGGTGAAGTCCATTCCCCATGTTAATAAAATTTAAGCATGAGTGAAAGAAAAGATTTGGTGAGATCAAGTTCATAAACATAGCTATAATTGATCTCCATTAGGGTTGATAAGCAACTTACAACTGAACTTCATATGAAGGAAAAAGTGGGATTTTACACTAAGCCTCTACTCACCATGAAAATGCTTGTGATCATTTATTTTGAAATAAGCTTGGAATATTGTTTATTTTGAAACCTGAGTAGAAATCTTTAACTTCTCAAGAGATGGTAAAATACTCCCAGATGTGAATGTTGATTAGAAATATATGTAACAAATCAATTCCTGTATTCAATGCTTTGCTGGCAAGGCTGTTTCGGATGGGTATTAGTTCCGTCAAAGGAACGGAACGTAACAGACCACAATGGCTGCCGTTGGTTGGATTTGGGTTCAGGCGGGGGCTTTGGTGCCCTCTTATAGGCGACACTGCATACACTCTGGGCTTTTGGGCTGGCTGATCGAATGGGCTCTCTACTGGGCTACACATTATGTACGGGTTCTTATCCTTTCCAGGCCCACTAGTCAGCTGGGTCGTGAAGACAATTTTGTTCATTTTTAAGGCGGGGGAATCAAATCTGGTGCAGCTGATCATCGGCACTCCTCTGCTTGATGCCTCCGGCGAATGCGAATGCAAATGCTCGAGATTAGGACAAGGAGCCAGAAGAATGGAGACGGACCGCCTGCAAGTGCTGAGTAGCCGATCGACCTGGTGGCAATGAGCTACCGCGGTGACCTGCTGCTGGTAACCATTAACAGATGCACCAAGCTGGCTGGAGAACAGGCTCCAGCCCAAGTGGGCAATGGCTCCGCGTGTGAGAGTTTGATTTCTGGAATCCAACTCGGTCTCTCATTTGAACTTGTTTCAAAATAATATTTCCGTTGTTTCTCATAAATAAAGACACAATAATAATGCAACATCCTCATCACACATTCGATTCCGGCGGTTTCGTTGATCTTTCGAATGAGACGGTTTTATATAAGTCGTGTCTAGTTGTAGAGTAGATGTCCATGAATGGTAAGTATGTTCACTCATGCACTGAGCTCATTATACCCTCATGTTGGGCGAAATGAGAGCCCATACGGCCCATAGTGAAACTGTTTTCTCTTCTTCAAATAAAACTCTTGCCCCGTGAGTAACAACCGAGACAAGGAGAAAAGAAAACCCTAGCGCCGCCGCCGCCGGGAACCGCCCTCTCGCAATCCCCCTTGCCTTGTATCGCTCGAATCCGCAAATACATTCCCCAGATTGCAAGCATCAAATCCTTTCTAAACCCGTGGCTCTTTTTTGCCCCTTCCAGTTTCTCGCTGAATTTTTTTGGTCGGTCTTGAATTCCTGAGGTGTTTCCTTGCTGCCTGCCCTTTTTTGTAGATAGGTGTTATGTTTGTGGAAGCAAGGAGGAAGATGGCCAGGGAAGGGAGGCAAGGGGCTGATCACAGCGAAGACGATGACCACCTACGTCAACAAGAACAAGGACAAGAATCTGCCCATAAGCCGCTCCATGCGCGCCGGTCTCCAGGTTCATCGTCATCGTCCCCCCACCCCATAATATCTGCTTATATGTTCTTGTTGGCTTCTTTCTGCCGCTCGCTCGACAACAAGGGCTAGTTCTTCGTGGTGGTTCATGTGTCCGATTTGGTCTAGATAAATGAGAAAATTGGTCCGCCAGTTAACTGAACTTTTTTTATTCCGTTTCCGGTTAACCACAAAAAAATGTGCTTAGCAGAGCGTGTCGGGTTCATCTGGACTGCGCTCGTGCTTGTGGTGCCGGAGATGGCAGAGGGGTGGCTCCGCGATAGGTGGTGGGGCACAGGATGTGATAGGGTCGCAGTGGGCGAATCTGATGTAGGCGGCAGAACACGTTCACACTGGAGCTGGCAGAGGGGTGGCTCTGCGGTAGGTGGTGGGGTGCAGGACGCGACTTGGATGCGACGGGGTGGATCTGCTGTAGACAGCAGAACATGGCCACACCAGAGCTCGACGATGGAGGGCATGATGGGACCATGTCGGAGCTCGGACGTGCCACCCGGTGAACCAAAAATAATAATTGAAAAATCAGTTTTTGCATACTTCTATTCGAAATATGACCGGTTCTGTCAATTTTAGTTAGTTCCATTTCAGTTCAGGTTAGTTTGATTTTCGGTTTTTTTCTCAGCTTGATGTGGCACGGGCTCCCAAAATGCCACGTGTTGGGGTAGGACCTCACCCTACTACAAGGGTGAGCTCCAGTGCAGCCACGTGGTTCGAAGCATCAGGCCGGATGCCTCCCGTGGAGAAGGACTCCGCAGCTGCCATGTGCCGTGTAGAGCTCCGGAGCTGACACGTGCCCCAAAGCACCAGGACAGACGCCTCCCGCGGAGAAGGGCTCCAGAGCTATCACGTGCCCTAGAGAGTTCCAGAGCTGCCACGTGTCCCAAAGTGTCAGGCCGGTTGCCTCCCTCGGAGAAGGGCTCCAGAGCTGCCACGTGTCCAACAATTCACCCAGGGCGGTGGGGTGCGGGAGTCAAGGGATGGTGCGCCCTGTCTAAATCCAGCATTGAAACCCACCCCCGGCTGATAACACGGAGCACGCCAACGGTCAGGGACCACTACGCCCAATCACATCATAGTGAAGACGCTGCAGGCCTACCCCGCTCCGCCAAGTGGGTAGCTTTCGACAACAAGACCGATGGACGGGACGTCCCCTGACACCGTCGGTGACTATGCATGCGCCACTAACGATAGAGGTGGCAAGACGACAGAGGTGGCAAGTATTCAAGCCATGGTCAGAGGACGCTTGTGCGAGAATATTTGGATCTTTTAGGATAAGATCGCACTGGGGCCACCTGTCGAGCCCCAGACCTTACTTGTAAGACGTCTGACCTTGTCTATAAAAGGACCAAGACCGTCACCGTTACAAAGGATCCCCAACTTACGCGTACACACACCAACAATACAACCTCACCGTGGAGTAGGGTGTTACGAACCACGTAAAAACCACCGTCTCATACTCTCATACACGTGACCTCTCAATTGAAGACTAAGCTCTGCCGATCAAAGAACCTCCGCGAGTTGCTCCATAGCAGATCCTGGAGAAGTATCACATTAACACTTCGACAGAATATAATGTTAGAAGTAATCTTGATGTGTGAGTCAGGCATGTAGTGCGGGGTGTGTGTTGCCATTCTGCCTGCAGGTGTGCTGCGGCAGGTCGCGCGAGTCCATGTGCGAGGCATGTGCCACATCGTACGAGTCTGTTGGCAAGTTTCCGGTCGTGTGCCAAGGACGTGAGCAGGATGCGATCGTGCGAGCAGGGATGTAGCTGATTCTAGCAGAGGATCCAGAGCCGTGATGATGTGAGAAGTAGTCCGGAGAAGGTGCATGCACGAGCGGGAGGCCAGCTGCACATTGTGCGCGTGGACGGTTGGATCAGGATGCAGACATACTTGGTTTGTTAGAGTCGTGCCGCAGGATGTGCTGGTGAGGGCCGAAGGGTAAGGAACATGCGTCAAGAGATTGGTAAAACGTGTGCGTGCGCGTATATAAAGTAGAAACCTATACGTGTGAAAGGGTTGTACCGAGCAGTGTGTTGCCGGCTCCAATGGCGTGAGTGCTGCAGCGTGTGTCGCCAGTGGCGGGAGTGCTGCCACGTTGAGCAATAGGCTCCGGGGCCAGTGGCGTGAAACACAATGATGTGAGTTGAGCCCAGAGAGAAGAAGAGACGAAGGTGTTCGTCTGTTTGTAGGGATGGCAACGGGGTCGGGTTCAGGTCAGATAAATCAAATACCCGCCCGAAATGAAACTGTGCACGGGTAGATTTTTGTACCCGAACCTGTTCGCGCGGGTAAAAATTAACATTCGAACCCGCACCCGACGGGTTTCAGGTACCCATCGGGTACCCGCTTTTAACATTCGAAAGAGATCGTAGATCGAAGCTGCAGTATGTGGGCAGGTGGCGGCCATACATTGTCAGCTGGGAGCAGAATGACTAGAGAAGGATGGTGAAAAAATGATAAGAGTCCAACAGATATTTGTGAAAGTCAAGCTCGATGAAATTTCAGCAGAAAGAAGAGAGTACGTGTAGCCCACAAAGATAGTACGTGTCATGTGTTCATACAGAGAAGACACAGATTCATACAGAGAAGACATAATCATGTGGCAGAGGAGATAGCAGAGGTTGCATTTGCACCGAATATGACAGTGTGGCACTGCTCATTCCCGGTGCTGCTTATCTCTTGCCATTTCTCTGCAAAGCCTGAGGAAGACGGTGTCGGAGGCCCAGGTAGCGCCAGGGATGGATGGCGGCACCGCGGCAGCACGGCCAGCAGCAGTAGTAGGTGGCCAGGTAGGACGATGGCGTCAGGGCCCAGCCAACATCGGGGACGGAAGGAGACACTGCGGCCAGCTGCAGTCGGCAGCAAGGTAGGACAGCGGCGAGGCCGGAAGATGGCATCGGGGGCAGAAGCCAGGGCGTCGGCACGGGAGGAGGATTGGAGACGCGAGGAGTCTGCACGTTACGAAAAAAAGGGTGGAATAACTGAAAACTGATTAGTGTTACAAGTTTTTATATGGATGTGGTCTATGGGTCTTGGGCTATTGTTGCCTTGTGGGCTCAATATGTAAAACAAAATACATATTTGGGTACCCGCGGGTTACCCACGGGTGGACAAGGAAACAGAACCCGCACCCACAAAATACCGGGTCGGGTATGGGTTAGACCCACAGGTAAAATTGTGTATCCGTACCCGCACCCATCGTCGGATGCCAAACCCGATGGATACTCGCCCCGCGGGTATGATTGCCATCCCTACTGGTTCGTCGGTCTCCGGTTCAATGTATTCTTGTGTTCTATCGATCCTGTGGTTCCAACATATAAGTGTGTCAAGATGCCAAAACTTGCATATTTGATTACTGCTTTATTTGTAATGAATTTTAGCCTTGGCGCTGGTCGGAGTTGATCAGGAAAGATTGTGATTTGATTTATTGTTTTCTTCTGTCAGTTTTTATTTTTTGGTGTGTAATCTTCCATGTTTCCATGTGAAGAGAAATAAATGACTAAGTTAACGCTTCGCTGGACAATACGTTACATAGTGGTTTTATATTGAGTGAAATAGTAGAGATGGAGTAATTCGTTGGTTATCTTTGACGCTAAACTCAGATCGAGAACTTGTTGCCCTAAAGCAGATCGATCCATTATATTATGTGAAACCTCACAGTATCCTGTTGAGCGTATCCACCGCCATCTCAAGGAACGGGTCCAAGCGAATGGTCAGGTTGCAGCAACTGCGGCCGTGTACTCGGCAGCGGTCCTGGAGTACCTTACGGCGAAGTTCTTGGAGCTGGCAGGGAACGCGAGCAAGGACCTCAACGTGAAGCGCATAACCCCTCGCCACCTTCAGCTGGCCAAATCTGCGGAGATGAGGAGCTCGACACCCTCATCAAGGGCACCGCCGCCGGCGGAGGCGTCATTCCCCACATCCACAAGTCACTCATCAACAAGGTCGCGTTCAAGGAATGAATGTCTGGTAAGCTCTGTGGTTTCGCCGACCGTATCATCCGTGTTGTCAGTTATTTAGGGTCCTTATTGAACCAAACCTTGTGACCTATCTGAGATAGCATTTTAGAATAATGTCTTCTTGTGTTGCATTCTAAATGTGTGAGACACATGCTTCGGAATATATGGCATTGAACTTTAGTTCCATTGTTTTGCTGTCTTCTCTAAATACTGGATATTCGAGCTGATTATATTGCATCGTGCTTGAGCTTTTTGTTGTGTTCCTGCCTTCTAGACAATATGAGCTGATGGTTTTATTTTATATCAGTTGATGTTAGAATCCTGTTGGATCTAATCTCATTTTGTGTGTGTTTCACTTGAGCTCTTATCGTGTGCGTGTGTGGAATTAACAATTGCAGACTTGCTGCATTGTGCGTGAGACATGGTGCAGTAGTCTTGAGTGGTAGACGTAGGCTCGTCCTTGTCCCAGCGATTGGACGAAGCTGATCGCACTGCCGCCCTGCGCCTGACCGTAAGCTCATCCTCGTCACAGCCCTCAGAGCTGACAGAGGCGTGGCTGGTGACTGGGCCTGCTCCTTTCACATCACCAACCACCGACTCGTCATTGCGTCATCCTCCGTGCGTGAAAAGTCAGAACCGTCATTCTAGAGGTCATCCCGCACAAAGAAAGGTATGTTTCCATCAGTAGATTCTATAGCATATATCCAGTATCCCGATGTGAACTCTCATTGCATGTGTTATGTCACCTACCCGGTCTCGTTTCACGTTCACGTGATACAACAATATACGCACCTACCAAGGTAGGTACACCGGGGAGAGCCTAGAAAGAGAGAGAGAGAGATGTGTGCCAAGTGTTGTGCGTGAGAAAGTGTTGTGCAAGGCGCTGCGGATGAAGCAACCATCAAGCTCGATTTCATATTGGGCTGTGACGGTTGAGGTCGCACAATACCAGCATTTCAAGAGTATTGTGCCAATGATGCAGTAACGTGATGGTTGTCTCCACCTTTTGCTGCATTATGCGAAATAGGAGCTCTGACCACATAAGCTAAGCTGGAAGCTGGCAAAAGAGATAACCCATGCAAGGATTGATTCTGAATTTGCACATTTTTTTTGAAGGCATCATGAATCGGGTGTCATGAGCTAATATATTAAAAAGAGGTGGGCACCGCACGCTGGAGCGAGCGCTCGAACGCGGGTGGGCTAGCACCAACCCTACGGTGCTAGCCGCACGATCCCCCACTCGTTCCCCAAATTTGCACATTTGGAGCAACCGGGGCTGGAAACCCTGCATGTTCTGTATGCTTTTAGCCTGCGTGCCGCTGTCTCGACTCAGCCATTGCAAGTCAATTGCTGCCTGACTCTGCCCAGTATGCACACTTGTTGAAAGATGCTGTGGAGCTCGACCAACAACACTTTATGTGCAGAGAAATTTGTTAATGCTCGTGCCACTAGACCATAGCCAAGTTGGTTGTGTCCCATACGACATGCCCTGTGCATTATGAGTTGAGTTATTCGCAGCTACCTTGGTTCCTTGTGGGTGCACCGAAAAGTTACATACTTTGCTGCAAGTGGCTATTCGAAGGAAATGATGATGTATTATTCTGCAAATGGGTGGTGACTGGAGGAGTTGGTGGCCCATGAATTTGAGGAATTGCATCTTGTCGCTGAAGAATTTGGCCCAAATTCTCCGCTACATTACCAGCATGCAGAGAAACAGGGTATTCCCAATCATATCTGGATGCACTCTCTGAAGTTTCATGTGTACGTAACATTTTTTGGTTCACCCCAGTTTGAGAAATTTCATAGCTCTTCCTGTAGGCCCATCATTGTAGTTCGAAGGCTCATCAGGAGCACTCAGTCCCATCTGCCTCTGGGAAGTATTTGGGCTGATTGCATCGTGCTTGAGCTTTTTGTTGTGTTCCTGCAGATGGTTTTTTTATCTCACTTGATACATGTTAGAATCCTGTTGGATCTAATCTTGTTTTGTGTGTGTTCCATTTGAGCTCTTAGCATGTGCGTGTGTGAAACAAGTGCGGACTTGCTGCATTAATTGTGCGTGAGACATGGTACTGTGCCTGCAAAATAGAATAGCTTGAATAGCATCATATGAAATAACAGCACTGCCAGATGGCAGATTTGATAAATTGTCCCTACTTGGAAGCCTTATCTGTAAAGGAGCTTGAGCTGCAACATTTACGGGATTAATATTATGACCCTGGCACGCCTTTGCTTGAGCGAGTAGCTGATTAGGATACAGAGGTTGCGAAGAAGTGCTTATAGATTGTTGACCCACTGTTTCAAAAGAAAATACTAAGTCCCTGCCACGCCTTCGCTTGAGCAAGTAGATGATTATGATACAGAGTTTGCGAAGAAGTGCTTGCAGATTGCTGACCCACTGGTGGATCAACATTATAAGCAGAATCAGGTACCCCCAGTTCATGTGCCAATGTAGCAAGAGCATACCTCCATGTGGCCTTGCTGTTGCTGTTTTCCCTTAGTGGAAAAGGGGGTGCACCGCGAGAGCGGCACGCCTGTACCAACCGCTGTTTTAGGAGGCATCTGAGGATATGGTAATGCTTGACGCTGGTATCCCTGACCCTGAGATGCTTTTGCTGCAGTGAGCGTAGGTGGTGCACTGGGAGGAAGGAGATCAGGGAAACTCCGAAAAGTATTGCCTGGTGGTGGTACCTGTGCTGTCTGAAATGAACGGTGTCGGTACCCTCCGTACCGGATACCCCTTGGGATTGCAAAGATCACAAGGAAACTCCATCTACCAGATTTGAAGACCTCCGAAGGCCCCACATGTCAGGCGTAGCCGGACCTGCTTCCCCAACATGATTAGTCCCAGGGCTGCCACGTGTATCACAAGACCGGAGCTATCACCCACACATGGGAAGCTCCGGTCAGAATACCAATATGGCACCCCCGGACCTAACCCCAGACAGAGGAAAGCTCCAGTACTGACACGTGTCCAACAGCACCGGACCTACCCGTCCACGACGGTAAGCTCCAGAGCTGCCACGTGGCAACCGCCGGACCTTCAACTTCAACTATCAGGCCGGTGGACCCCCCAATGGCTCCGGACCTTCAAGGATCAATCAAAGACTTCAAGACCTGATTAAGTGTCATTAATACCATATTAATGACACACGATCGGATGGTCCTTAATACTGGTAACAGCACCGGACCTTCAAGGATCAATCAAGGACTTAACAGTGCTGTTACCAAGCTATTAAGGGTAATTAACCCCATTTATTGTGTATCAAGCATGTGTAACCGCCGGGGCCACCTGCCGGGCCAGGCTAACGTTTTAACGACCAGTCCTTGTACTATAGAAGGACTGGTCAACGATACACAAAGGACGGTTCCAGACCACTACTGAACACCCTGAGCTAGACGAGCTTCTTCTTCTGGAGCTTCTTCTAGACTCACAAGCTTAATACATTACCAACACACCCCGTGGAGTAGGGTATTACGCTCAGGCGGCCCGAACCACGTAAATCTCTGTGTACTCGTGTCTTTCACCTTCTTGAATCTTTGCACGTCCATTACCGAACTACAACTCCTTGATCTACCAAAGGTAGTGTCGGGAGATCTGCTGGATCCAAACACCGACACACGGGAAAATGTTGATTGCATTGTGCTATAGCAAGGGACAAAAGGTTGCATATGGTAAACACTTGAGGATGTATAAACTGGGGGAGCAACCCGAGCCCTTTTCGAGCTATTGGACTGGATTGTAGTTCTTAGCTTAGGAGATGGTATGGTACTCTCGGCTGAACGATACCCTACCTTGTTTTCTCTGAAATCATTATAGAGGGATGCATCTGTTGGATTGGAACTCTTACCGTTGAAGGTATCATAAGATTTGCATGTGTTGTTGAGCTGAGTGCCAGGTGTTGCTAAGATAGTGTGTAGAGCTGGTGTGAGAGTACTGTGCGAGTGGTACAGCGTGTAGTGTTGTGCGTGAGAAAGTGTGCCATTTAAGTGAAGGCAACATAGTGTTGTGCAAGTGTTGCGCGTGAGAAAGTGTGCCACGAGAAGGAAAATGTGTTTGTGTGTCTACTAAGCAGTGCTTTAGTGTGTATCTTGTGTGTCACAGGAGTGCTTTAGTGTGTGTATCTTGCGTGTTAGTGTGAGTGTCTACTGAGCAGTGATTTTCTTTCGCTGTTGACATGCCCGCGTTCTCTGTATTTACGGGAATGTTATATGTCGCACGTGACTGGAAACTCGATGTGTTCCATCACCCCATCGTATTGAAACTGGCGACCAGCTTGACGACATTGATGTTAGGGTTTGGGATTCATCTTGAGCTTGCCAGACTTAGAGGGAGGGTCCGGGTCCACGGTGAAGACGGTATATGGATGATATGGTGGATCTAATGATGAGAGTTGCTTGAGACGGATGAAGACGACAGGGTGGGTGTGACCATGTCGAGATTGGAGCATTAAAGGGTGAGGGCCGGGGTGAAAGGGGAGTGTGGATGGCTGGGAAGAACTCGTCGATGTAACGCCGATGAGCCTGTGAGAGGGTGAAAGAGGAGAACTGAACGAGTCGATGAAGTGAACGAACACATGGTTTCAGCCTCTCCTCGCACACAGAACTGAACCAACCAGTCGATGAAGTGATGAACAATGCCTTGCCCTTGCCTCAAGTCACTATCATGCTGGCCCAAAAGGAACGCAAGCACTTGTCTACTGACATGGGCAACGTCACAAGCAAAGGATTCAGAGGTGTCAAGAGGACAGCACAGCAATTGTCTGGCGCCAAAAACTGATTTGTACTAACTGCCAATAATTTTACTCAGTAGAGAACGCGCGCGCACCTGAAAGAGAGAGAGATGTGTGCCAAGTGTGCCAAGCGTTGTGTGTGAGAAAGTGTTCTGCAAGACGCTGCTGATGAAGCGACCATCAGCTGAAGGCGCTGAATATGAAGGGATCATCAAGCTCCAGTTCATATTGGGCTGTGATGGTTGAACTCCCACAGTACCAGCATTTCCAGAGTATTGTGCCAATGATGCAGTAACGCGTTGGATGTCTCCACCTTTGGCTGCATTATGCGAAATAGGAGCTCATCTGACCACATAAGCTAAGCTCGAAGCTGGCAAATAAAGAGATAACCCATGCAAGGATTGATTCTGAATTTGCACATTGGGAGAAACCGGCTGGAAACCCTGCATGTTCTGTGTATGCTTTTAGCCTGCGCGCCACTGTCTCGGCTCAGCCTATGCAAGTCAATTGTTGCCTGGTTCTGCACAGTATGCACACTTGTTGGAAGATGCTGTGGAGCTTGACCAACAACACTGAAATTATGTCGATTATGTGCAGAGAAATTTGGCAATGCTCGTGCCTCTAGACCATATATAGCCAAGTTGGTTGTCTCCCATACGAGCAACTGACTGGCCCTGTGCATTATGAGTTGAGTTATTCACAGCTACCTGGGTTCCTTGTGGGTGCACCGAAAAGTTACTTTGCTGCATGTGGCTATTCCAAGGAAATGATGGTGTATTATTCTTCAAATGGGTGGTGACTGGAAGAGTTGGTGGCCCATGCACTTGAGGAATTGCATCTTGTCGCTGAAGAATTAGGCCCAAATTCTCCGCTACATTACCAGCATGCAGATAAACAGGGTATTCCTAGTCATATCTGGATGCATTCTGTGAAGTTTCATGTGTGCGTAACATTTTTTGGTTCACCCCAGTTTGAGAAATTTCATAGCTCTTCCTGTAGGCCCATCATTGTAGTTCGAAGGCTCATCAGGAGCACTCAGTTCCATCTGGCTCTGGGGAGCTTCCTCATGAAGATACACACAGTTTGCACTACGGCAACATTGACCTGCAGCAAAAAAAAAATACAGGGGTTTTTATTTACCCTATGGTGCTCGGTTCTGTAGTATAGGAGATGAATCAGGGCCAAACCCCTCATAGGCACTTTGCCTAGCCTCATCTCTCCAGCTACTCTGTAAAAAGTCATTCTGTTTTTGTAAATCTATAAACTCCTTGCTCTGATACTGTCAAAACTTTTATGTGACACTTCCCCCAAATCTGCTAAGGAGCAGCCCGCAGAGGTTCTTGTTCGGCGGGGCTTAGGCCTCAATCAAGTGTACGCACGTATGAGAGTGTATGAGACGGTGGTTTTTACGTGGTTCGGGCCGCAAGGAGCATAACACCCTACTCTACCGTGGATTGTATTGCTAGTGTGTGAGAATTCATGTGTGTATCGGGGATTGGATGCTGGTCCTTTGTAACTGTGGCGATCCGGTCCTTTTACAGACATGGCCGAACGCCTTACAAGTGGGGTCCAGGGCCCGATAGGTGGTCCCGAAGCGATCTTATCCTAAAGATCTAAGGCTTCTCGCATAAGCTTTGAAGACTCGCTGTCTTGCAACCTGAATCCTCAGTAGCCCATGCGCTGTTGCTGACAATGGCAGGGGATCTTCCGTCCAACTGTCTCTGTCGCCGTAAGCTACAGACTTGGGGGAGTGCGATGGGCCTGCGGCATCTTCACTGCGATGCTGTCGGAGTTTGGTTTTGGCAATTCTCCCGGTACTATCGTTGGCAGCCCGCAGAGTTTGTAGTTCAGTTGTGGGCGCGTAGAGATTCAGAACAAGGTGGCGAGTTGACACGGGGATTTACGTGGTTCGGGCCGCCTGAGTGTAATACCCTACTCCACGGGTGTGTGTTGTTGTTGTATTGAGCACTTGAGTGTGAGAGACTAGAGCGCTTGTGTCGCGTGAGTCAGGACCTCGACTTGATCGTCGGAGTGGCCCCGAGCCTCCTTGTCATCGGCCAGCCTCGTCTGCGCCAGCTTGGTCTCGAATTAGAGCTGGTTGTGCCACCTCCTAAGGGTTTGGCGCTCCTCCTCGATGGCCTTATTGTCGTGGTAAAAGGCCAGCTGCACCTGACGAAGGCTGGAGCAGGCGTTGTCGATAGACAGCGACAGGGGGATCGGCTCTGGACCTGCCGGGGTCCTCTCTGCTGGCTCCAGCGGGTTCTCCATAACAAGAATCGGGTCCCACTCTACAAGAGCGGTCCCCTAAGCTTCCACGGCACTAGGGCCGTCCTCCGGGATGGCCTCGGTCGCCGCTGAGGACGGTCCTGCAGCAGAAGCTTCTACCTCCAGAGTCAGCTCCGAAGGTCCCGCCGCCAGATCGTCAGCAGCTGGCCCCTCAGGCGGTGGACCGGCGGCTTCATCTTGGTGCCCTGGCTCAGGCGCGGGTACCTCCGGGACCACCACCTCCGGGGCAGGCGTTGAAGATTCAGCCGGAGCTGAGGCCACTTCCGGCTCCAGTGCTGGCGCCTCCTCCACTGCTGGTCCAGGCGTCGGCACTTCAACCTCCATCTGCTCGAGCGCTGGTACCTCTACGACAACCGGCTCGAGCGCCGGAAATTCATCAACCACCGGCTCTACCGTCGGGGCTTCAAAAAAATCCGGCTCTAGGGCCAGAACTGCATCTACCTCCGGCTCTAGGGCCGGAGCGTCCATCATCACAGCATCCAAAACCAGAGCTTCAACCTCCGGAGCTGGTGCCGGCCGAGCGTCGGGATAGATCTTCAGATTGTGCTCGATCACTTCCCTAGGGATCCCAGGCATTTGTGACGGTTGCCAGACAAACACGTCGACGTTAGCCTGGAGGAAAGTGATGAGCGCGAGTTCATATTTGTCGTTCAGACCTCCCAATATACGGGTGGTCTGAGCAGCGTTGGAACCGATTTGGAAGACTTTGACAGGAATGTCGGTGTCGCCACTTGGTTGCGCACGAGGTGCGGAGGTTGAGCCTCGATGACAAAGGCTCAGAGGCTTTGGAGCTTGCTCCTTTCCAGATTCTTCCTCCTGCGCTGTAGCAAGCACGTGGAGTTCTTCCAGAGCAGTGACTCCAGCGGTGCGGTCTCCATGGATCCAGAGAACACCTAAAGGTGTTGGCATTTTCAACACCAGGTAGCCATAATGAGAAGCAGCCATGAATTTGTACATAGCTGGCCTGCCCAATATGGCATTGAATGGTAAGTTGATCTGCGCCACATCGAAGACCAACTTTTCGGTCCTATAATTCTCCCGAGACCCGAAGATCACTGGGAGAGTAATGGCATCGAGTGGAGTGATGGCCCCTGGACCTACTTCGGAGAAAGGTCGGGAGGGGCGAAGATCCGAAGGTCAGAGCTGAAGCTTGACAAAGGCTTCGAAGCTTATGAGGTTCAGCCCCGAACCTCCGTCCATCATTACATGGTGGAGCTGGATGTTGTTGATGGTAGGAGATACCATCAGTGGAAGTTGGCTGGCTCCGATCATCTTCCGAGGGCAGTCCGAAGCATCGAAAGTGATGGGAGTGTCCATCCACTTCCGGTGAGGCTCTGCCCTAGCGGTAGGAGCTACTGAGGCCATGTCCCGCCGCATTGTCTTGAGGACACGACGGAAGGTGATGTCCCACGAACCACCAAAGATGGTGTTCATGGTCTTCCGATGCTCGTTGTCGGAGACGTCGGAGTCGTTGTCAATGGAGGTGTAAACATCCTTCAAGACTTGTTTAGGGTCCTGAAAGCCTAACTCCTCTTCAGCCGGAGCTTCATCGACTTTTTGTTTTCCTTCCCTTTGACGGAAAGGAACTTCTTCTCGGTGCTTGTTGTAGCGCTCGGCAAGGTTCTGGATCTCTCGGCAGCCTTCCAGGTTGTGGTTGTTCGTCTTGTGTATAGGACACCACATCTTGGAGCTACCACCATCTTTAGATGACGGATGAGGTCATTTCTCGGGGCGTGGCCCCCGGCCACCCGGAGCTGCAGCAGCAGCAGTAGTGGGTGCACCGGCCGAGGGCTTCTTCTTGTTGTTGGACTTTTTCCTGTTCTTGCCACTCCCGTAGGTAGTGGCTTCTCTTTTGGAGGACTTTTTGTTGTCCTCCGGAGGTGGTTGGGAGTGCATTTCACGGCCCTCCATAGCTTTAGCACACTTGTCTGCCAAGCTGAAGAGTTCCGTGACGCTGGTGATTTCCTTGGTCGCACGCTTCTCTAGCATCTTCTTGTCTCGAATGCCCTGTCTGAATGCCACAATAACAGAAGCACTTGATATAGAAGGAATGGTGTTTCGTACCTGGGAGAACCTCTAGATGAAGGATCGCAAAGACTCTCCCCCTTTTTGCTTGACAACAAAAAGGTCCAGTTCGGTGCCTGGTCGTGTGTATGAGCTCCCAAAGTTGGCGGTGAACTGTTGGCACAGCTCCGCCCAACTGTTGATGGAGTCAGGCGGAAGGCTCATGAACCAGGACCTGGCGGACCCAATTAAAGCCATGGGGAAATAATTGGCCATCATGGCCTCATTGCCTCCAGCCGCAAGGATAGCGGTGGAGTAGATTTAAAGAAATTTGGCGGGATTGACAGTCCCGTCAAATTTCTCCGGCAGGTGAGGCCGGAACTTCTGCGGCCATCTGACCATACGTAGGTGCATAGCCAGGGTAGAACAGCCTCCTCCTACTCCCTTAGGAGCAGGACTGTCCCGAGCCTCTCGCCTCTCACGAGCACGCTCGATGTGGACGCGACTGTCCTTTTGACGATAACGATGATCGATCTCCATACAGAGGTCGTGATTCGAAAGCCTAGTTACCGTGTGAGTAAGTCGCGCCTCGGAAGGTAGCGACATCGCCTGTTGAGACACGGCATGCCTCCTGTGTTGCGAAGCGTGCTGACCAAGTCTACCCGACAAGGTACGATGTTGAGATGGGGCCCGCCCCGAGGGGGGAGGACCTTGATTGTTGATGCCATTGGCTGCTGCTGCAACCAGATGTTCCACATCAGCTCTCCACTGCTCCATTGCACTTTGGGGTGTTCCTGGAGGTGGTGGACGTTGGAGAAGAGCACGTGCGGCATTAATCGTGTGTTCAGGGTTGTCGTTCGCCGATGCAGTGACAGACGCAGACGCCCCATCTCGACGTCCAGCTTGATTTGCCGGAGCAGATGGTGGCGGCGGTGGCATGACTCCTACTGGAGCCACAACATCTGTTGGCTGCTGCATGTTAGAGGGATTGCCTCTAGCAGGTTGCACAGCTTGGTTACCGTTGGATGATCCAGCAGCGGAGTCCACCATGTTGGAATCTCGGGCACCCCCTACCTGGCGTGCCAACTGTCGGAGTTTGGTTCCGGCAATTCTCCCGATACTACCGTTGGCAGCCCACGGAGTTTGTAGTTCGGTTGTGGGTGCGCAGAGATTCGAAACAAGGTGTGAGTTGACACGGGGATTTACGTGGTTCGGGCCCCCTGAGCGTAATACCCTACTCCACGGGTGTGTGTTGTTGTTGTTGTATTGAGCACTTGAGTGTGACCCTCCTGAGCGCTTGTGTCACGTGAGTCAGGAATTGTCCAGAGAGTCCCCTGTGTATCACTTGACCAATCCTTTTATAGCACAAGGACTAGTCGTTACACTGTTAGCTTGGCCCAACATGTGGCCCTGGCAGTTACTGATGCTAAATACACAATTAATTAGCTTAATTACCCTTAATAGTGTGGTAACGCGCCTTGACAGTGGTGTTACTGGTATTAAGGGCCCTCCGATCGTGTGTCATTAAGATAACAGTAATCACACTTAATCGGGTCTTGAGGTCTTTAATGTTCTTTGAAGGTTCGAGCTCTTGAAAGTCCACCACCCAGCCTATTGAAGTTGAAGGTCCGGTGTTTGGACGTGTGGCAGCTCCGGAGCTTACCGTCTAGGACGGGTAGGTCTGGTGCTGTTGTACACATGTCAGTACTGGAGCTTCCCTCTGTCGGGGTTTAAGTTCGGGGGTGCCACACAGGTATCTGGTCCGGAGCTTTCCCGTGTAGGGATTGTAGCTCCGGGTTTATGATACACATGGTGGCACCGGGACTAACCATAGAAGGGAGGCAGGTCCGGTTCCGTATGACACGTGGGGCCTTCGGAAGTCTTCAACTCAGGTGTGTGGAGTTCCTTAGCACTCTTTGCAGTCCCAAGGGGTATCCAGTACATAGGGTAACGACACTCTTCATCGACCCGGACCTTCCCGGAGGGGTCCAAGCTTTCTTGCTGAGATTCACGGACCTTCCCTGAGGGGTCCATAACTTCTTCTTGTTCGACCCGGACCTTCCCCGATGGGTCCGAATCTTCTTGAATAGCCGTTAAAACTCCCTCATATGAGAGAGGTTGATCTTCTAGCTTTCTGTCTTGAAGATCCGTGTCTGGGGGCTAAGACCCAGACTCGCCTTTAGATAGCTCCGGACCCTCTTGGGGGGGGGGGGGGGTCTAGGATCCTGAATTGGATGTGGATCCGATCTTCCGTGACCAAGACCATGCTAACAACTTCGGTAGTTGCAGAAATGTAAAGCAGTAAAGGCTCACCAGGATTCGGAGCTACCAAGATTCGTAGTGTGGTGAGGAGCTATTTCAACTCTTGGAACGCCTTTTCTCCTTCTTCAGACCAATGAAAAGGTCTGATCTTCCTCAAGAGTTTGAATAAGGGAAGTGCCCGCTCTGCCAGTCTTGAGATGACCGGCTAAGTGCAGCTAGACACCCAGATAACTTCTGGACGTCTTTTATGCGGGCTGGGGGCCGCATATCTTCAATGGCTTTGATCTTCGCCGGGTTTGCTTCAATTCCTCGGTGATTCACCAAGAAACCAAGGAGTTTCCCGGAGCTAACCCTGAAGACACACTTGTCAGGGTTTAGCTTGGTGCGCGTGATGCGCAACTTGTCGAAGACAGCTTGCAAGTTATCAAGGAGTGACTCCTTTTTGTTGATCTTTACGGTGATGTCATCAACATACACCTCCACCAAGTCTCTGATTAGCTCTCCAAATGTTTTGTACATAGCTCGCACAAAGGTTGAAGCAGCATTTTTGAGACCAAAGGGCATGGCAGTATAACAGTATAATCCATCTACTGTTATAAAGGCAGTATGCTCTTCATCTTCCTTAGACATTTGGATTTGATGATATCCATCTAAGAAACACAATAGCTCACACACGGAGGTGGAGTCCACTATCTGATCTATTCTAGGTAGTGGAAATGGATCTTTCGGGCATGCCTTATTTAAAGTGGTGTTGTCAATACACATCCGAAGCTTCCCTCCAGTCTTGGGCACCACGACTGGATTTGCCAGCCATTTTGGGTGAAACACCTCCTGGATGAAACCAGCTTTGAGCAACTTTTTGATCTTCTGTCGAATGAAGTTTTGCCGCTCAACTGATTGCTTCTGGGGCTTCTGGTGTAAAGGTCGTGCGTTTGGATAAATCTTCAGATTGTGCTCAATCACCTCGCTAGGGATCCTAGGCATTTGTGACAGTTGCCAGGCAAACACATCGACATTCGCCTGGAGGAAAGTGATGAGCGCAAGTTCCTATTTGTTGTTCAGACCTCCCGATATACGGGTGGTCTAAGCAGCATCAGAACCGATTTGGACGACTTTGATGGGAACATCGGTGTCACCGCTTGGTTGCACATGAGGTACAGAGGTTGAGCCTCGATGTCGAGAGCTCGAAGGTTTCGGAGCTAACTCCTTACCGGATGCTTCCTCCTACACTATAGCAAGCAGATGGAGTTCTTCCAATGCAGTTGTCAGAGTGTTTTTCTGGCAATTCTCCCGATACTACCGTAGGTAGCTTGCGGAGTTTGTAGTTTGGTAGTGTGTGCGCAGAGATTCAAAAGACGGTGGCAAATAGACACAAGTATTTACGTGGTTCGGGCCGCCTGAGCGTAATACCCTACTCCACGGGGTGTGTAGTTGTTTGTATTGGGCGACTGAGAGTTTCTAGGGTCGAGAGAGCATCTCGAGTGAGAGTCCAGAGAGAGTCCTTTTGTGTATCGTCGACCAGTCCTTTTATAGTACAAGGGCTGGTCGTTACACCGTTAGCCTGGCCCGACATGTGACCCTGGCAGTTACTGATGTTAATACATAATTAATGAGGTTAATTATCCTTAATAGTGTGGTAACGGGACTTGACAGTGCTGTTACTGGTATTAAGGGCCTCCTGATCGTGTGTCATTAATATGGTATTGACGACACTTAATCAGGTCTTGAGCTCTTTGATTGCCCCTTGAAGGTCCGAGCCGTTGGGGGTTTACCCGTCTGATTGCTGAGGTTGAAGGTCCGACGGTGTGGACACGTCGCAACTTTGGAGCTTTCCGTCTGGTACGGGTAGGTACGGTGTAGATGTACACGTGTCGGTACTAGAGCTTCCCACTATGAGGGGTTGGGTCCGGGGGGTGTCGCACAAGTGTTTAGCCCGGAGCTATCCCATGCGTGGGATGTAGGTCCGGTTGCAGTATACACGTGGCAGCATCGGGACTAAACATAGATGGGAGGCAGTTCGGGTTCCGCATGAGACGTGGGGCCTTCGCAAGTCTTCAACTCAGACAGGTGAAGTTCCTTTGGTCTTTTTGTAGTCCTAAGGGGTATACAATATGCAGGGTACCGACAGTGGCCCCCTGGCCCACCTCTGCGAGAGATCTTTTGGATGAAGTCGTTCTGCCAGAGGTGGGTCCATCCTTCGGTTTTTGAGCCGTGTCTTTAAGGGTCTTCGGATGTGCCATTGGCGGTAGTTTGCAGTTAAACAAACATCGCGTGGCATATCCAGGATGCGACAGGTGAGATCTCAGCGTGCGGATCTCACGCAATTGAAGATCGTCGGTTCCCTATGCGAAAATCATATCGGTTCTACGCTCCTTGTCAGGCCACCGCCTTCGGGTTTCTCGCCTTTCATGATGACAACCGTTCGCCTGGGGTAAGGACCTCGACTTGGCCGTCGGGGTGGCCCCGGGCCCCCTTGTCATTGGCAGGGTGAAGTTTTTGAATTGTATCGTCGGTTCCTCTGCGGTTTCCATCCAAGCATTGCGGAGGCTTACTTAAGAAGGAAAGCGCGCACCGTTTGGGGATTCTTTACGCCTTCATCTGATCTTGCGCTCAAATCCTCCAAACTTTCTCTTGCTTTTCATCTCCAGCCCCATTGTGCTGCGATGGAGTTGGGTCTTTGCAAGAGCCGACTTAAGACCGACGGCAATTTGAAGAAGGATTGGGCCCTCATGGAGTGGTCCAGTGACTTCTTCAACCACCAGGTCCACGCCGGCAAGCTTCCATTCGAGAAGGAGCATGCCTGCGACATGGTGTACTTCTGTGCGTACGCCATGGTGGGACTGATCCCACCTTTCTCTTCTTTTCTCTTGATGCTGCTAGACTTCTATGGTCTGCAGCTGTACCACCTTGGCCCCCACTCCATTATTTTGGTGTCGATTTTTGTCCACTTCTACGAGATGTGGGCGGGTATTCCTCCCTGCGTCGAGCTCTTTCGCACCTTCTTCACCATCCACACCACTGGCAAGAGTGACGAGTACCTTGGCTTCTATTATTTTGTGAAGTGCAAGAAGTGCCCGCACAAGTACTTGCGGTCGTTCCCTTCTGGCAAGTGGGACGACTGGAAGAAGGATTGGATTGTCATCAGGACAGAGGAGCATGAAAGGCTGGAGTTGCCTGGAGGTCTCCCCAACATCGACACTGAAGCTTGGAGCGAAGTTTCGGTGTTATCGGACGCCTTCAACCCTGCTTGGACCAGACGGTATTTTGCAACTTCCTGGTCAATAGGTGGGCTCTGCTGAAGAAGAGGGAGAAGCTTGCTTGGGCCCTCAACAGCGTGATGGACGACGACCGGATCGAGACCGGTTTGAAGTCCAACTTGGAAGGTGCAGCCTTGGAGCTTCACCTCAAGAAGTTCCAGCACAGCATCGACATCGAGGGTGACTACTTGTCTCCGCCGGCGGCTTTCCTCCCTCTGAACATGGTGGCAGAGTTCAGCAGGGAGCTCCGGTGGAAGATGCCAACGCTTGATGACCTCGCTGTAGTTAGGTGTTCGACCACCGGGTTGGTGATCTCCAGATCTTCTAAGGGTGGTCCCCCTTCCATCCCGGAATAGAGAGTTGAAGTTGTGGGCAAGGGCAAAGAGTTGGTCGAGCCCTCGAGCCGTAAAAGGAAGCTGAAGCACTCTGACGGGAGGTCCGTCAGGACTACTTCTTTCGCAGCGGCTCCTTCTCCCCGGAGGGGAAGGTCTTCAACGGCGGCAGCCACTCCAGCATCGGCATCCCCCCGGGGTGCTAGTTCTGGCCGTGTGCTACAGTACTAGGGCCAGCTAAAGGCTCTGGGTCCAGAGTTTCTTCCCGATCGAGGGGGGCCTTGACCAAAGTGACACCAGCGGCAACGGCAAGCTCCAGGGAACCTTCCGGAGCTGACACGCCAATGGAGACAGGGTCCGGCCCTGAGCGTCCGGGGAAGAGGTTCCGCACTAGCTGGAGCAGAAGCCTTCCGATGTAAACTTTGTTTTTTACCTCTGTTGGTTGTTTTTTGTCATAACTGCGTTTTGAGTGTCTTCGTACTTCATCCACAGGGTACCCAAGAAAGGAGCTGAAGCTCGAGGTCCTGCAGCAGCAGCCGAAGCTATGCAGGCGGAGGCTCCGGCTCCAATCCCAGCGCCGCCCCTAGAAGTGGTTGAGGTTGCGACAGCTCCGGCGTTGGCTGTCGTGGTCCTAGACCTTGGCTCATCCCCAGAAGCTCCCGTGGTAGTGCCGAACCATGGGAATGAAGATGTACCAGCGGCACCTGCCCCGGGGGTTGAAGCTCCGGGTCTGGATGCTGAAATGGTGGATGCTCTGGCCTTAGAATCGGAGATGGTTTCGATTTTGGCCCTAGAGTCGGATGTTGTTCAAGCCCCGGCGGTGGAGCCGATGGTTGATGAGGCCCCGACGGTAGAGCCGGTGGTTGATGAGCTCTGGGCCTGAGCCGGTTGTTGAAGAAGTTCTGGCGGTAGAGTCGGTTGCTGCAGAAGTTCTGGCGGTAGAGCTGGTCATCGGAGAAGTTTTGGCACCTGAGCCAGTCGCTGCAGAGGTGCCGGCACCCGAGCCCATGATGGTCAAAGCGTCATCGCCTAAGCCGACGGTGGATGAGGCGCCAGCGTCAGAGCCGGAAGTAGCCCAGCTCATGCACTGTTACACACATGTGTTGTGCCCACATGTTGGGCCAATTGAGAGCCCATATGGCCCATTGAAAATTGTCCTCTCTTCCTCATATAAAATTGTTTCCTTGTAAGCAGTAGCCGACACAAGGGGAAGAGAAAAACCTAGTGCCAGGACGGCCAGAAACTGCCCTATCGCAATCCCCTTTGTCCCGTCTCGCTCAAATCCGTAACTACATTCCCTAGATCGTAAGTGTCATATCCCTTCTAACCCACGACTCTTCTTCCTTGCTTCCTTTTCCCGCGGAACTTTTGGAGCGTTTATTTGAATTTCTAATGGGTTTCCTTCCTTCCTGCCCTTTTTGGTAGGTAGGTGTTGCATTTGCCGAAGCAAGGAGGAAGATGGTCCAGAAGGGAGGAAAGGGGCTCATCACGACGAAGACAGCGACCGCCTACACCAACAAGAACAAAGACAAGAACCTGCCCATAAGCCACTTCACACGCGCTGGCCTCCAGGTTCTCCGCGCCGTCGTCCCCCCACCCCGCGATCTCTGCTTCTATTTTCTTGTTGGGTTCTTTCCGTCCCTCGCTCGATAACAAGGGCTAGTTCTTGGTGGTATGCGTTCTTCGTACTTAAGTTGTGAATTGCGCAGTGATCTTTTTGTTTAGAGGGTACAAGAGGATTTTATGCTTTCTTTCGGTTTCAAGTAGAAGTTGACTTTACCCTTGGTAGGCACCATTAGTGAAGAAGGTGTGCTCTTGTGTTGGGTATTCCTTCCAATCATTCGTGTTTCCAGGGATCGTGAGCTGCACTCAAGGAATGAGTGTCACAACACCCGGCTAGCTGTGTGGTAGAGTGAGCGTATCCATGCTATTGTCAATTTAGGGTCCTGATTGAACTGAACCTTGTAGCCTGCCATAGAATGCCTTTCAGAATAACGTCTGCTGGTGATGCATTTTAATGTGTGAGATGCTTCTGAATAAATGACACCTGAACTTGAGATCTATTGTGATGTTGTCTTCTCTAGATACTGAGTATTTGGGCTGATTGCATCGTGCTTGGGCTTTTTGTTGTGTTCCTACGGTTGTTTTTTTTATCTCAGTTGATATATGTTAGAATCCTGTTGGATCTGTTTTGTATGTGTTCCATTTGAGCTCTTAGTGTGTGCGTGTGTGAAACAAGTGCGGACTTGTTGCATTAATTGTGTGTGAGACATGGTGCTGTGCCTGCAAAATAGAATAGCTTGAATTGCATCAGATGAAATAACAGCACTGCCAGATGCCAGATTTGATAAATTGTGCCTACCGGGATGCCTTATCTGTAAAGGAGCTTGAGCTGCAACATTTACGGGATTAATATTACGGCCCTGGCATGCCTTTGCTTGAGGAGTAGCTGATTAGGATACAGGGTTTGTATTAGGTAGCCTCCTCATACTGATTGCATCGTGCTTGAGCTTTTTGTTGTGTTCCTGCTGATGCTTTTTTTTTATCTCAGTTGATATATGTTAGAATCCTGTTCGATCTGTTTTGTGTGTGTTCCATTTGAGCTCTTAGCGTGTGCGTGTGTGAAACAAATGCAGACTTGCTGCATTAATTGTGCGTGAGACATGGTGCTGTGCCTGCAAAATAGAATAGCTTGAATAGCATCACATGAAATAACAGCACTGCCAGATGTCAGATTTGACAAATTGTGCCTACTCGGAAGCCCTATCTGTAAAGGAGCTTGAGCTGCAACATTTACGGGATTAATATTATGGCCCTGACATGCCTTTGCTTGAGCGGGTAGCTGATTAGGATACAAAATTTGCGAAGAAGTGCTTGTAGATTGTTGACCCACTGGTTTCACGCCTTTGCTTGAGCAAGTAGCTGATTAGGATACAGAGTTTGCGAAGAAGTGCTTGCAGATTGCTGACCCACTGGTGGGCCAACATTATAATCAGAATCAGGTACCCCCAGTTCATGTGCCAAAGTAACAAGTGCATCCCTCCATGTTCTACTAGTATCTGCTGATGGGCCTTGCTGTTGCTGTTTTTCCTGAGTGGAAAAAGGGATGCACCGCGAGAGCGGCACGCCTGTACCAACCGGCGTGTTAGGAGGCATCTGAGGATATGGTAATGCTTGACGCTGGTGTCCCTGACCTTGATATGCTTTTGCTGCAATGAGCTGAGATGGTGCACTGGGAGGAAGCAGATCAGGGAAACTCCAAAAAGTATTGCCTGGTGGTGGTACCTGTTCTGTCTGAAATGCCCGGAAAAATGCTGGCTGAATTGTGCTATAGAAAGGGACAAAAGGTTGCATATGGTTAACACATGAGGATGTATAAACTGGGGGAGCAACCCGAGCCCTTTTCGAGCTATTGGACTGGATTGTAGTTCTTGGCATAGGAAATGGTACTCTCGGCTGAATGATACCCTGCCTTGTATTATGTGAAATCATAATAGAGGGATGCATCTGTTGGATTGGAACTCTTACCGTTGAAGGTATCATAAGATTTACATGTGTTGTTGAGCTGAGCGTCAGGTGTTGCTAAGATAGTGTGTAGAGCTGGTGTGAGAGTACTGTACGAGTGGTACAGTGTGTAGTGTTGTGCGTGAGAAACTGTGCCAATTAAGTGAAGGCAATGTAGTGTTGTGCAAGTGTTGTGCGTGAGAAAGTGTGCCAGGAGAAGGCAACTGTGTTTGTGTGAGTGTCTACTAAGCAGTGCTTCAGTGTATCTTGTGTGTCAGGAATGTTATATTTATGGGAGTGCTTTAGTGTGTGTATCTTGTGTGTTAGTGTTGAGTGTCTACTGAGCAGTGATTCTCTTTTGCTATTGACATGCCCGCGCTCTCTGTATTTACAGGAATGTTATAGGTCGCACATGACTGGAAACTAGATGTGTTCTATCACCCCCATCGTATTGAAACTGGCAACCAGCTTGACGACGTCGACGTTAGGGTTTGGGATTCATCTTGAGCTTGCCAGACTTAGAGAGAGGGTCCGGGCCCGCGGTGAATAAGGTATATGGATGAAGACGATGGTGGATCTAATGATGAGAGTTGCTTGAGACGGATGAAGACGACAGGGTGGGGGTGACCATGTAGAGATTGGAGCGTTGAAGGGCGAGGGCCGGGGTGAAAGGGGAGTGTGGATGGGGGGAAGAGCTCGTCGATGTAACGCCAATGAGCCTGTGAGAGGGTGAAAGAGCAGAACTGAATGAGTCGATGAAGTGAACGAACACACGGTTTCAGCCTCTCCTCGCACACCGAACTGAACCAACCAGTCGATGAAGTGATGAACAATGCCTTGCCCTTGCCTCAAGTCACAATCATGCTGGCCCAAATGGAACGCAAGCACTTGTCTACTGACACGGGCAACGTCACAAGCAAAAGATTCAAAGGTGTCAAGGGGACAGCACAGCAGTTGTCTGGCGCCAAAAACTGATTTGTACTAACTGCCAATAATTTTACTCAGTAGAGAATGCGCGCGCGCCTGAAAGAGAGAGAGATGTGTGCCAAGTGTGCCAAGTGTTGTGTGTGAGAAAGTGTTGTGCAAGGCGCTGCAGATGAAGCGACCATCAGCTGAAGGCGCTAATATGAAGGGACCATCAAGCTCCAGTTCATATTGGGCTGTGATGGTTCAACTCCCACAGTACCAGCATTTTCAGAGTATTGTGCCAATGCAGTAACGCGTTGGATGTCTCCACCTTTGGCTGGATTATGCAAAATAGGAGCTCATCTGACCACATAAGCTAAGCTCGAAGCTGGCAAATAAAGAGATAACCCATGCAACGATTGATTCTGAATTTGCACATTTGGAGCAACTGGCTGGAAACCCTGTATGTTCTGTGTATGCTTTTAGCCTGCATGCCACTGTCTCAACTCACCCTATGCAAGTCAATTGCTGCCTGATTCTGCTCAGTGTGCACACTTGTTAAAAGATGATGTGGAGCTCGACCAACAACACTGAAATTATGTCTATTATGTGCAAAGAAATTTGGCAATGCTCGTGCCTCTAGACCATATTGTAGGGAAATCGGCGGTACGCTGCTCTAGCAACTCTACCGCATCACCCAGGAAACGTGCGAGTACAGAGGTCATGGATCGTTACCACTAAACGCGCAACGCAGCAGAACATAGATGCGCGTCGGTGTAAGGGAAGTAGACGATCTCGTTCGTCTTCTCCTCGTCCTCGTCACAGCAGCAGGTAGACGATCACGATCGTCGTAGCCGATCAGTGCAGCAGTGGCAGCAGCGCCTCCACGAAGTCCACACGTACGGAGAGGAACGCCGTGCGCCAGTGTGCTAGCACCGCGCGCACTGCAAGGGTCTCGGCGTGAGGCCTTCAAGGGGTGGCGGCTAGGGCTGTCACATGGTGGGATGATTAGCCCCTAACCCTGCCCCTCATATTTATAGGCGTACTAATGGGCTTTTAGGTCGCAAGCCCATTAGTACCCTAATTGCTTATGGATCAAATATCCAATAGGCCTCAATCCGAATTGTTATGATTGCCTCTTGGGCACATCACCAACAATCTCCCACTTGCACTAGAGACAATCATCTAGCCAAGATTTTCGAAATTCCAACTCCTTAAGTGCGTGACCCGTTAGGTTCATGTGCAGTCGGTTTGTGAATGGAAATCATTTCCAACCACAAGTCAGTAGAGGTACCTAGCAGGACATACTGACTCCCGAATGTACATAAAGATCATATCGGCCGAACCTAGATACATTCATTATGCTAATCCCTTTGCCTCACGATACCAGTCAAGCTCAAGGCGAGATGCATGCCATCCTTGTGATAGCTCGACCATTCACTCGATCAAATAGTGGATTCATTCCGTGACTAACTTTTAGTCACTGTGATTAACCTTTAATCACCTTGGCATGGCCATGCACTTTCAAATCCAACTATCTCGAGGGGCCCAGAGATATCTCTCATGTTATTAAGGAGGGGCAAATCCCATCTTGATCCGCGCACATCCCATTCTATGTTTCATTATATACCCAAAGACTACTTTTATGACTATCCAGTTACGGAGTAGCGTTTGGTAGTCTTAAAGTACACAAGTACACATAGTGAGAAACAATGGCGATCTCAGGTCTAAGGATCTAGCAGGTGTATCACTCAAGACCAACTGATGGCACATATGGAAATAACAATCCCAGCAGTGTCTTGGAGTGGGTCAATCAAACACCATGTTCACTAACATGTGTCCACATTATTAATTCGATATCTCCATATCTATGATTCGTGAAACGTGATCATCAATTAATACATGTGCCAGTCTGTATGCAATCATTATCTCATATAATGATATAGACTAGGGATCATCTAGAGTAACATTACTTTTAACAAAGAGTTTCACGAACAAGTCACATACTTGATGATCAATGTAAATAATGATTACTCATATAACAATTTATTTAGTAGTACATAAACATAGCTGTGACACAAGTCTCCCACTACACACTATGATCACTGATGTAAGTATCTAATACCCATAGATCTCATGTGTGCCTCATGCTTTGATTGTGGAAAAGGCTTTGCCAACGGATCTGCAACATTCAAATCCGTGTGCACCTTGCATATCTTCATATCACCTCGGTCGATGATCTCTCGAATGAGGTGATAGTGTCGTAGTATGTGTTTGGATCGTTTGTGTGATCTAGGCTCCTTTGCCTGTGCGATGGCTCCACTATTGTCACAGTAGAGATCCACAGGACTGGACGCGCTAGGAACAACACCCAACTCAGAAACAAATTTTCTGATCCAAACAGCTTCCTTTGCAGCTTCAGAAGCTGCAATATACTCCGCCTCTGTGGTTGAATCTGCTACTGTATCTTGCTTGGAACTTTTCCAGCTCACTGCCCCTCCATTGAGGCAGAACACAAATCCGGATTGCGATCTAGAATCATCCTTATCAGTTTGGAAGCTGGCATCGGTGTAACCTTTTACAACGAGCTCTTCTTCACCTCCAAACACTAAGAACGCATCCTTAGTTCTTCTCGAGTACTTAAGGATGTTTTTGACAATGGTCCAATGAGCCTCACCATAATCTGACTGATACTTGCTTGTGATACTTAGAGCATAAGATACATCTGGGCGTGTACATAGCATGGCATACATGATGGATCCAATAGCCGAAGCATAAGGAATCACTCTCATCCTCTTTTGCTCATCAGGTGTCGAAGGACACTGACTCTTGCTTAGAGTAATGCCATGTGACATTGACAAGAAACCTTTCTTGGAATCTTACATATTGAACCGATTCAATATCTTGTCAATATATGTATCTTGGCTTAATCCAATTAGCCTTTTAGATCTATCTCTATAGGTCTTTATGCCCAAAATATATGTTGCCTCTCCTAAATCCTTCATTTAGAAACTTTTTCTTAATGAGGATTTAACATCATCAAGCATTGGAATGTTATTTCTGATCAATAATATGTCATCTACATATAGGACCAGAAATACATGTGCGCTCCCACTAAACTTCTTGTAAATACAAGGTTCTTCTACGTTCTTGGTGAAACCAAACCCTTTGATTACTTCTACAAAACGCAGATTCCTACTCCGAGATGCTTGCTTCAATCCATAGATGGACTTTTGAAGCCTGCATATTTTACTAGCATTTTTAGGATCGACAAAACCCTCAGATTGTGTCATGTACACATCCTCTGTCAAACTTCCATTAAGAAAGGCTGTTTTGACATCCATCTGCCATATTTCATAATCAAAATATGCAGCAATTGCTAGAAGAATCCGAACAGGCTTAAGCATTGCAACGGGTGAGAAAGTTTCATCATAATGAACACCTTGAATTTGTTTGAAACCTTTCGCGATCAATCGCGCTTTATAGATGTGAACATTTCCATCCATATCAGTCTTTTTCTTGAAAATCCATTTGCAACTGATAGGTCTCACACCTTCGATTGGATCAACCAAGTTCCAAACTTGATTTTCATGCATGGATTCAATTTCGGATTCCATGGCTCCAAGCCACTTCTCAGAGTCGGGTCCCATCATTGCTTCAGTATAGGTCGTGGGATCATTATTGTCCAACAATACCATGTCATGCTGCTCCGTGGTTAGAAGCATTAACTTTTTAGTCGCACGACGTACCCTCGTAGACCTTCGTGGGGCTGGTGTTTCATCAACTGGTTGTACAACATCTTGTACATCCTGTATAGATCAGTGGATGCCGAAACATTTTCAGGTATTTCTTGAATTTCTTCAAGATGCAGCTTGCTCCCACTAACTCCTTTTGAGAGAAACTCTTTCTCCAAGAAGACACCATTGCGAGCGGTAAACACTTTACCCTCTGTTTTATTATAAAAAATAATATCCTTTGGTTTCCCTAGGATATCCCACAAAGAAGCATTTGTCTGATTTTGGAGTGAGTTTGTCTGACGTCAAACGTTTGACATAAACATCACATCCCTAAACTTTGAGGAAAGACAATCCGAGACGTTTCCCAGTCCACATCTCATATGGTGTCTTTTCAAAAGACTTAGTTGGGACTCTATTTAGTCTAAACGCAGCAGTTTCAAGAGCATAACCCCAAAAGGATAGTGGAAGATCTGCTTGGCTCATCATCGACCTAACCATGTCCAACAAGGTTCGGTTCCTCCGCTTGGACACCCCATTCCATTGAGGCATTCTAGGTGGAGTCAACTGTGGAACAATTCCACATTGTTTCAAATGATCATAAAATTCATGGCTCAAATATTCACCCCCACGATCAGATCATAGAAGTTTAATTGTCTTGCCCAATTGATTTTGTACTTCATTCTGAAATTCTTTGAACTTTTCAAAGGATTCAGACTTGTGCCTCATTAGGTAGACATAACCATATCTACTAAAGTCATCGGTAAATGTGATGAAGTACTGAAAACTACCTCTGACTATTGAACTCATTGGTCCACATACATCTGTATGTATAAGTCCCAATAAGTCAGTCGTCCTCTCACTTTGACCAGTAAAGGGTGCTTTGGTCATCTTCCCAAGCAAACAAGATTCACATGTGTCAAGTGATTCAAAAGCAAATGAGCTTAGTAAACCATCTTTATGGAGTTTTTTAATGTGTTTCTCATTTATATGACCTAAGCGACAACGCCAAATAAAAGTGGGATTTAGATCATTATGACGAGCCCTTTTGGTATTAATGTTACAGACAGTTTTATCCTCAAGATCAAGAACATATAATCCATTCACCAATGGACATTGAGCATAGAAAATTTTATTGTAATAAATGAACAACATTTGTTCTTTATTATAATCTCATAACCATCAACTTCTTCTAAACACGAAGAAGAGATAATGTTCTTGCTCAAAGTAGGAATGCAATAACAATTATTCAATTCCAAAACTAATCCTGAGGGTAGTGACAAGTGGTAAGTTCCAATAGCTATGACTGCAACCTTTGCTCCATTGCTGACACGAACATCCAACTCGCCTTTTGCAAATCTTCTAGTGTCACTTAGACCCTGCAACGATTTGCAAGTGTGAATCATCAATCCGGTATCAAATACCCATGATTCACTAAAAGATAATGCAATGTTAATTTCTATATCATTTATACCTGAAGCGGAAGTCTCACTTCCCTTCTTCTTCTTCATATCCTCTAAGTACTTCTTGCAGTTCCTAGACCAGTGTCCCTTACCATGACAGTGAAAGCATTAATCATCAGGAGAAGGGCCAGATTTGCCCTTTGCCTTAGACTTTGAGCTTGAGGGCTCATCGGGAACCTTTCCCTTGCATTTGCATTTAGGATGCATCACACCCTTCCTCTTTTTATTCTCCTTTTGCACCATCATCACATGAGTGGCATTTTTCTTAATGCTTTCTTCGACTGTTTTAAGCATCCCATGCAATTCAGCCAAAGTTTTCTCCATGCCATTCATTTGAAAATTCAATATGAATGGATCGTAGCTCGGTGGGAGCGACTGGAGAACCACGCCAATAGCCAGATCATCCTTGAGTTCAGAACCAAGTTTGCCCAAAGTTTCAATGTAACCAATCATCTTGATTACATGAGGGCTGACCGGGCTACCCTCTGCCAGCTTGCATGAGAACAAGGACTTTGAGATATTGTATCTCTCAGCCCTTGCCTGATTCTCAAACATTCCACACAGTCCCTCAATCATAGAATAAGCATCTGTATGCTCATATTGTTTTTGCAGATCAGGGGACATAGTGGCGAGCATGAGGCAGCTTACATTAAGCGCATCATCGCAGTGCTTCGTATAAGCTCTATGTGCTGTATTAGTTGCATCAGCTGGGAGGTCATCGGGGTAAGGCTGCAGAAGAACGTACTCGATTTTCTCTTGCCTAAGAACGATTCTCAGGTTGCGATACCAATCGATAAAGTTAGCTCCATTGAGCTTTTCCTTTTCAAGCACAAATCGCAAATTGAAACCGTAATTGTTATTAGCAGACATTATCTACAATAGAAAATAAATATGCAAGGTTTAGCACTATGTTATGTACCAATCTTCTATTAACAGTTTAATAAAAGATATCACCACTATATGATCATCGTCTTCCCTCTAACGACATATAGTGGTTCAAGATCCATATTCACTAATTCCTAGTGAGCTTTGGCTTCACTGCTAGGAAATTATTGACATGGGTAAACAACCATTGTTAATCGTATCTCTATATGACTCTTGTTTGTTGGGTGACATCCAATGCCCCGGCTCCCAACTCTATGCCATAAAGCCCAAAACCATTTTGATAGCTTTGTTGAGTAAACCAACACTATGCATGTGAATGTCCAACATTCACCCTATGAATTATGATAGATGATGGTACTTTGCTTTGGCAAACCTACCACACAACGATCAAAATATCATAGATGCAGCTATTGGTAAATGGCATCAAATGCTCAACTTTTGTGAGGGAAGCTATTCTATCATGACAAAACATCCACCATATGAAAAGCATGAAAAGAATAGTAATAAGCATCACAGGCATATGATCATATCACATTGTGAATAGTATGGCCTTTAGAATCATAATGGTCTCCATCGCCATGGTTCCATCAAGATCTGAGCTGCCATGCCTCCCTTCTTGTGGTGATCTCCATCTCCACCATGCTTGAAGACATCTCCATGCTAACAAAAGAAGCTAATACAACTAATAGCTACCAAATAAATTACATGAGAGATCAAGCATCACAGGTCAACACGAAGGTCGTTATACAATTATGTGACAACCTCAACCCGGTTGTGTTAAATTTGCAACACGCAGGCTGCACGAATTTACAAATAGATCATCACATCACATTAAGGCCATACCATTCACATCATTCCCTGCAAAAGCGAGTTAAGCGTAGAACAATTTCTAGCGCGAAACTATATTATGTAATCGCTATAGCAGACAGCAAAATGGTGGAATTACATAGATCGCATCTATGAAATTACTATGAAAATCTCATTGGATTGATCAAATCAACCCGAATCCGAGCCATTCAGAATGCCTCAATTTTCAATGTGACCGGTTATTCATGAGTAGATCGCGACTCATGACAGTGCTCTGTTGGCTCAATCTATTAGCTATGTACATGATTAGTCCTGATGGTGATTCCAGCCGGTAGGGACAGGTTGCGCACACAGCAGAGAAGGAGCACGAACTGACCCTTTAGTCATATAAGATCACAATCTACTCTAACCAATTCCTAAACCCAAAAACCATGCGATAAAATTCATCGTATGAATATGTCTGCAGTAGATCTCATCTACTAACAAGATCCAGACCAGAAACTACGCAAGTCGGTTCTGATACCACTGTAGGGAAATCGGCGGTACGCTGCTCTAGCAACTCTACCGCATCACCCAGGAAACATGCGAGTACATAGGTCATGGATCGTTACCACTAAACGCGCAGCGCAGCGGAACGTAGATGCGCGTCGGTGTAAGGGATGTAGACGATCTCGTTTGTCTTCTTCTCGTCCTCGTCACAGCAGCAAGTAGACGATCACGATCGTTGTAGCCTATCAGCGCAACAGTGGCAGCAGTGCCTCCACGGAGTCCACACGTACGGAGAGGAACGCCGTGCGCCGGTGTGCTAACACCGCGCGCGCGGCAAGGGTCTCGGTGTGAGGCCTTTGAGGGGTGGCGGCTAGGGCTGTCACATGGTGGGATGATTAGCCCCTAACCCTACCCCTCATATTTATAGGCGTACTAATAGGCTTTTAGGTCGCAAGCCCATTAGTACCCTAATTGCTTATGGATCAAATATCCAATAGGCCTCAACCCGAATTGTTATGATTGCCTCTTGGGCACATCACCAACACATATATAGCCAAGTTGGTTGTGTCCCATAGGAGCAACTGACTGGCCCTGTGCATTATGAGTTGAGTTATTCGCAGCTAACTGGGTTCCTTGTGGATGCACCGAAAAGTTACTTCGCTGCATGTGGCTATTCCAAGGAAATGATGTTGTATTGTTCTGCAAATGGGTGGTGACTGGAAGAGTTGGTGGCCCATGCATTTGAGGAATTGCATCTTGTCGCTGAAGAATTTGGCCCAAATTCTCCGCTACATTACCAGCATGCAGAGAAACAGGGTATTCCCAATCATATCTGGATGCACTCTGTGAAGTTTCATGTGTACATAACATTTTTTGGTTCACCCCAGTTTGAGAAATTTCATAGCTCTTCCTGTAGGCCCATCATTGTAGTTCGAAGGCTCATCAGGAGCACTCAGTCCCATCTGCCTCTGGGGAGCTTCCTCATGAAGATACACACAGTTTGCACCACAGCTACATTGACCGGCAGCAAAAAAAAAAATTACAGGGTTTTTTATTTACCATATGGTGCTCGGTCCTATTAGTATAGGAGATGAATCAGGGCCAAACCCCTCATGGGCACTTTACCTAGCCTCATCTCTCCAGCTACTCTGTAAAAAGTCATTCTGTTTTCATAAATCCATAAACTCCTTGCTCTGATACCCATACCTTTCCGCTGAGCTAGCAGGATAATGCTCTTCAAATGGTCTGTGCCCACCAGCTCTGTGAGGAAACTTGCAATTCTGACCTCTTCTGCATCTACTAGCTACGAAATCTCTACAGGGCAAAGGCCCTCCAGAAGTTCTGCCTCTCCCAATCCTCCGTTCAGGACCAAGGTCAACGAAATCACTGGCAGCGTGAGAAAAAGTGTGCCAAGTGAAGGCAACATAGTGTCGTGCAAGTGTGTGTGCGTGAGAAAGTGTGCCAAGTGAACGCAAATGTGTTAATGTGAGTGTCCACTGAGTAGTGCTTAAGTGTGTATCTTATGTGTGGGGAATGTTATATTTACGTGAGTGCTTTAGTTTGTATCTTGTGTGTTAGTGTGAGTATCTACTGAGCATTGCTTCTCTTTCTCTGACGACATGTCCGCGCTCTCTGTATTTACGGGAATGTTATATGTCGCACGTGACTGAAAACTCGATGTGTTCCATCACCCCCGTCGTCTTGGATATTGGGCTGACTGCATCGTGCTTGAGCTTGTTGTTGTGCTCCTACGGATGGTTTTTTTATCTCCATTTGATATATGTTAGAATCCTGTTGGATCTAATCTTGTTTTGTGTGTGTTCCATTTGAGCTCTTAGCGTGTGTGTGTGTGTGTGTGTGTGTGTGTGTGAAACAAGTGCAGACTTGCTGATTAATTGTGCGTGAGACATGGTGCTGTGCCTGCAAAATAGAATAGCTTGAATAGCATTAGATGATATAACAGCACTACCAGATGCCAGATTTGACAAATTGTGCCTACTCGGAAGCCTTATCTGTAAAGGAGCTTGAGCTACAACATTTACAGGATTAATATTACGGCCCTGGCACGCCTTTGCTTGAGCTAGTAGCTGATTAGGATACAAAGTTTGAGAAAAGTGCTTGTAGATTGTTGACCCACTGGTTCAAAAAAAATAATACGACCCTGCCACGCCATTGCTTGAGCAAGTAGCTGATTAGGATACAAAGTTTGCGAAGAAGTGCTTGCAGATTGATGACCCACTAGTGGGTCAACATTATAATCAGAATCAGGTACCCCCAGTTGATGTGCCAAAGTAGCAAGAGCATCCCTCCATGTTCTACTAGTATCTGCTGATGGGCCTTGCTTCTGCTATTTTTCCTGAGTGAAAAAGGGGGTGCACCACGAGAGCGGCATGCCTGCACCAACCGCCGTGTTAGGAGGCATATGAGGATATGGTAATGTTTGACGCTGGTATCCCTGACCCTGAGATGCTTTTGCTGCAATGGGCTGAGGTGGTGCACTGGGAGGAAGCTGATGATCAGGGATCTCCGAAAAGTATTGCCTGGTGGTGTTACTGGTACTTGTGCTGTATGAAACGCACGGGAAAATGCTGGCTGCATTGTGCTATAGCAAGGGACAAAGGGTTGCATATGGTTAACTCTTTAGGGTGTATAAACTGGGGGAGCAACCCGAGCCCTTTTCGAGCTATTGGACTGGATTGTAGTTCTTGGCATAGGAGATGGTACTCTCGGCTGAACGATACCCTGCCTTGTATTCTGTGGAATCATAATAGTGGGATGCATCCGTTGGATTGGAACTTTTACCGTTGAAGGTATCATAAGATTTGCATGTGTTGTTGAGCTGAGTGTCAGGTGTTGCTAAGATAGTGTGTACAGCTGGTGTAAGAGTACTGTACAAGTGGTACAGTGTGTAGTGTTGTGCGTGAGAAAGTGTGTCAATTGAAGGCAACGTAGTGTTGTGCAAGTTTTGCATGTGAGAAAGTGTGCCAAGTGAACGCAACTGTTTTAGTGTGAGTGTCTACTGAGCAGTGCTTCAGTGTGTATCTTGTGTGTTGGGAATGTTATATTTATGGGAATGTATTTCCGGGAGTGCTTCAGTGTGTATCTCGTGTGTTAGTGTGAGTGTCTACTGAAAAATGCTTCTCTTTCTCTGACGGCATGTCCACACTCTCTGTATTTACGGGAATGTTATATGTTGCACGTGACTGGAAACTCGATGTGTTCCATCACCCCCATCGTATTGAACTGGCAACCATCCCTGAAATAATTGTTCGTAGTGTGTGGTTTGGAAATATCCATTCTCCAATGTTCCAGGAAAAGAAATAATATTTCAAGTGTCTCTCATGTGCAAACACACAATAGTAGTGTAGTTTTGTCGTCGAGCATAAGATTCGGGTGATTTCGTTGATCCTTCAAACGGCACAGTCTTATAAGTCATTGTATAGATGTAGATTATATATGTTCGCGAATGGTGTAAGTGTGTGTGTTCACACATGCACCCAGCTCATGCGCCACTACACACGTGTGTCGTGCCCACATGTTGGACCAAATGAGAGCTCATACGGCCCATTAAAATTGTCCTTCCTTCCTCATATAAAATTGTTGCCTCGTGAGCAATAGCCGTGACAAGGAGAAGAGAAAAACCTAGTGCCATTGCTCCTAAGAACTGGCCTCTCGCAATCCCCTTTGCCTCGTCTCACTCAAATTCTCAACTACATTCCCTAGATCGTAAGCGTCGAATCCTGGCATCAGCAAGCTGCACATTCTGTGTGCCCTTCCTCTGCTCTAAGCCTCTACTCACCATGAAAAATGCTTGTGATCATTTATTTTGAAATAAGCATGGAATATTGTTTATTTTGAAACCTGAGTATAAATCTTTAACTTCTCAAGAGACGGTAAAATACTCCCAGATGTGAATGTTGATTAGAAATACATGTAACAAATCAATTCTTGTATTCAATGCTTTGCTGGCAAGGCTGTTTCGGACGGGGATCAAAGCTTAGTTCCACCAAAGGAACAGAATGTAACGGACCATGATGGCTGCCATTGGTTGGATTTGGGTTCAGACGGAGGCTTGGGTGCCCTCAACAGGAGACACTGCATACGCTCTGGGCTTTTGGGCTGGCTGATCTAATGGGCTGCCTACTAGGCTACACATTACGTTACGGGTTCTTATCCTTTTCGGGCCCACTAGTTAGCTGGGCTGTGAAGACTACCATTTTCTCGTGTGCGTGTGTGGAACAAGTGCACACTTGCTGCATTAATTGTGCGTGAGACATGGTGATGTGCCTGCAAAATAGAATAGCTTGAATAGCATCAGATGAAATAACAGCACTGTCAGATGCCAGATTTGACAAATTGTGCCTACTCGGAAGCCTTACTGTAAAGGAGCATGAGCTGCAACATTTACGGGATTAATATTACGGCCCTGGCACACCTTTGCTTGAGCGAGTAGCTGATTAGGATACAGAGTTTGCAAAGAAGTGCTTGCAGATTGCTGACCCACTGGTGGGTCAACATTATAATCAGAATCAGGTACCTCCGGTTCATGTGCCATAGTAGCAAGAGAATCCCTCTATGTTCTACTAGTATCTGCTGATGGGCCTTGCTGTTGCTGTTTTCCACGAGTGGAAAAGGGGGTGCACCGCGAGAGCGGCACGCCTGTACCAACCGCCGTGTTAGGAGGCACATCTGAGGATATGGTAATGCTTGACGCTGGTTTCCCTGACCCTGATATGCTTTTGCTGCAATGAGCTGAGGTGGTGCACTGGGAGGAAGCAGATCAGGGAAACTCCGAAAAATATTGCCTGGTGATGGTACCTGTGCTGGTATGAAATGGGCGGGAAAATGCTGGCTGCATTGTGCTATAGCAAGGGACAAAAGGTTGCATATGGTTAACACTTGAGGATGTATAAACTGGGAGAGCAACCCGAGCCCTTTTCAAGCTATTGGACTGGATTGTAGTTCTTGGCATAGGAGATGGTACTCTCGGCTGAACGATACTCTGCCTTGTGTTCTGTAAAATCATAATAGAGGGATGCATCCATTGGATTGAAACTCTTACCGTTGAAGGTATCATAAGATTTGCATGTGTTGTTGAGCTGAGTGCCAGGTGTTGCTAAGATAGTGTATAGAGTTGGTGTGAGATTACTGTACAAGTTGTACAGTGTGTAGTGTTGTGCGTGAGAAAGTGTGTCAAGTGAAGGCAACATAGTGTTGTGCAAATTTTGCACGTGAGAAAGTGTGCCAAGTGAATGCAACTTTTTTAGTGTGAGTGTCTACTGAGCAGTGCTTCAGTGTGTATCTTATGTATTGGGAATGTTTTTATATTTACGGGAATGTATTTCCGGGAGTGCTTCAGATATCTTGTGTGTTAGTGTGAGTGTCTACTGAACAGTGCTTCTCTTTCTCTGACGGCATATGCCTGCGCTCTCTGTATTTACGGGAATTTTATATGTTGCACGTGACTGGAAACTCGATATGTTCCATCACCCCCATCGTATTAAAACTGGCGACCATCCCTGAAATAATTGTTCATAGTGTGTGGTTTGGAAATCTCCATTCTCCAATGTTCCATGAAAAGAAATAATATTTCAAGTGTCTCTCATGTGCAACATACAATAGTAGTGTAGTTTGTCATTGAGCATATGATTCGGGTGATTTCGTTTATCCTTCAAAGGGCACGGTCTTATAAGTCATTGTATAGATGTAGATTATATATGTTTGCGAATGGTGTGAGTAAGTGTGTTCACACATGCACCCAGCTCATGCGCCACTACACATGTGCGTTGTGCCCACATGTTGGGCCAAATGAGAGCTCATACGGCCCATTAAATTTGTCCTCCCTTCCTCATATATAATTTTTGCCTCATGAGCAATAGCCGTGACAAGGAGAAGAGAAAAACCTAGCGCCAGTGCTTCCAGGAACCGCCGTCTCGCAACCCCCTTTGCCTCGTCTCACTCGAATTCGCAACTACATTCCCCAGATCATAATCATCGAATTCTGGCATCAGCAAGCTGCACATTCTGTGTGCCCTTCCTCTGCTCTAAGTGTGGGGACTGGAATCCCGTCCTTCAAGGATCTCATTGGGTGGTGTCATGTGATGTGACACCCAACAGTATGCAAGAAAAGAACGGGAACAAATTACAATACCAAGTCTTTATTTAAAAGGAAAGCGAACTATACAATACTAACAAAAGGAAAGAGAACTATACATCATAGCTACGCTCTCGGCACTAGCTATGCAAAAGCAAAGTCATCCATGCCCTGGAAACTTCGCACTAGCAACACACAACTTATGGCGGCGTGCAGGGTTCCCACTCGACTGTAAACCCTGGAGGGGGTGTAGCCTCGTCATTGAACCCGTCATCAGTCGTATAATCTGCAAAAACTTGTTAACTGCAAACGTGAGCTTAAGGCTCAGCAAGACTAATCCGTCTCACTAGACATATGCAGGGGTGAATACTAAGCATAGGTAAGGAATATCATAAAGGACTCGCCTACAAGTGGATCCTTATATTCATATTTTAAATAGCACATGACATTCTTCAGGAACGGCACATCATAGACTCCACAATCAAACAAGAAACGCTCTGCCGATGATATGACATGCACAAAGCACATAATGCTATTACAGGTAAAGTATAGGGAAACTGTCAACGTTTAATTGTACTATCTCTAAGCTAAACAAGGTTGTAAAGCAATTGTAATTCAATACATTGTATTCTCCTGACTTCTTCAGTATTTACTATGTCACAGCGCAGTGAACAAGTGGTACTCTATTACCGCGAGGGACGGTGATTGCAATCAGGGCTCACCCGGAACAACACGACACATACGCACTTTCGGAAATATCAGCGAGTACTTACAGCAGTACCTACATAACACTTCAGTACTAGTCGTATATGGCCACCTTTCACTAGACACTCGAATGTCGAACCGGTCTGTCGGTACCCTAAAAATCATACACCCCCTGAGGTTACAAAGATCTCAAGGGAAGGACGTCTACTCAAATTGAAGACCCTCGGAGGCCCACTTGTCAGACATAACCGGACCTGCTTCTCCAACATGGTTAATCCCTAGGTTGCCACGTGTACTGCCAGACCGGAGCTACTACCCACAAGGGTGAAGCTCCGGGCTAGGTACCGAAACGGCACCTCCGGACTTAGCCCTTGACCGAGAGAAGCTCCGGACCTGACACGTGCCAGGCCACCCCGGAGCTGCCCGCTTCCCACAAGCAAGCTCCGGAGCTGCCACGTGTCCAAACGTCGGAGCTGGCCGCCTCAAACCTCCGGAAGACATTGTAACGACTCCGGATCTTCAAAGGATAGCCACGGACTTCAAGACCCGATTAATCGTCATTAATTCCATGATAATGACGCTTAAACGGACAACCTTAACACCTGTAACGGCACTGTCGGAGCCCTTTACAGGGTTATTAACAACAATTAATCGTGTATCAATACTAGTAACCGCCGGGGCCACATGTCGGGCCAGGCTAACTTGTAACGGTTTGTCCTTGTACTATAAAAGGACAGACCGACGATACACGAAGGGGGCGGGAAAACACGCTCAGGCACACACGCATTGACGTGAGCTTTCATTCACAAACTAATACAACACCGCACATCCGTGGAGTAGGGTATTACGCTCAGGCGGCCCGAACCACGTAAACCACTGTGTCTTTCGTGTCCAATCGTGATTCACCTTCTTGAGTCTCCGCGCGCCCACACCGAACTACAAACTCCTTCAACACTTTAGTAGTGTCAGGAGATCTGCCGACTCAAACAGTCGACAGTTGGCGCGCCAGGTAGGGGGCGCCTGAGATTTTCAAGAATGGTGAATTCTGCGGCTGGATCATCCAATGGGCAACCTGCTGCTCAGGCTGTCGGGGGCAATCCCTCCAACATGCAGCCACCAGCAGGAGCCTCAGCACCAGCAGGAGTCACACTCCCACCACCACCATCTTCTCCGGCAAAACGTGTCGGGCAACATGATGGTGCGCCGCCGTCAAATACTGCGCCTGCAAGTCATGACAACCCGGAACACGCGCTCCATGCAGCGCGTGCACTTCTCCAGCGACCACCACCTCCGGATGCATCTCGAGATGCCATGGAGCAATGGAGGGCTGATGTTGAGCATTTGGTCACAGCAGCGGCCGAACGCCTCAACAACCAGGGTCCTCCTCCTTCAGGACGAGCCCCGTCGCAGCGTCGGACGTTGTCTGGAAGACTTGGTCCGCATGTCTCCAACAATCGAAGACGAGCTGCGTCACAGCAAGTGACGTCGTTGCCCTATGGGGCACGACGCACCCATACGGCATCTCGGCTTTCGACACATGATCTCCGGGCGGAGCTTGATCGCCGATACCGCCAACAGGATGGCCGTGTCCATATCGAGCGAGCTCGTGAAAGACATGATGCTCAGGACCTTTCTACTCTGGAAGGAGTAGGAGGAGGCTGTTCCGCCCTAGCCATGCACCTGCGCATGGTTAGATGGCCACAGAAGTTCCGGCCACACTTGCCGGAAAAATTCGACGGGACTGTCAACCCCGTAGAATTTCTGCAGATATACTCCACTGCAATCTTAGCAGCTGGAGGAAACGAGGCCGTAATGGCCAATTACTTTCCAGTGGCCTTGACTGGGACCGCTAGGTCCTGGTTTATGAGCCTTCCACCCAACTCTATCGACAGTTGGGAGGAGCTGTGCCGTCAGTTCACTGCCAACTTCGGGAGTTCATACACCCGACCGGGCACCGAACTAGACCTTTTTGCGGTCGTGCAAAAAGGGGGAGAATCCTTGCGGTCATTCATCCAGAGGTTCTCTCAGGTACGCAACACAATCCCTTCTATCTCAAGTGCTTCTGTCATTGTGGCATTCAGACAGGGTGTACGAGACAAGAAGATGTTGGAGAAGCTGGCGATCAAAGAGATCACCAGCGTCACGGAGCTCTTCAGCTTGGCAGACAAATGTGCCAGAGCTGCGGAGGGCCGTGAAATGCACTCCAAACCAGCCTTGGAGGATCACAAAAAATCCTCCAAAGAAGAAGCCGCTACCTCCGGGAGTGGCAAGAAGAAAAAGAAGACCAACGGCAAGAAGAAGCCGTCGGCTGGCACATCCAATGTTGCAGCTGCTGCAACTCCTGGTGGCTGGGGGCCACGCCCCGAGAAGCGACCTCGACCGGCTTCCGAAGACGGTGGCAAATCCAAAGTGTGGTGTCCCATTCACAAGACGGGCAGCCACAGTTTGGAAGACTGCCGGGAGGTCCAAAACCTTGCCGAGCGCTACAACAAGCGCCGGGAAGGGTCTCCTTTCCGATAGAGGGAGGGAAAACAGAAGGTTGACGAAGCTCCGGCTGAAGAGGAGTTAGGGTTTCAGGACCCCAAAAAGGTCCTGAAAGTCGTCTACACCTCCGTCGACGATGACTCCGACGTCTCTGATAACGAGCGTCGGAAAACCATGAACACCATCTTTGGTGGATCATGGGACATCACTTCTCGTCGCGTCATCAAGACTATGCGGCGCGATATGGCTGCTGTAGCTCCTACAGCTAGACCGGAGCCACATCGAAAGTGGATGGACACACCCATCACTTTTGATGCTTCGGACTGTCCTCGAAGCATGGTCGGAGCTGGCCAATTACCCTTGATGGTATCTCCCACCATCAACAACATCCAGCTCCATCATGTTATGGTGGATGGAGGTTCGGGGCTGAATCTCATAAGCTTTGAAGCTTTTACCAAACTTCAGCTCCGACCTTCAGATCTTCAGCCCTCTCGACCATTCTCCGGAGTAGGTCCGGGGGCCATTACCCCACTCGGAGCTATAATTCTCCCCGTTACCTTCGGGACACGGGAGAAGTATCGCACCGAGAAGTTGATCTTCGACGTCGCTCAGATCAACTTACCATTCAACGCCATCTTGGGTAGACCTGCCCTATACAAATTTATGGCAGCTGCCCATTATGGATACTTGGTGTTGAAGATGCCAACACCAGTAGGCGTTCTCCGGATTCGTGGAGATCGCACCGCCGGAGTAACTGCTCTGGAGGAGCTCCATGCACTCACCACTGCGCAAGAGGAGGACTCCAGACAGGGGCAAGCTCCGAAACCTCCGAGCATTCGACAACGAGGCTCAACCTCTGCTCCCCGTATGCAGCCAAGCGGCGACACCGACATCCCCGTCAAAGTCGTCCAAATTGGTTCCGATGCCACTCAAACCACCCGCATATCGGGTGGGTTGAATGACAAATAGGAACACGCGCTCATCACTTTCCTCCGGGCTAACGTTGACGTATTTGCTTGGCAACCATCACAAATGCCTGGGATCCCCAGGGAAGTGATTGAGCACAATCTGAAGATTTACCCCGATGCTCGGCCTGTGCATCAGAAACCTCGGAAGCAATCTGTAGAGCGACAGAACTTCATCCGACAAGAAGTGAAGAAGTTGCTCGAAGCCGGATTTATCCGAGAAGTCTTCCATCTAAAATGGCTGGCGAACCCAGTCGTTGTGCCCAAGGCCAGCGGGAAACTTCGGATGTGCATCGACTACACCACACTGAAAAAGGCATGTCCAAAAGATCCATTCCCACTACCTAGAATAGATCAGATTGTGGATTCCACCTCCGGGTGCGAGTTACTGTGTTTCCTAGACGCATATTCTGGATATCATCAAATCAGGATGTCTAGGGAAGATGAAGAGCATACTTCATTCATCACAGTGGATGGATTGTATTGTTACACAACCATGCCATTTGGTCTCAAGAATGCAGCTTCAACTTTTGTACGAGCTATGTACAAAACTTTCGAAGAACTCATCAGAGACATAGTGGAAGTGTACGTCGATGAATATCGTGGTCAAAGTCAAGAACAAGGAGTCCCTCTTGGACACCTTGCAGGCTGTCTTCGACAAGCTGCGGGTCACCCGCACAAAGCTAAACCCAGACAAGTGCGTCTTCGGGGTTAGTTCCGGAAAGCTTCTTGGTTTCCTGGTAAGTCACCGGGGCATAGAGGCTAATCCGGCGAAGATAAAAGCCATTGAAGACATGCGGCCACCAACCCGCATCAAAGACGTCCAAAAATTAACTGGGTGTCTAGCAGCCCTCAGCCGGTTCATATCAAGATTGGCGGAACGGGCACTACCCTTCTTCAAGTTGTTGAGGAAGTCCGGACCATTCCAATAGTCCGAAGAAGCAGAGAAGGCATTCCAGGAGCTGAAACAGTTCCTCACCACCCTACCAGTCCTGGTAGCTCCGAACCCTGGTGAGCCTTTGTTGCTTTACATTTCAGCTACTGACGAAGTCGTCAGTATGGTTCTGGTTGCGGAGAGACCGGAACTACCCAATACTCAGGAATCCAGACCCCTTCGGGAGGGTCTGGAGGTTCCTGAAAGTGAGTCTGGGTCCCAGCTCCCAGACTCAAACCTACAAGAAGCCACTTCAGAAGACCCGGATCCCTCTAAGAGGGTCCAGGTCATTTCTGAAGAAGCTCCGGGTTCCTCCAGCCAGAACCCGGAGGTCCCCGAAGAGAGTCTGGACCCCTCCGAGAGGGTCCGGATCAATGAAGAGGAAGCTCCGGACCCCTCCGGGAGGGTCCGGACCATTCAACGCCCGGTATACTTCATCAGTGAAGTGTTACATGATGCCAAGACTCAATACCTAGAGGTGCATAAACTGCTTTATGCAGTTCTTATTGCCTCAAGGAAGCTTCGACATTATTTCCAAGCTCACAAAGTCTCGGTGGTGACCTCATATCCACTTCGAGCAATCCTGCATAATCCCAATTCAACTGGGAACATTGCAAAGTGGGCAGCGGAATTGGCTGAATTCGATCTCGAATTCATTCCGAGACAAGCAATCAAGAGTCAAGCGTTGGCAGATTTTGTGGCGGAATGGACTCCCTCTCCATCAAACCCTGGGGGCCCCAGCGAGCAGAAGACGGAACCTCAAGTTCCAACCTTCACTAAGCCTCACTGGACCCTTTACTTCGACGGCTCCATGCAGAAGCAGGGGGCCGGAGCTGGAATTCTTCTCCTTGCACCAACTGGGGAGAAGGTGAAATACATGGTACACCTTGACTTCAAGGCAACCAACAACATGGCGGAGTATGAAGCGCTCATTTATGGATTAGAGGTGGCACTATCATACGGTGTCAAGCAATTGCTGGTCAAAGAAGATTCACAACTCGTCATCAAGCAGGTGAAGGGTGAATGCTCCTGCAATAATCTCCAGCTGGCTGCTTACCTCCTTGAAGTCCAGAGGCTTCAGAAGGACTTTGAAGTCCTAGACCTTCACCATGTTCAGCGTGCTCACAACGCTGAAGCTGACGAACTCTCGACCAAGGCGTCAACTGGAGCTCCGGCTCCTGATGGAACCTTTGTCCGGAGGTTGTCAAAACCCACAGTTCAGCCTGCCAAACTGAACGAAGGGGGCGAGATCAGCATCCCGAAGCTGACGGTCCCGATGGCCCTGTTACCATGGCAGCCATCAAGGGTCGTAGGTGCTGTCGGAAGCTCCGAGCAACCCAGCACGCAAGACTCAAATGCTCAAGTCAGTTCCGATGCATGGATCTCGGAGATCCGGAGCTACTTGAAAGACAACATCCTTCCTGACGATGATGTATCCGCTGACCGGGTAGTCAGATTGGCTAAAAGATACACGTTGGTAGAAGGGGATCTCTACCGGCGCGGTGCCAACGGCATCCTAATGCGGTGCATCACAAGGGAAGAAGGCTGCGAGCTCCTCGCAGAAATCCATGGAGGCGAGTGTGGGAACCACGCATCTTCCCGCACGCTGGTCGGAAAAGCCTTTCGGCATGGCTTCTACTGGCCTACAGCGCTCCAGGATGCCACTGAGCTGGTGAACAAATGCGAAGCATGCCAATTTCATGCAAAGCAAATTCATACACCTGCTCAGTCCTTACAAATGATACCTCCTACATGGCCTTTCGCTGTGTGGGGGATGGACATCTTGGGACCCTTCCCTAGAGCCGTCGGAGGTTACAAGTTCCTGTACGTCGCCATCGACAAGTTCACCAAGTGGCCGGAAGCAACTCCCGTTGTGACGATCAACAAACAATCTGCAATCAACTTTCTACAATCCATCGTGAGCAGATTCGGAGTCCCAAATAAGATCATCACTGATAATGGGACTCAATTCACAAGCTCCGCGTTTCAAGGATATTGCGAAGACCTCGGCATACAAGTTTGCTACGCTTCTGTAGCTCATCCTGCCAGCAATGGACAAGCCGAGAGAGCAAATGCAGAGATCCTTAAAGGACTCAAAACGCGCACTTATGAGCGCTTGAAAAAGCACGGAGCCAATTGGATCGAAGAGCTTCCGCCCACTCTATGGGCCAACAGGACTTCTCCAAGTCGGGCAACCGGAGAAACACCCTTCTTTCTGGTGTACGGAGCTGAAGCGATCCTTCCTCCGGAAATCACCTTGGGTTCCCTCCGAGTCCGGACCTTCGACGAAGCCGCGCAGGACCAGCTTCGGCGCGAAGACCTGGACCTCCTCGAGGAGGGAAGGTGCCAAGCAGCTGTTCGGAATGCCCGATACCGCCAAGCTCTACGGCGCTATCACCAGCGGCATGTACACAACCGACAGCTCGAGGAAGGCGATCTGGTGCTATGGAGAATACTATCCAGAGAAGGGCTAAACAAACTCTCCCCCAGCTGGGAAGGGCCCTTTCGAGTGATCAAAGTATCCCGTCCCGGAAGCGTTCGCTTGGCTACCGAGGATGGGACACCTCTCCCGAATCCTTGGAACATCGAGCACCTCCGTAAGTTCTACACTTAATTCCACGGAGGTGAGTCTTAAGTAACTTGAAATGTATGTTATAGAGTCATTGTACAGAGTCAGGTAGTTCCTCCGGGAGAGCAGCCGGACCTTTCCCGAAAGGTTTGAAAAGCTCATGCAACACTTGACATAGTCTCCGGGCTAAAAGTGTGGCTAACTACCCTGGGTCAAACGAGAAACCAAACACACTTAGCCTGGTTCCGTACCCTAAGAGTGTACTTGTTTCCCCTGTACCCCGGACCTATAATGAAAGACATCTTCATGTGAAATAGACTCCACGTGCATTCATTTTTGCATAGGCTCGACATTTTTATTTTTCTCTTTCTTGTCTATAACAGAAACGTGCAATTCTTAAGAAGTTCTAGTTTGACCGGTTTAAATACGATTCGAGTTGAATTGTCAGATTTTTTGGATTTAAATATCGTCTGTGGCCAACTCGCCTGAAAGCCGCCAAGCCATTCTAGGGCTGGAGTGCGCTATCGACTTAGCCTGGTCAAGCACCCTAAGTACGCCACTCTACCTACACCCCGGCAGGCCAAAGTAAGGCAGGTCCATGGACAATTAGATCTAAAAGAAAACACAATTCATCCAGTTGTATTAAAAATCGTGTTCAACTTAAAATTTTCTTGAGAACCGTAAGCCGCGACGAAGTTATAGACAAGGAACGAATTTTACTATTTTTCTTGGCTTAAGTGTGCAGGAAAAATGAACCCTACGTTGATGGAGAAAAACCGGAGCTAACCAAGCTCCGACTCCCACCAGGGCGTCAACCGTTGGCGTTGACTAAAAGATGGTGAGAAGACCCCGTCCCTGGAGTCTGTTGCCAACAAACCAAGTGTGGCAAAGGTCATTGCCGGAGCTGCTAAGCTCTGACACCTTGGGGTATTAACTATCGACGCTCTACGTGTTGATAGAGGCTATTGCCGGAGCTACTAAGCTCCAGTGATGGATAGTGCCGGAGCTTCTAAGCTCCGACAACTTCAGGGGACCCTCACTATCAAAAACTTCGGACCTAAATTCCACAAGTTCGAAGCAAATTCGTCTTCAACAAAACTCAATATCCTTTTGGTACATGTCCACAATCAAATTGTACACATCTACCAGGGGGCCAAGTGAAGATAAAGATGTTGAAGACAAAAAATGAAATTCGCAAAAAATTGGGGATTTCATTTCATCTGAAGACCGGAGATTACATCTGGAGACAAGGGATTACAAAGTTGAGGAAGAAGAGAAGATACAAGTAAAGGCTAAAAGAGACGGTCCTAGACCCTATGGAAGAACTCGGCGACCTTCTGGGCGACCTCCGACACGCTGGCTCGGGTAGCTTCGCCTTCTCCTTCGACGGGGCCTTCAAGCACCGGGCCCAGAGGAAATTGAGGGTTCCGGCTAGTGTAACACGTCAACACATATTCTGTGACGTTCCTAGCCAGGGATTGCCCCTCGACCTCCAGCTGGTCCGCGATGACGTCGCCCACCTTGGAGAGCTTGCTGCCTGCGGCGCTCAACGCTTGCAACGCAAGGTCCGGCTCCGGCTCCGGGTCATCCGGGTGCACGGGGCTGAAACCCATTGGCGTCAGCGCGTCGTCGGCCTTGCCCAGGAACTCCCAAATCTGCAGGGAGTCCGCCTTCCTCAAGTTCTTCATCTCTTCCAGGGATCTCCGGGCCGCCGTCAGCTCCGAATTCTCGCGGGAGAGACGCTCAACTTCTTTGGCGTTTTGCTGGATTTTCGCAGCAACCCGCTTCTCAAGTCTTCCGAGCTCCTCCTCCCGGAGGTGGATCTTGTTCCGGCGGTCGACCAGGTCCTTCTCCCTAGCCTCCACTTTCTTCTCCCGGGCAACAAGGGCACACTCGTATTCGTAGAGTTCTTGCCCCCGCACCCAGGTCTTCTCCTCTTCCTCGAGGCAGCGCTCTTCCAATTTTTTAGTGCGCTCCTCGAGGCCCTTGTCCGCCAGAGCTGTTTTCTCGGCGAGCTCTTCTTCCCGTCGCAAGACGTCATCCCGCAGCTCCAGGAGTTTTTGCTCCTCGTCCTCGAGCCGTCTTTCCCTCCCTTCAAGTGCCTCTCGGCGCTTGATGAGTGCGGTGCTGATGGCCTCGAGCTGATCAAACCGAGCATTGGCCGCGTCGTTAGCAGCCTTAGCTCGGTCGTGGAACTCCCGGGATTGAGCATCGAGGGCGTGAGTCATGCTCTCCCTCTCGTCCAGCAGCTTATCCCAGAGCTCCAGGCGGATCTTCTCCCGCTTGATCCACTCCTTGTCATCCGCAAGCCTCGACTGCGCCAGCTTAGTCTGGAAGTGGAGCCGATTACGCCACCGCCTAAGGGTTTGGTGCTCCTCTTCAAAAGCCTTGCTGTCGTGGAAGAAGGCCAGTTGGACCTGACGTAGACTGGAGCAGGCGTTGTCGATGGACATCGACAGCGAGATGGGCTCCGAACCTGCTGGGATTTCTTCCGCTGGTTCCAGCGGGTCTTCACATACAAAAATTGGGTCCCACTCTATGAGAGTGGAACCCTGAGCTTCCAAAGCGCTGGGGCCTTCCTCCGGGATGGCCTCAGTCGCCATCGAAGAAGGTCCCGCCACTAAGTCTTCATTCGCCCCCTCAGGCGGGGGGCCAGCGACTTTGTTCAGGCACTCTGGCTCTGCCACAGGTACCATCGACGTCGTCGCCTCCGGAGCAGGAGCCGCTACTGGCTCCGGCCGGGACACTTCTTCTGAGGGAGGCTCAAGCTCCCTCGCCTCTTCAACCGCCGGCTCTACGACCGGCGCTCCAACAATCACCGGCTTTGCGGCCGGTGCTTCGGAAGTAACCGGCTCAACTGCCGGAACTACTTCGACTTCCGGCTCGCATGCCGGGGCTTCAGCTACCTCCGGCTCAATCGCCGGGGCTTCAGCACTTTCCGGCTCCGAAGCCGGGACTGCTACTTCCTCCGGCTCAACAGCCGGAGCTTCTACTACTGCAGCACCAGGACCCGGAGCTTCCACCTCCGGGACGGGTGCCGCTGGCGCATCTTCATCCCCGTGGTCCGGCGCTACCACGGGAACTTCTGGAGACGAGTCGAGGTCCATGACCACGACAGCCGGCGCTGGAGCTGTCGCAGCCTCCGCTTGGGGCGGCACCGGGACTGGAGCAGAAGCCCTCACAGCCTCAGGCACTATGGCTGAGGGTGGAGCTTCCCTCCCCTTCTTGGGGACGCTGCAGATGAAGAACGAAGAAATTGAGCAAACAGATGCTACAATTAAAAAGTTAATCGAGGTAAAAAAGAAAAATTATCTTGGAAGGCTCCCGCACCAGCTTGCGCGGAACCTCTTTCCTGGACGATCCGGGCTGGCCACAGTCGGCGTAGGAGCTCCGGGAGGACTCCCAGGACTTGCCGCAGCCACGGGCGTTTCCCGGGTCGGAGCTCTCCTTGATCGGGAGGAACTCCTGGACCTGGAGGCCCCCACCGCTCCAGATGCCGGAGTCGCGCGCCCGGAGCTAGCACCACAGGAGGGATCCACCACGGGGACAGCCGCACTCCGGGAGGATCCCACCGCCGGAACAGTAACGTTCCGGGAGGACCCCACCACGGGGACAGTCGCCACGGCGGCGGAGGATCTTCCTTCCTGAGGAGGAGGAACCGAGGCGGAAGTGGCAGGCCTGACGGACCTTCCGTCAGCATGTCGCAGCTTCCTCTTCCGGCTCTCCGGCTCCTCCGCCAGCTCCTTGCCCTTGCCGATGACCTCAACTCTCGGCTGTGGGACAGGGGCGGAGCCGTCTTCGGACAACCCGGGGATCGCCAACCGGGTGGTTGATCTTCTCTCGACGACACCAAGGTCGTCAAGCGCGGGCATCGTCCGCCGGAGCTCCCTGCTGAACTCAACTTCCACGTTCAGAGGGAGGAAAGCCGGCGGCGGAGTCAAGTAATCTCCGTCAACGTCGATGTCGTGCTGGAATTTCTTGAGGTGAAACTCCAAGGTCTTCCCCACCATGTTGGACTTCAACCCGGTCTCAACCCGGTCCTCGTCCATCACGCTGTTGAGGGCCCAGGCGAGCTTCTCCCTCCTCTTCAGCGGCGCCCACCTGTTGGACAGGAAGTTACAGAACACCGCCTGGGGAGTCAATCCTCCCTCCACACATTGGCGGATCCTGGTTAGGACAGGGTCGAAAGCCCCCGCCAGCACCGGAACCTCGCTCCATATCGACGTGTCAATGCCGGGCAGACCGTCTGGCAACTCCAACCGCTCATGCTCCTCCACCCGGACGACTATCCAATCTTTCTTCCAGTCATCCCACTTCCCGGAAGGGAATGACCGGAGGTACTTGAATGGGCATTTCTTGCGCTTCACAAAGTAGTAGAAGCCAAGATACTCATTGCTCCGGCCAGTGGTGTGGACGGTGAAGAAAGTTCGGAAGAGCTCGATGCAGGGAGGGATGCCCACCCACATCTCACAGAAGTGGACAAAGATGGACACAAGGAGAATGGAGTGAGGGCCAAGGTGGTATAACTGCAGACCATAGAAGTCCAGCAGCATCAAGAAGAAAGAAGAAAATGGTGGGATCAGCCCCACCATGGCGTACGAGGAAAAGTACACCATCTCGCCAGCATGCTCCTTTTCAAAGGGGAGCTCTCCGCCGGCGTGGACCGAGCGGTTGAAGAAGTCCGAAGACCACCCCATGAGGGCCCGGACCTTCTTCAGATCGCTGTCAGTCTTCAAGCGACTCTCACGCAGACCCAACTCCATCGCAGCACAGCTAGGCAAGAGAAGAGGATCAAAGTACGAGTCGGGAGTTTGAGCGCAAAAACAGATGGAAAGCGTAAAGAACTCCCGACGGTGCGCTTTCCTTCTTAAGTAAGCCCTCGCAACGCTTGGATGGAAACTGCAGGAGAGTCAAGGATACTACTCAAGAATTCAACCCTGCCGATGACAAGAGGGCCCGGGACCACCCTGCCGATCAAGTCGAGGCTCTTACCCAGGCGAACAGTTGTCATCACGAGGCGGGAAACCCAAAGGCGGCGACCTGACAAGGCGCGCGGAACCGATACGGTTTTCGTATCGGGAACCGGTGACCTTCAATTGCGAGAGATCCGCATGTCAAAGATCTTATCTGCCGCCTGAGGTGCGCCACGCATCGGGATTTAACCGTAAAGCCCTGCCAACGGCACCTCCGAAGACCCTTGAAGACCCAGTTCAAGAGTCGCAAGTATGGACCCACCTCCGATGGAATGACTTCACCCCGGTGACTTTCCCCGGAGGTAGGTCCAGGGGGCCACTGTCGGTACCCTAAAAACCATACACCCCCTGAGGTTACAAAGATCTCAAGGGAAGGACGTCTACTCAAATTGAAGACCCTTGGAGGCCCACTTGTCAGACATAACCGGACCTGCTTCTCCAACATGGTTAATCCCTAGGTTGCCACGTGTACTGCCAGACCGGAGCTACTACCCACAAGGGTGAAGCTCCGGGCTAGGTACCGAAACGGCACCTCCGGACTTAGCCCTTGACCGAGAGAAGCTCCGGACCTGACACGTGCCAGGCCACCCCGGAGCTGCCCGCTTCCCACAAGCAAGCTCCGGAGCTGCCACGTGTCCAAACGTCGGAGCTGGCCGCCTCAAACCTCCGGAAGACATTGTAACGACTCCGGATCTTCAAAGGATAGCCACAGACTTCAAGACCCGATTAATCGTCATTAATTCCATGATAATGACGCTTAAACGGACAACCTTAACACCTGTAACGGCACTGTCGGAGCCCGTTACAGGGTTATTAACAACAATTAATCGTGTCTCAATACTAGTAACCGCTGGGGCCACATGTCGGGCCAGGCTAACTTGTAACGGTTTGTCCTTGTACTATAAAAGGACAGACCGACGATACACGAAGGGGGCGGGAAAACACGCTCAGGCACACACGCATTGACGTGAGCTTTCATTCACAAACTAATACAACACCGCACATCCGTGGAGTAGGGTATTACGCTCAGGCGGCCCGAACCACGTAAACCACTGTGTCTTTCGTGTCCAATCGTGATTCACCTTCTTGAGTCTCCGCGCGCCCACACCGAACTACAAACTCCTTCAACACTTTAGTAGTGTCAGGAGATCTGCCGACTCAAACAGTCGACACGGTCGATCCGTCACTAGCAGGAGGTCACTGCGTGGGGCGTACTCTGACGTGCCCACCAGCTGATTTACACCTTGTTACCCTCAACCCACGACTATAAAACGCAACGGAATGCCTCGACAAACTAGTATCAAGCTACGTCAGTTTACTGGATCCCATTTCTCCAGTATGTTGCCGGTACAATTCAAGCTTGTCCAGCAGGGCCGCACACGAAACGGTCCTCAATCGACACAAGCAGGGCTACGCACGTGAGACCACATATCGCTGCATCCTATCCGCTGCTCGGTCTTAATTTCATATTCATAAACCATTTCTTGATTCCAATTCCTCTCATGTGATAAAATTCCTATCTCGCGAGTAGATTCCAACTACTCAACTTCTACCGAATTCCTATGAGCATAAGCATAGCAATTTCTACTCAATGGGCCGTAGACCTACCCAAGACTCCATGGGATTTTTGGGCCATGCAAGTGGATGTCAAACACCTTAAACGTAATGCACAATCATCTGAAGACGTAAGGTGAAATGAAAACTACAAATACCTTGTAAGGAACTTAAATGCAAACCGGGGCTTGCCTGAATGCGAGTTTGAGTCTACGTTAGTTTCTGGCAGCTAGACTTCCAAAGCTTCCGACCGCTCCTCGATTTCAGCTACTACAAGATATGCATATACTATATATGAATGGCTTTGAAAATAATTAATATGCTTAAGGTAAAAACTTAATATCTTAGGATCAAAATAAGATAATGATCTTAATTGGCTTTGAGACTTTTATGGTAGATACTGGTGACTATAGAGAAGACTCTTGCAAAGAACAGGAGATGATCAAGGAAGTTTGTTGTTCTTCAAAATTATGGTAAGCAATAACCTTCACTAAATTTTTTGTTGAAATTTTGGAGACCTATCATGGCTACCAGTGGTTGTATCATGTAGAGGGGGTCTCATTGGTTCTAGGAAAATTTGTTTCACTATTTTCTAAGCTTCCTGCAAGGAGAAACTGATTTTACAAGTTTGGGGAAATTTTCTGAAATTGAATTTTTATTTTTCTAAATTTATAACTACATAGAGATTTGGAATACTGATCAACCCAGTACTTGAAGTCCAATGAACTTGAAATTCTTACTGGAGATCAAGTGTATTAATAATAGTGTTCTGACCAAAATTGGAAATTTTCCAATTAACAGAACTGTAGGAATGAATTCTTTAAGCCTCTTACTTATCTAAATTATGGAGAAATTTCTATGGATTTTCATAGAAGTCCAAGTCCACCACTGGAAAGTATTCTCCATGCTGGTTCTAAAAAATTTATTTGGAAATTTTTGGACAATTATACTGGAAGTTATGGATTTTCCAAGTTTGGTTAATTCCTGGAATTATTTTCAAAAGGAAGACACTTAAATAATTCAGCCGGGCCCACTGGTTTAAAACCAACCAATCGCAGCAGGACCGCACTGGGGCCTACGGGGTTAACCGACGCAGCCGCACTGGATCCTCGGCCACAACCGGATCCTGCAGTGACTGACATGTGGGCTCTATGGCTTTCTTCAACCTCGGGCTGGTGCTCGCGCACGGCGGCGCCCGCGGTGGTAGCTCGCCGGCGATCTCGCCGCCGGCCAAACTGCCGCGCCAAACTCGCCAAGACTCGCCGCCTGGGGGTTTTCGGGGGCGCTGAGCACGTCGGTGAGGTCGACATCGGCTGAAACGGACCGGAACAACCCGTGCGACGGCGGCGGCGGCGGTGAGAGCTCGGGCGTTCTTGAAATTACTCAACTCAAGCTCAAACAGCTCGGGAACTACTCCAAAAGCTTTGTGGGACTTCAAGGTTCAAGAATCTGGACTAGGGAAGAGCGGAAATGACCGCGAGATATGAGCTCGACGACAAAGTACGGTTTTTCAACCAGCGACCGCGAAATTTCGAAATCTAAGGTGCTGGGTTGATAACTTTTGGGGTCCTTGGGCAGGGAGTTGCACTAGGATATATAGGAGCTATCTGCTAACCAGATTAAAGGATGATTGCAAGAATGAAACAAATTTAAGCGCGAAGCCTTGCTGTTCTATTGAAAAATGATTCGGTTGTCGAATAAAAACTCGAGCTACACTTCATGTCATGGGCTTAAATTTGGTGAGCATAAACTAGAGAGGATTGCAAACCTTTTTGCTTAAAGGGTCGAGACTGGAAACGGCCTAGAACCGGAGCTCAACGGTGAGGCAGTGAAGGTTCCCGGCGGCTTCCTCGACGACGACCGGAAAATTTCGAAATACCTCCAGTAGAAGCTATATCACGATCAATGACCAAATAGAATACGTAGAGGAGGTTGTTACAAGACTTTCACCTACTCACAGCTCGGCGAGAAAAGTCTTCAATCCTCAGCCAAAAGCTCAAAGAACAGAGGCGGCAGCGATGGCGCGAAATTGAGGTGGAGCTCGACGGTGATGGCCAGGGTGTGGTACTTATAGGCATAGAGGGACGAGGGAGCTCGCCACGGCACAAGCAAGCAGGCAGCTCGGTGGAGCTTGCATGCGTGCGGTGTCGAGCACTCCTGGCGTCGACCGGCCGGGACAGCCGGATATAGAGCACCCCGTCGGTTCACTCGAGTATGTCAGGCTGACAGTGGGTCCCACCTCCTCTTATCCTCTTCCCTTCTCTGCAACATCAATTCTCCTACCAAACTTGATCCGAAAATTCCAGATTTTTTGTGTAGAGGCTCAATTAAATATCTGGAACTTGATTCTGAAATTGGATTTCGAATTGGAACAAGTTTCATTTGAATTTCAAATTTGAATTTGAAATTGAATGAAATTCAATGGGGTCACTGAAATAAATAGCAGAAGAGTTTCAAAAATTGTGAAACTTTAGGAATAAGTCAAGCAATTCATGCTGACCATGATGACGTGTTCAAATCTTGATTTTCAAATAAGTTGAACAGAATTCAAAATTTGAACTCTAAATATGGCTTTAATTTGCTAAGCGTCTCAATTAAAATAGCAAATGGACTTTAAAAATCTTGAAATTTGGCAGGAATTCTATTTGGAATATTATGAGAGCATGGAAAAATTTATGGCCTCAGATATGAATATTTTTGGCAGGGCCAAATGTACAGTAGCATATTCAATTTGTAACTAATTTGAATATATATTTGGTTCTGCATATTAATTTGACCTAGCAATCTCCATTCCAATAATTCCAAAAATTTGCAGAGAGGTCAATAGAATAAATCTAAGATAATTGGTGAAGTCCATTCCCCATGTTAATAAAATTTAAGCATGAGTGAAAGAAAAGATTTGATGAGATCAAGTTCATAAACATAGCTATAATTGATCTCCATTAGGGTTGATAAGCAACTTACAACTAAACTTCATATGAAGGAAAAAGTGGGATTTTACACTAAGCTTCTACTCACCATGAAAATGCTTGTGATCATTTATTTTGAAATAAGCATGGAATATTGTTTTTTTGGAAACCTGACTAGAAATCTTTAACTTCTCAAGAGATGGTAAAATACTCCCAGATGTGAATGTTGATTAGAAATATATGTAACAAATCAATTCCTGTATTCAATGCTTTGCTGGCAAGGCTGTTTCGGATGGGTACCAAAGCTTAGTTCTGCCAAAGGAACGGAACGTAACAGACCACGATGGCTGCCGTTGGTTGGATTTGGGTTCAGGCGGGGGCTTGGGTGCCCTCTTATAGGCGACACTGGATACACTCTGGGCTTTTGGGCTGGCTGATCGAATGGGCTCCCTACTGGGCTACACATTAGTACGGGTTCTTATCCTTCCCAGGCCCACTAGTCAGCTGGGTCGTGAAGACAATTCTGTTAATTTTTAAGGCGGGGGGATCAAATCTGGTGCAGCTGATCATCGTCGCTCCTCTGCTTGACGCCTCCGGCAAATGCGAATGCAAATGCTCGAGATTAGGACAAGGAGCCAGAAAAATGGAGACGGACCGCCTGCAAGTGCTGAGTAGCCGATCGACCTGGTGGCAATGAGGTACCACGGTGACCTGCTGCTGGTAACCATTAACAGATGCACCAAGCTGGCTGGAGAACAGGCTCCAGCCCAAGTGGCCAATGGCTCCGCGTGTGAGAGTTTGATTTCAGGAATCCAACTCGGTCTCTCATTTGAACTTGTTTCAAAATAATATTTCAGTTGTTTCTCATAAATAAAGACACAATAATAATGCAACATCCTCATCACACATTCGGTTCCGGTGGTTTCGTTGATCTTTCAAATGAGACGGTTTTATATAAGTCGTGTCTAGTTGTAGAGTAGATGTCCGTGAATGGTAAGTATGTTCACTCATGCACTGAGCTCATTATACCCTCATGTTGGGCCAAATGAGAGCCCATACGGCCCATAGTGAAACTGTTTTCTCTTCTTCAAATAAAACTCTTGCCCTGTGAGTAACAAGCGAGACAAGGAGATAAGAAAACCCTAGCGCCGCCGCCGCTGGGAACCGCCCTCTCGCAATCCCCCTTGCCCCGTCTTGCTTGAATATGCAAATACATTCCCCAGATCGTAAGCATCAAATCCTTTCTAAACCCGTGGCTCTTTTTTGCCCCCCTTCCAGTTTCTCGCTGAATTTTTTTGGTCGGTCTTGAATTCCTGAGGTGTTTTCTTCCTGCCTGCCCTTTTTTGTAGATAGGTGTTATGTTTGTGGAAGCAAGGAGGAAGATGGCCGGGGAAGGGAGGCAAGGGGCTGATCACAGCAAAGACGATGACCACCTACGTCAACAAGAACAAGGACAAGAATCTGTCCATAAGCCGCTCCACGCGCGCCAGTCTCCAGGTTCATCGTCATCGTCCCCCCACCCCATAATCTCTGCTTATATGTTCTTGTTGGCTTCTTTCCGCCGCTCGCTCGACAACAAGGGCTAGTTCTTCGTGGTGGTTCATGTGTCCGATTTGGTCTAGATAAATGAGAAAATTGGTCCGCCAGTTAACTGAACTTTTTTATTCTGTTTCCGGTTAACCACAAAAAAATGTGCTTAGCAGAGCGTGTCGGGTTCATCTGGACTGCGCTCGTGCTTGTGGTGCCGGAGATGGCAGAGGGGTGGCTCCGCGATAGGTGGTGGGGCACAGGATGCGATAGGGTCGCAGTGGGCGAATCTGATGTAGGCGGCAGAACACGTTCACACTGGAGCTGGCAGAGGGGTGGCTCTGCGGTAGGTGGTGGGGTGCAGGACGCGACTTGGATGCAACGGGGTGGATCTGCTGTAGACAGCAGAACACGGCCACACCAGATCTCGACGGTGCAGGGCATGATGGGACCACGTCGGAGCTCGGACACGCCACCCGGTGAACCAAAAATAATAATTGAAAAATCAGTTTTTGCATACTTCTATTCGAAATATGACCGGTTCTGTCAATTTTAGTTAGTTCCATTTCAGTTCAGGTTAGTTTGATTTTCGGTTTTTTTCTCAGCTTGATGTGGCACGGGCTCCCAAAATACCACGTGTTGGGGTAGGACCTCACCCTACTACAAGGGTGAGCTCCAGTACAGCCACGTGGCTCGAAGCATCAGGCCGGATGCCTCCCGCGGAGAAGGACTCCGCAGCTGCCACGTGCCGTGGAGAGCTCCAGAGCTGACACGTGCCCCGAAGCACCAGGACAAACGCCTCCCGCGGAGAAGCGCTCCAGAGCTGTCACGTGCCCTAGAGAGTTCCGGAGCTACCACGTGTCCCAAAGTGTCAGGCTGGCTGGCTCCCTCGGAGAAGGGCTCCGGAGCTGCCACGTGTCCCGCAATTCACCCTGGGTGGTGGGGTGCGGGAGTCAAGGGATGGTGCGCCCTGTCTAAATCCAGCATTGAAACCCACCCCCGGCTGATAACACGGAGCACGCCAACGGTCAGGGACCGCTACGCCCAATCACATCATAGTGAAGATGTTGCAGGCCTACCCCGCTCCGCCAAGTGGGTAGCTTGTGGCAACAAGACCAATGGATGGGGCATCCCCTGACACCGTCGGTGACTACGCATGCGCCACTGACGATAGAGGTGGCAAGACGACAGAGGTGGCAAGTCTTCAAGCCATGGTCAGACGACGCTTGTGCGAGAATCTTTGGATCTTTTAGGATAAGATCGCACTGGGGCCACCTGTCGAGCCCCAGACCTCACTTGTAAGGCGTCTGACCTTGTCTATAAAAGGACCAAGACCGTCACCGTTACAAAGGATCCCCAACTTACGCATACACACACCAGCAATACAACCTCACCGTGGAGTAGGGTGTTACGCTCTTGCGGCCCGAACCACGTAAAAACCACCGTCTCATACTCTCATACGCGCGACCTCACAATTCAAGACTAAGCTCTGCCGATCAAAGAGCCGTGATGATGTGAGAAGTAGTCCGGAGAAGGTGCATGCACGAGCGGGAGGCCAGCTGCACATTGTGCGCATGGACGGTTGGATCAGGATGCAGGCATGCAGACGTACTTGGTTTGTAATTACAGTCGTGCCGTAGGATGTGCTGGTGAGGGCCGAAGTTTAAGAAACATGCGTCAAGAGATTGGTAAAACGTGTGCGTGCGCGTATATAAAGTAGAGGCCTATATGTGTGAAAGGGTTGTACCGAGCATTGTGTTGCCGGCTCCAATGGCGTGAGTGCCGCAGCGCGTGTCGCCAGTGGCGGGAGTGCTGCCACGTTGAGCAATAGGCTCCGGGGCCAGTGGCGTGAAACACAATGATGTGAGTTGAGCTCCGGGGCCAGTGTTTGTTTATTTGTAGGGATGGCAACGGGTCGGGGTCGGGTTCAGGTCGGATAAATCAAATACCCGCCCGAAATGAAACTGTGCACGGGTAGATTTTTTTACCCGAACCTGTTCGCGCGGGTAAAAATTAACATTCGAACCCGCACCCGACGGGTTTCAGGTACCCATCGGGTACCCGCTTTTAACATTCGAAAGAGATCGTAGATCGAAGCTGCAGTATGTGGGCAGGTGGCGGCCATACATTGTCAGCTGGGAGCAGAATGACTAGAGAAGGATGGTGAAAAAATGATAAGAGTCCAACAGATATTTGTGAAAGTCAAGCTCGAAGAAGAGAGTGTAGCCCACAAAGATAGTACGTGTCATGTGTTCATACAGAGAAGACACAGATTCATACAGAGAAGACATAATCATGTGGCAAAGGAGATAGCAGAGGTTGCATTTGCACCGAATATGACAGTGTGGCACTGCTCATTCCCGGTGCTGCTTATCTCTCGCCATTTCTCTCCAAAGCCTGAGGAAGACGGTGTCGGAGGCCCAGGTAGCGCCAGGGATGGAGGGCGGCACTGCGGCGGCACGGCCAGCAGCAGTAGTAGGTGGCCAGGTAGGACGATGGCGTCAGGGCCCAGCCAACATCGGGGACGGAAGGAGACACTGCGGCCAGCTGCAGTCGGCAGCAAGGTAGGACAGCAGCGAGGCCGGAAGATGGCGTCGGGGGCAGAAGCCGGGGCGTCGGCACGGGAGGAGGATTGGAGACGCGAGGAGTCTGCACGCTATGAAAAAAAGGGTGAAACTGAAAACTGATTAGTGTTAAAAGTTTTTATATGGATGTGGTCTATGGGTCTTGGGCTATTGTTGCCTTGTGGGCTCAATATGTAAAATAAAATACATATTTGGGTACCCGCGGGTTACCCACCGGTGGACAAGGAAACAGAACCCGCACCCGCAAAATACCGGGTCGGGTACGGGTTAGACTCACAGGTAATATTGTGTCCGTACTCGCACCCGTCGTCGGATGCCAAACCCGATGGATACTCGCCCCCGCGGGTATGATTGCCATCCCTACCGGTTCGTCGGTCTCCGTTCAATGTATTCTTGTGTTCTATCGATCCTGTGGTTCCAACATATAAGTGTGTCAAGATGCCAAAAGTTGCATATTTGATTACTGCTTTATTTGTAATGAATTTTAGCCTTGGCGCTGGTTGGAGTTGATCAGGAAAGATTGTGATTTGATTTATTGTTTTCTTCTGTCAGTTTTTATTTTTTGGTGTGTAATCTTCCATGTTTGCATGTGAAGAGAAATAAATGACTAAGTTAACGCTTCGCTGGACAATACGTTACATAGTGGTTTTATATTGAGTGAAATAGTAGAGATGGAGTAATTCGTTGGTTATCTTTGACGCTAAACTCAGATTGAGAACTTGTTGCCCTAAAGCAGATCGATCCATTATATTATGTGAAACCTCACAGTATCCTGTTGAGCGTATCCACCTCCATCTCAAGGAACGGGTCCAAGCGAACGGTCAGGTTGCAGCAACTGCGGCCGTGTACTCGGCAGCGGTCCTGGAGTACCTTACGGCGAAGGTCTTGGAGCTGGCAGGGAACGCGAGCAAGGACCTCAAGATGAAGCGCATAACCCCTCACCACCTTCAGCTGGCCATATCTGCGGAGATGAGGAGCTCGACACCCTCGTCAAGGGCACCGTCGCCGGCGGAGGCGTCATTCCCCACATCCACAAGTCACTCATCAACAAGGTCGCGTTCAAGGAATGAATGTCTGGTAAGCTCTGTGGTTTCGCCGACCGTATCATCCGTGTTGTCAGTTATTTAGGGTTCTGATTGAACCAAACCTTGTGACCTATCTGAGATAGCATTTTAGAATAATGTCTTCTTGTGTTGCATTCTAAATGTGTGAGACACATGCTTCGGAATATATGGAATTGAACTTTAGTTCCATTGTTTTGCTGTCTTCTCTAAATACTGGACATTCGAGCTGATTATATTGCATCATGCTTGAGCTTTTTGTTGTGTTCCTGCCTTCTAGACAATATGAGCTGATGGTTTTATTTTATATCAGTTGATGTTAGAATCCTGTTGGATCTAATCTTATTTTGTGTGTGTTTCACTTGAGCTCTTATCGTGTGCGTGTGTGGAATTAGCAATTGCAGACTTGCTGCATTGTGCGTGAGACATGGTGCAGTAGTCTTGAGTCGTAGACGTAGGCTCGTCCTTGTCCCGGCGATTGGACGAAGCTGATGGCACTGCCGCCCTGCGCCTGACCATAAGCTCATCCTCGTCACAGCCCTCAGAGCTGACGGAGGCGTGGCTGGTGACTGGGCCTGCTCCTTTCACATCACCAACCACCGACTCGTCATCGCGTCGTCCTCCGTGCGTGAAAAGTCAGAACCGTCATTCTAGAGGTCATCCCGCACAAAGAAAGGTATGTTTCCATCAGTAGATTCTATAGCATATATCCAGTATCCCGATGTGAACTCTCATTACGTGCGTTATGTCACCTACCCAGTCTCGTTTCACGTTCACGTGATACAACAATATACGCACCTACCAAGGCAGGTACACGGGAGAGAGCCTAGAAAGAGAGAGAGAGAGAGATGCGTGCCAAGTGTTGTGTAAGGCGCTGCGGATGAAGCGACCATCAAGCTCGATTTCATATTGGGCTGTGACGGTTGAGGTCCCACAATACCAGCATTTCAAGAGTATTGTGCCAGTGATGCAGTAACGTGATGGTTGTCTCCACCTTTCGCTGCATTATGCGAAATAGGAGCTCTGACCACATAAGCTAAGCTGAAAGCTGGCAAAAGAGATAATCCATGCAAGGATTGATTCTGAATTTGCACATTTTTTTTGAAAGCCATCATGAATTGGGTGTCATGAGCTAATATATTAAGAAGAGGTGGGCACCGCACGCTGGAGCGAGCGCTCGAACGCGGGTGGGCTAGCACCAACCCTACGGTGCTAGCCGCACGATCCCCCACTCGTTCCGAGCAACCGGGGCTGGAAACCCTGCATGTTATGTATGCTTTTAGCCTGCGTGCCACTGTCTCGACTCAGCCTATGCAAGTCAATTGCTGCCTGACTCTGCCCAGTATGCACACTGGTTGAAAGATGCTGTGGAGCTCGACCAACAACACTGAAATTATGTCTATTATGTGCAGAGAAATTTGGCAATGCTCGTGCCACTAGACCATAGCCAAGTTGGTTGTGTCCCATACGACATGCCCTGTGCATTATGAGTTGAGCTATTCGCAGCTACCTTGGTTCCTTGTGGGTGCACCGAAAAGTTACATACTTTGCTGCAAGTGGCTATACGAAGGAAATGATGATGTATTATTCTGCAAATGGGTGGTGACTGGAGGAGTTTATGGCCCATGAATTTGAGGAATTGCATCTTGTCGCTGAAGAATTTGGCCCAAATTCTCCGCTACATTACCAGCATGCAGAGAAACAGGGTATTCCCAATCATATATGGATGCACTCTGTGAAGTTTCATGTGTACGTAACACTTTTTGGTTCACCCCAGTTTGAGAAATTTCATAGCTCTTCCTGTAGGCCCATCATTGTAGTTCGAAGGCTCATCAGGAGCACTCAGTCCCATCTGGGGAGTATTTGGGCTGATTGCATCGTGCTTGAGCTTTTTGTTGTGTTTCTGCGGATGGTTTTTTATCTCACTTGATATATGTTAGAATCCTGTTGGATCTAATCTTGTTTTGTGTGTGTTCCATTTGAGCTCTTAGCGTGTGCGTGTGTGAAACAAGTGCAGACTTGCTGCATTAATTGTGCGTGAGACATGGTGCTGTGCCTGCAAAATAGAATAGCTTGAATAGCATCATATGAAATAACAGCACTGCCAGATGCCAGATTTGATAAATTGTCCCTACTTGGAAGCCTTATCTGTAAAGGAGCTTGAGCTGCAACATTTACGGGATTAATATTATGACACTGGCATGCCTTTGCTTGAGCGAGTAGCTGATTAGGATACAGAGGTTGCGAAGAAGTGCTTGTAGATTGTTGACCCACTGTTTCAAAAAAAAATATTAAGTCCCTGCCACGCCTTCGCTTGAGCAAGTAGATGATTATGATACAGAGTTTGCGAAGAAGTGCTTGCAGATTGCTGACCCACTGGTGGGTCAACATTATAATCAGAATCAGGTACCCCCAGTTCATGTGCCAAAGTAGCAAGAGCATACCTCCATGTGGCCTTGCTGTTGCTGTTTTCCCTTAGTGGAAAAGGGGGTGCATCTGAGGATATGGTAATGCTTGACGCTGGTATCCCTGACCCTAAGATGCTTTTGCTGCAGTGAGCGTAGGTGGTGCACTGGGAGGAAGCAGATCAGGGAAACTCCGAAAAGTATTGTCTGGTGGTGGTACCTGTGCTGTCTGAAATGCACGGGAAAATGTTGACTGCATTGTGCTATAGCAAGGGACAAAAGGTTGCATATGGTAAACACTTGAGGATTTATAAACTGGGGGAGCAACCCGAGCCCTTTTCGAGCTATTGGACTGGATTGTAGTTCTTGGCTTAGGAGATGGTATGGTACTCTCGGCTGAACGATACCCTGCCTTGTTTTCTCTGAAATCATTATAGAGGGATGCATCTGTTGGATTGGAACTCTTACCGTTGAAGGTATCATAAGATTTGCATGTGTTGTTGAGCTGAGTGCCAGGTGTTGCTAAGATAGTGTGTAGAGCTGGTGTGAGAGTACTGTGCGAGTGGTACAGCGTGTAGTGTTGTGCGTGAGAAAGTGTGCCATTTAAGTGAAGGCAACATAGTGTTGTGCAAGTGTTGCGCGTGAGAAAGTGTGCCACGAGAAGGCAAATGTGTTTGTGTGTCTACTAAGCAGTGCTTCAGTATGTATCTTGTGTGTCACAGGAGTGCTTTAGTGTGTGTATCTTGTGTGTTAGTGTGAGTGTCTACTGAGCAGTGATTTTCTTTCGCTGTTGACATGCCCGCACTCTCTGTATTTACGGGAATGTTATATGTCGCACGTGACTGGAAACTCGATGTGTTCCATCACCCCATCGTATTGAAACTGGCGACCAGCTTGACGACATTGATGTTAGGGTTTGGGATTCATCTTGAGCTTGCCAGACTTAGAGGGAGGGTCCGGGCCCGCGGTGAAGACGGTATATGGATGATGACGATGGTGGATCTAATGATGAGAGTTGCTTGAGACGGATGAAGACGACAGGGTGGGTGTGACCATGTCGAGATTGGAGCGTTGAAGGGTGAGGGCCGGGGTGAAAGGGGAGTGTGGATGGGTGGGAAGAACTCGTCGATGTAACGCCGATGAGCCTGTGAGAGGGTGAAAGAGCAGAACTGAACGAGTCGATGAAGTGAACGAACACATGGTTTCAGCCTCTCCTCGCACACAGAACTGAACCAACCAGTCGATGAAGTGATGAACAATGCCTCAAGTCACTATCATGCTGGCCCAAAAGGAACGCAAGCACTTGTCTACTGACACGGGCAACGTCACAAGCAAAGGATTCAGAGGTGTCAAGAGGACAGCACAGCAGTTGTCTGGCTCCAAAAACTGATTTGTACTAACTGCCAATAATTTTACTCAGTAGAGAACGCACGCGCGCCTGAAAGAGAGAGAGATGTGTGCCAAGTGTGCCAAGCGTTGTGTGTGAGGAAGTGTTGTGCAAGACGCTGCTGATGAAGCGACCATCAGCTGAAGGCGCTGAATATGAAGGGACCATCAAGCTCCAGTTCATATTGGGCTGTGATGGTTGAACTCCCACAGTACCAGCATTTCCAGAGTAGTGTGCCAATGATGCAGTAACGCGTTGGATGTCTCCACCTTTGGCTGCATTATGCGAAATAGGAGCTCATCTGACCACATAAGCTAAGCTTGAAGCTGGCAAATAAAGAGATAACCCATGCAAGGATTGATTCTGAATTTGCACATTGGGAGCAACCGGCTGGAAACCCTGCATGTTCTGTGTATGCTTTAAGCCTGCGCGCCACTGTCTCGGCTCAGCCTATGCAAGTCAATTGCTGCCTGATTCTGAACAGTATGCACACTTGTTGAAAGATGCTGTGGAGCTTGACCAACAACACTGAAATTATGTCTATTATGTGCAGAGAAATTTGGCAATGCTCGTGCCTCTAGACCATATATAGCCAAGTTGGTTGTCTCCCATACGAGCAACTGACTGGCCCTGTGCATTATGAGTTGAGTTATTCACAGCTACCTCGGTTCCTTGTGGGTGCACCAAAAAGTTACTTTGCTGCATGTGGCTATTCCAAGGAAATGATGGTGTATTATTCTGCAAATGGGTGGTGACTGGAAGAGTTGGTGGCCCATGCACTTGAGGAATTGCATCTTGTCGCTGAAAAATTAGGCCCAAATTCTCCGCTACATTACCAGCATGCAGAGAAACAGGGTATTCCTAGTCATATCTGGATGCATTCTGTGAAGTTTCATGTGTGCATAACATTTTTTGGTTCACCCCAGTTTGAGAAATTTCATAGCTCTTCCTTTAGGCCCATCATTATAGTTCGAAGGCTCATCAGGAGCACTCAGTCCCATCTGGCTCTGGGGAGCTTCCTCATGAAGATACACACAGTTTGCACTACGGCGACATTGACCTGCAGCAAAAAAAATTACAGGGGTTTTTATTTACCCTATGGTGCTCGGTTCTATTAGTATAGGAGATGAATCAGGGCCAAACCCCTCATAGGCACTTTGCCTAGCCTCATCTCTCCAGCTACTCTGTAAAAAGTCATTCTGTTTTCGTAAATCTATAAACTCCTTGCTCTGATACTGTCAAAACTTTTATGTGACACTTCCCCCAAATAGCAGCCCGCAGAGGTTCTTGTTCGGTGGGGCTTAGTCCTCAATCAAGTGTACGCACGTATGAGAGTGTATGAGACGGTGGTTTTTACGTGGTTCGGGTCGCAAGGAGCATAACACCCTACTCTACGGTGGATTGTATTGCTAGTGTGTGTGAATGCATGTGTGTATCGGGGATTGGATGTTGGTCCTTTGTAACTGTGGTGGTCCGGTCCTTTTATAGACAAGGCCGAACGCCTTACAAGTGGGGTCCAGGGCCCGACAGGTGGTCCCGAAGCGATCTTATCCTAAAGATCTAAGGCTTCTCGCATAAGCTTCCTCTGACCGTGGCTTTGAAGACTCGTCGTCTTGCAACCTTAGCCGTCAGTAGCCCATGCGCCGTTGCTGACAATGGCAGGGGATCTCCCGTCCAACTGTCTCTGTCGCTGTAAGCTACAGACTTGGGGGAGTGGGATGGGCATGCGGCGTCTTCACTGCGATGTTGTCGGAGTTTAGTTTCGGCAATTCTCCCGGTACTATCGTTGGCAGCCCGTAGAGTTTGTAGTTCGGTTGTGGGCGCGTAGAGATTCAGAACAAGGTGGCGAGTTGACACGGGGATTTACGTGGTTCGGGCCGCCTAAGTGTAATACCCTACTCCACGGGTGTGTGTTGTTATTGTATTGAGCACTTGAGTGTGAGAGACTAGAGCGCTTGTGTTGCGTGAGTCAGGACCTCGACTTGATCGTCGAAGTGGCCCCGGGCCTCCTTGTCATCGGCCAGCCTCGTCTGCGCCAGCTTGGTCTCGAATTGGAGCTGGTTGCGCCACCTCCTAAGGGTTTGGCACTCCTCCTCGAGGGCCTTACTATCGTGGTAAAAGGCCAGCTGCACCTGACGAAGGCTGGAGCAGGCATTGTCGATAGACAACGATAGGGGGATCGGCTACGGACCTGCCGGGGTCCTCTCCGCTGGCTCCAGCGGGTTCTCCATAACAAAAATCAGGTCCCACTCTACAAGAGCGGTCCCCTGAGCTTCCACGACACTAGGTCCGTCCTCCGAGATAGCCTCGGTCGCCGCTGAGGAAGGTCCTGCAGCGGAAGCTTCTACCTCCACAGTCGGCTCCGAAGGTCCCGCTGCCAGATCGTTAGCAGCTGGCCCCTCAGGCGGTGGACCGGCAGCTTCATCTTGGCGCCCTGGCTCAGGCGCGGGTACCTCCGGGACCACCACCTCCGGGGCAGGCGTTGAAGATTCGGCTGGAGCTGAGGCCACTTCCGGCTCCGTTGCTGGTGCCTCCTCCACTGTCGGTCCAAGCGCCAGCGCTTCAACCTCCATCGGCTCGAGCGCTGGTACCTCTGCGACAACCGGCTCGAGCGCCGGAAATTCATCAACCACCGGCTCTACCGTTAGGGCTTCAACAACATCTGGCTCTAGGGCCGTAACTGTAGCTACCTCCGGCTCTGGGGCCGAAGCATCCATCATCACAACATACAAAATCGGAGCTTCAACCTCCGGAGCTAGTGTCGGCCGAGCGTCGGGATAGATCTTCAGATTGTGCTCGATCACTTCCCTAGGGATCCCAAGCATTTGTGATGGTTGCCAGGCAAACACGCCGACGTTAGCCCAGAGGAAAGTGATGAGCGCGAGTTCATATTTGTCGTTCAGACCTCCCGATATACGGGTGGTCTGAGCAGCGTCAGAATCGATTTGGACGACTTTGGCAGGAATGTTGGTGTCTCCGCTTGGTTGCACATGAGGTGCGGAGGTTGAGCCTCGATGACGAAGACTCGGAGGCTTCGGAGCTTGCTCCTTTCTAGATTCTTCGTCCTGCGCTGTAGCAAGCGCGTGGAGTTCTTCCAGAGCAGTGACTCCGACGGTGCGGTCTCCGAGAACACCTGAAGGTGTTGGCATTTTCAACACCAGGTAGCCATAATGAGCAACAACCATGAATTTGTACACAGCTGGCCTGCCCAAGATGGCGTTGAATGGTAAGTTGATTTGCGCCACATCGAAGACCAACTTTTCGGTCCTGTAATTCTCCCAAGACCCGAAGGTCACCGAGAGAGTAATGGCACCGAGTGGAGTGATGGCCCCCGGACCTACTCTGGAGAAAGGTCGGGAGGGGCAAAGATCCGAAGGTCAAAGCTGAAGCTTGACAAAGGCTTTGAAGCTTATGAGGTTCAGCCCCGAACCTCCGTCCACCATTACATGGTGGAGCTGGATGTTGTTGATGGTAGGAGATACCATTAGTGGAAGTTGGCCGGCTCGGATCATGTTCTGAGGGCAGTCCGAAGCATCGAAAGTGACGGGAGTGTCCATCCACTTCCGGTGAGGCTCCGCCCTGGCGGTAGGAGCTACTGAGGCCATGTCCCGCCGCATTGTCTTGAGGACACAGCGGGGGGTGATGTCCCACGAACCACCAAAGATGGTGTTCATGGTCTTCCGGCGCTCGTTGTCGGAGTCGTCATCAACGGAGGTGTAAACAACCTTCAAGACCTGTTTAGGGTCCTGAAAGCCTACCTCCTCTTCAACCGAAGCTTCATCGACTTTTTGTTTTCCTTCCCTTTGACGGAAAGGAACTTCCAAAGCTTCCGACTGCTCCTCGATTTCAGCTACTACACGATATGCATATACTATATATGAATGACTTTGAAAATAATTAATATGCTTAAGGTAAAAACTTAATATCTTAGGATCAAAATAAGATAATGATCTCAATTGGCTTTGAGACTTTTATGGTAGATACTGGTGATTATAGAGAAGACTCTTGCAAAGAACAAGAGATGATCAAGGAAGTTTGCTTGTTAGGGTTTAGCTTTGTGCGCGTGATGTGCAACTTGTCGAAGATAGCTTGCAAGTTATCAAGGAGTGACTCCTTGTTATTGATCTTTACGGCGATGTCATCAACATACACCTCCACCAAGTCTCTGATTAGCTCTCCAAATGTTTTGTATATAGCTCGCACAAATGTTGAAGCAGCATTTTTGAGACCAAAGGGCATGTCAGTATAACAATATAATTCGTCTACTGTTATAAAGGTAGTATGCTCTTCATCTTCCTTAGACATTTGGATTTGAAGATATCCAGAATATGCATCTATGAAACACAATAGCTCACACCCGGAGGTGGAGTCCACTATCTGATCTATTCTAGATAGTGGAAATGGATCTTTCGGGCATGCCTTATTTAAAGTGGTGTAGTCGATACACATCTGAAGCTTCCCTCCAGCCTTGGGCACCACGATTGGATTTGCCAGCCATTTTGGGTGAAACACCTCCCGGATGAAACTAGCTTCGAGCAACTTCTTGATCTCCTGACGGATGAAGTTTTGCCGCTCAACTGATTGCTTCTGGGGCTTCTGGTGTATAGGTCGTGCGTCTGGATAAATCTTCAGATTGTGCTCAATCACCTCCCTAGGGATCCCAGGCATTTGTGACGGTTGTCGGGCAAACAAGTCGACATTCGCCTGGAGGAAAGTGATGAGCGTGAGTTCCTATTTGTTGTCCAGACCTCCCGATATACGGGTGGTCTGAGCAGCATCAGAACTGATTTGAACGATTTTGATGGGAACATCGGTGTCGCCGCTTGGTTGCACACGAGGTACAGAGGTTGAGCCTCGATGTCGAGAGCTCGAAGGTTTCAAAGCTAACTCATTACCGGATGCTTCCTCCTGCGTTGTAGCAAGCACATGGAGTTCTTCCAATGCAGTTGTTGGAGTGTTTTTCCGACAATTCTCCCGTTACTACCGTAGGTAGCTCGCGGAGTTTGTAGTTCGATAGTGTGTGCGCAGAGATTCAAAAGACGATGGCAAATAGACACAAGTATTTACGTGGTTCGGGCCGCCTGAGCGTAATTCCCTACTCCACGAGGTGTGTAGTTGTTTGTATTGGGCGACTGAGAGTTTCTAGAGTTGAGAGAGCGTCTCGAGCTAGAGTCCAGAGAGAGTCCTTTTGTGTATCGTCGACCAGTCCTTTTATAGTACAAGGGCTGGTCGTTACACCGTTAGTGTGGCCCGACATGTGACCCTGGCGGTTACTGATGTTAATACATAATTAATGAGGTTAATTATCCTTAATAGTGTGGTAATGGGACTTAACAGTGTCGTTACTGGTATTAAGGGCCTCCCGATCGTGTGCCATTAATATGGTATTAACGACACTTAATCAGGTCTTGAGGTCTTTGATTGCCCCTTGAAGGTCCGAGCCGTTGGGGGTTTACCCGTCTGATTGCTGAGGTTGAAGGTCTAACGGTTTGGACACGTGGCAGCTTTGGAGCTTTCTGTCTGGTACGGGTAGGTCCAGTGTAGATGTACACGTGTCGGTACTGGAGCTTCCCTCTATCGGGGGTTAGGTCCGGGGGGTGTCGCACAAGTGTTTAGCCCGGAGCTATCCCATGTGTGGGATGTAGGTCCGGTTGTAGTATACACGTGGCAATACCGAGACTAACCATAGATGGGAGACAGTTCCGGTTCCGCATGACACATGGGGCTTTCACAGGTCTTCAACTCAGACAGGTGATGTTCCTTTGGTCATTTTGTAGTCCCAAGGGGTATACGATACGCAGGGTATCGACAGTGGCCCCCTGGGCCCACCTCTGGGAGAGACCTTTTGGATGAAGTCGTTCTGCCAGAGGTGGGTCCATCCTTCGGTTTTTGAGTCGTGTCTTCAAGGGTCTTCGGATTGTGCCGTTGGCGGTAGTTTGAAGTTAAACCAACGTCGCGTGGCATATCCAGGATGCAGCAGGTGAAATCTTAGCGTGCGGATCTCATGCAATTGAAGGTCGCCAGTTCCCGATGCAAAAATCGTATCGGTTCCGCGCGCCTTGTCAGGCTGCCGCCTTCAGGTTTCCTGCCTTTCATGATGACAACCGTTCACCTGGGCCCCCTTGTCATTGGCAGGGTGAAGTTTTTGAATTGTATCGTCGGTTCCTTTGCGGTTTCCATCCAAGCATTGCGGGGGCTTACTTAAGAAGGAAAGCGCGCACTGTTTGGAGATTCTTTACGCCTTCATCTTATCTTGTGCTCAAATCCTCCAAACTTTCTCTTGCTTTTCATCTCTAGCCCCGTTGTGTTGCGATGGAGTTGGGTCTCCGCGAGAGCCGACTTAAGACCGAAGGCAATTTGAAGATGGTTCGGGCCCTCATGGGGTGATCCAGTGACTGCTTCAACCACCAGGTCCACGCCGGTAAGCTTCCATTCGAGAAGGAGCATGCCGGCAACATGGTGTACTTCTCCACGTACGCCATGGTGGGACTGATCCCACCTTTCTCTTGTTTTCTCTTGATGCTGCTAGACTTATATGGTCTGCAGTTGTACCACCTTGGCCCCCACTCCATTCTTTTGTGTCGATCTTTGTCCACTTCTGCGAGATGTGGGTGGGTATTCCTCCCTGCGTCGAGCTCTTTCGCACCTTCTTCACCATCCACACCACCGGCAAGAGTGACGAGTACCTTGGCTTCAATTATTTTGTGAAGCGCAAGAAGTGCCCGCACAAGTACTTGTGGTCGTTCCCTTCTAGCAAGTGGGACAACTGGAAGAAGGATTGGATTGTCATCTGGACAGAGGAGCATGAAAGGCTGGAGTTGCCCAGAGGTCTCCCCAACGTCGACACTGAAACTTGGAGTGAAGTTCTGGTGTTATCGGACGCCTTCAACCCTGATCTGACCAGGATCCGCCAATGTGTGGAAGGAGGGGTGACTCCCCAGATGATATTTTGCAACTTCCTGGTCAACAGGTGGGCTCCGCTGAAGAAGAGGGAGAAGCTCGCTTGGGCCCTCAACAGCGTGATGGACGATGACCAGATTGAGACCGGTTTGAAGTCCAACATGGAAGGTTCAGCCTTGGAGCTTCACCTCAAGAAGTTCCAGCACGACATTGACGTCGCGGGTGACTACTTGTCCCCGCCGGCGGCTTTCCTCCCTCTGAACATGGTGGCAGAGTTCAGCAGGGAGCTCCAGCGGAAGATGCCGATGCTTGATGACCTCGGTGTAGTTAGGTGTTCGACCACCGGGTTGGTGATCTCCAGAGCTTCTGAGGGTGGTCCCCCTTCCGTCTCGGAACAGAGAGTTGAAGTTTTGGGCAAGGGCAAAGAGTTGGTCGAGCCCTCGAGCCATAAAAGGAACCTGAAGCACTCTGACGGGAGCTCCGTCAGGCCTACTTCTTCCGCAGCGGCTCCTTCTCCCCGGAGGGGAAGGTCTTCAACGGCGGCAGCCACTCTAGCATCGGCATCCCCCCGGGGTGCTAGTTCTGGCCGTGTGCTACAGTACCAGGGCCAGCTGAAGGCTCTGGGTCCGGAGGTTCTTCCCAATCGAGGGGGGCCTCGACCAAAGTGGCACCAGCGGCAACGGCAAGCTCCGGGGAACCTTCCAGAGCTGACACGCCAGTGGCGACAGGGTCCGGCCCTCAGCGTCCGGGGAAGAGGTTCCGCGCTAGCTGGAGCAGAAGCCTTCCGAGGTAAATTTTGTTTTTTATCTCTGTTGGTTATTTTGTGTCGTAACTGCGTTTTGAGTGTCTTCGTCCTTCATCCACAGGGTACCCAAGAAAGGGGCTGAATCTCTGGTTCTTGCAGCAGCAGCTGAAGCTGTGCAGGCGAAGGCTCCGGCTCCAATCCCAGCGCCACCCCTAGAAGCGGCTGAGGCTGCGACAGCTCCGGCGCTGGCTGTCGTGGTCCTAGACCTTGACTCATCCCCAGAAGCTCCCGTGGTAGCGCCGAACCACGGGAATGAAGATGTACTAGCGGCACCTGCCCTGGAGGTTGAAGCTCCGGGTCTGGATGCTGAAATGGTGGATGCTCCGGCCTCAGAATCGGAGATGGTTGCGATTCCGGCCCTAGAGCCAGATGTTGTTGAAGCCTCGTCAGTGGAGCCGATGGTTGATGAGGCCCCAGCGGTAGAGTCGGTGGTTGATGAACCTCCAGCGCCTGAGCCGGTTGTCGAAGAAGTTTTGGCGATAGAGCCGGTTGCTGCAGAAGTTCTGGCGGTAGAGCCGATCGTCGGAGAAATTCCAGCGCCTGAGCCAGTCGCTGCAGAGGTGCCGGCGCCCGAGCCCATGATGGTCGAAGTGTCAGCGCCTGAGCCGATGGTGGAGGAGGCACCAGCGTCAGAGCCGGAAGTAGCTTCAACTCCGACCGAACTTTCAATGCCTACCCCAGAGGTGGTGGTCCCGGAGGTGCCCGCGCCTGAGCCAAGGTGCCAAGATGAAGTTGCTGGCCCCCCGCTTGAGGGACCAGTTGTTGAAGACCTGGTGGCGGGATCTTCGGAGCCAACTCTGGAGGTTGAAACTTCTGTAGCAGGACCTTCCTCGATCGCAGCTGAGGCTATCCAGGAGGGCAGCCCTAGTGCCGTGGAAGCTCAGGGAACCGCTCTTGTTGAGTGGGATCCAATTTTTGTCACAAAGAACCCGCTGGAACCAGCGGAGATGACCCCGGCAGGTCCAGACCCGATCCTTCTATCGTTATCTATTGACAACGCCTGTTCCAGTCTTCGTCAGGTCCAGCTGGCTTTTTACCACGACAGCAAGGCTCTCGAGGAGGAGCGCAAAACTCTTAGGAGGTGGCGCAACCGGCTCCAATTCGAGACCAAGCTAGCGCAGTCGAGGCTGGCTGACGACAAAGAGTGGGTGAGGAAGGAGAAGATTCATCTGGAGTACTGGGGTAAGTTGCTGGATGAGAGGGAAAGCATGACGCGATCCCTTGACAACCAGTCCCGGGCCATCTACGAACAGGCCAAAGCTGCTAATAGCACAGCGAATGATCGCCAAGAGAGGCTCGACACCGTCCACGACAGTCTCGTCAAGCATCGGGAGCTGCGGGATGACATAGTGAAGAGGGAAGAAGAGCTTACTCAGAGGCTAACTCTGGGTGACAAGAGTCTCGAGGAGCGCACCAAGAAATTGAATGAGCGCTGCGAGAAAGAGGAGAAGAAGGCCTGGCAGGGAGGACAGGACCTCCACAGGAGGGAGAATGACGTTGCTGCTAGGGAGAATAAGGTGTGGGGCCGAGAGAAGGACCTGGTTAACCGCCGGAACGAGATCCACCTCTCGGAGGAAGAGGTCAGCAAACTCGAAAGGCAGGTTGCTGAAAAGATTCAGCAGAACGCCAAAGAGGTAGAGCGTCTTGCCCGGGAGAATTCGAAGCTTGCGGCGGCCAGAAGATCTTTGGAGGAGATGCGAGGTTGCAGGGCTGCGGAGTCCCAACAGGTTTGGAACTTCCTGGGCAAAGCCAACGATGCACTGACGCCAATGGCTTTTAGTCCCGTTCGTCCAGATGATTCGGAGCCGGAGCTGGACCAAGCATTGCAGGCGCTAAGTTCGGCAGGCAACAAACTCACCAAGATGGGCGATGTAATTGCACACCAGCTGGAAACCGAGGGACAATCCCTGGAAAAGAGCGTCACAGAATACGTGCTGACGTGCTACACAAGCCAGGACCCACAATTCCCCCTAGACCCAGTGCTCGAAGGCCCCATCGATGGAGAGAGAGAAACTGCCCAAGCCAGCGTTTTGGAGGTTGCCCAGAAGGTCGCCTCGTTCTTCCATAGGGTCTAGGACCATCTCTCTGTATCTCCCGCTTGTATCCTCTCTTCTTTTTCTCCAATTTTGTAATCTCTTGTCTCCAGATGAATGAAATCCATGTTTTTTATCAATTTCATTTTTTATCTTCAACACCTTTGTCCCACTTGGCCCCCTGGTAGATGTACACAATTTGATTGTGAACATGTACAAGAGGATGTAACAGTTGTTGGAGACTTGCGTGCTTCGAACTTGTAGAGTGTAGGTCCGAAGTCTTTGATGGTGAAGGCCCCCTAAGGTTGTCGGAGCTTAAGGCCTCCAGCATTGACCATCGTCGGAGCTTAGTAGCTCCAGCAGCGGTCTCCATCAACGCATAGAGCATCGACAGTTAGTCCTCTAGGGTGTCGGAGCTTGGTAGCTCCGGCAGTGACCTCTGTCAACATGCGGTGTGTCAACAACAGACCCCAGTGTGGAGTCTTCCCACCATTTTTTGTTCACGTTGACGGATGGCCCCCTGGCTCCACCTAGGGGATGTCGGAGCTTTGGTAGCTCCGGCTTAATTCACCATCATCATGAGATTTTTATTTTTCCCGCACACTTAAGTCAAGAACAACAGTAAAATATGTTTCCTATCTATAACTCAGTTGCGACTTACTATTCTCGTAAGAAATTTTTAGGTCGAGCGCAATTCTTCATATGATCAAGTGCACTGAGTTGTTTTCTCTAGGTCCAATCGTTTTCAGGACCTTCCTTACTTCGGCCTGTCGGGGTTTAGGTAGAGTGGCGTACTTAGGGTGCAGGACCAGGCTAAGTCGATAGCACACTCCGGACCTAGATTGGCTGGCGGCATTCGGTCGAGTGAGCCATTCAACAACGTGAAAACCCGAAGGAATTAACAATGCGACTCGAGTTGTACATGAATTAGTCGATCTAAAAAATTCTTGAGAATCGCACAACCTTGTTATAGACAAGAAAGAGAAAAATAAAAAAATATTGAGCTTGTACAAAGTAAATGCACGTGGAGTCTGTTTTCACACAAAGATGTCTTTCATTATAGGTCCGGGTACAGGGGAAACAATTACACCCTTAGGGTACGGAACCAGGCTAAGTGTGTTTTGTTTCTTGTTTGACCCAAGGTAGCTAGCTACACTTTTAGTTCTGAAACTGTGACAAGTGTTGCCTGAACTTTGCGGACCTTCCGGAGAAGGTCCGACTGTTCTCCCGGAGGATCTACCCGACTCTGTACAATGACTCTATAACATACATCACATGTAACTACAGACTCACCTCCATTATATTAAGCGTAGAACTTACGGAGGTGCTCAATGTTCCAAGGATTAGGGAGAGGTGTCTCATCCTAAGTTGCCAAGCAAACGCATCCAGGACGAGATACTTTGATCACTCGGAAGGCTCCTTCCCAGCTGGGGGAAAGTTTATTTAACCCTTCTCTGGATTGTATTCTCCGTAGCACCAGATCGCCTTCCTCGAGCTGTCAGTTGTGAACATGCCTTTGGTGATAGCGCCGAAAAGCTTGGCGGTATTGGGCATTCCGAACAGCTGCTCGGCACCTTCCCTCTTCAAGGAGGTCAAGGTCTTCACGCCAGAGCTGGTCCTGCACGGCATCATCGAAGGTCCGGACCCGGAGCGACCCCAGGGTGATTTTCGGAGGCCGGACTGCTTCAGCTCCGTACACCAGGAAGAAGGGTGTCTCTCCAGTTGACCAATTTGGAGTTGTCCTGTTGGCCCATATAGTGGGCGGAAGCTCTTCGATCCAGTTGACTCCATGTTTTTTCAGACGCTCATATGTGCGCGTCTTGAGTCCTTTTAGGATTTCTGCATTTGCTCTCTCGGCTTGGCCATTGCTTGTCGGTTGAGCTACGGAAGCGTAGCTGACTTGAATGCCGAGGTCTTTGCAATATCCTTGGAACAAAGAGCTTGTGAACTGGGTCCCATTATCAGTTATGATTTTGTTTGGGACTCCAAATCTGCATACGATGGAATGTAAAAAGTTGATGGCTGATTGCTTGTTTATTGTCACAACTGGAGTAGCTTCTGGCCATTTGGTGAATTTGTCAATGGCAACGTACATGAACTTGTAACCTCCGACGGCTCTTGTGAAAGGTCCCAAGATATCCATCCCCCACACAATGAAAGGCCATGTAGGAGGTATCATTTGTAGGGGCTGAGCCGGTGTGTGAATTTGTTTTGCATGAAACTGGCATGCTTCACATTTCTTCACCAGCTCAGTTGTATCCTGGAGCGCTGTAGGTCAGTAAAATCCATGCCGGAAGGCTTTACTGACCATCGTACGGGAAGACGTGTGGTTCCCACACTCGCCTCCATGGATTTCTGCGAGGAGCTCGCAGCCTTCTTCCCTTCTAATGCACCGCATTAGGACGCTGTTGGAACCGCGCTGGTAGAGATCCCCTTCTACCAACGTGTATCTTTTAGCCAATCTCACTACCCGGTCAGCGGATACATTATCTTTAGGAAGGAAGTTGCCTTTCAAGTAGCTCCGGATCTCCAAGATCCATGCATCGGAGCTAGCTTGAGCATCTGAGTCTTGCGTGCTGGGTTGCTCGGAGCTTCCGGCAGCACCTACGACCCTTGATGGCTGCCATGGTAACAGGGCCATCGGGACTGCCAGCTTCGGGGTGCTAGTCTCGCCCCCTTCGCTCAGTTCGGCAGGCTGAGCTGTGGTTTTTGAAAACCTCCAGATGAAAGTTCCATCAGGAGCCGGAGCTCTGGTTGACGCTTTCATCGAGAGTTCGTCATCTTCAGCGTTATGGAGATGCTGGACATGGTGGAGGTCCAGGACTTCAAAGTCCTTCTGAAGCCTCTGGACTTCAAGGAGATAAGCAGCTAGTTGGGGATGGTTGCAAGAGCATTCATCCTTCACCTGTTTAATGATGAGTTGCGAATCTCCCTTGACCAATAGTTGCTTGACACCATATGATAGTGCCACCTTTAGTCCGTAAATGAGTGCTTCATACTCCGCCATGTTGTTGGTCACCTTGAAGTCAAGATGCACCATGTATTTAACCTTCTCCCCGGTCGGAGCGAGGAGAAGGACTCCAGCTCCGGCCCCCTGCTTCTGCATGGAGTCGTCGAAGTAGAGAGTCCAGTGAGGCTCGGTGAAGACCGGAGCCTTGAGTTCTGGCTTCTGCTCACTGGGGCTCCCAGGGTTTGATGGAGAGGGGGTTTATTCTACCACAAAGTCCGCCAATGCTTGACTTTTGATTGTTTGTCTTGGGACGAATTCAAGGTCAAACTTGGCCAATTCCGCTCCCCACTTTGCAATGTTCCCAGTGGAGTTGGGATTATGCAAAATCGCTCGCAGTGGATATGAAGTCACCACTGAGATCTTGTGAGCTTGAAAATAGTGTCGGAGCTTCCTGGAAGCAATAAGAATTGCGTATAGCAGTTTATGTACTTCCAAGTACTGAGTTTTGGCATCGTGGAGTACTTCACTGATGAAGTACACTGGGCGTTGGACTATCCGGACCCTCCCGGAGGGGCTCTAAGCTTCCTCTTCATCGACCCGGCCCTCCCAGACAGCTCCAGACCTTCTTCGGGGACCTTCGGGTCCTTGTTGGAGGAACCCAGAGCTTCTTTAGGAGTGGCCTGGACCCTCCCAGGGGGGGGGTCTGGCTCTTCTTGCTCAACAAGAGTAACTCCTTGTCGACCCAAGTCTAGGGACTGGGACCCAGACTCGCCTTCAGGAACCTCCTGACCCTCCCGGGGGCGTCTGGATTCCAGAGCTTGTACGTCACCCCCGCACCTAACCTCCGACAGAGGGAAGCTCCAGTACCAACACGTGTACATCTACACCGGACCTACCCGTCCTCGACGGTTAGCTCCAGAGCTGCCACGTGTCCAAACCGCCGGACCTTCAACCTTGGCAATCAAGCTGGTGAACCCCCAACGGCTCGGACCTCCAAGGGGCAATCAAAGACCTCAAGACCTGATTAAGTGTCATTAATACCATATTAATGACACACAATCAGTAGGCCCTTAATACTAGTAATAGCACTGTCAGGTCCCGTTACCATGCTATTAAGGGTAATTAATCTCATTGATTATGTATTAAACATTAGTAACCGCCGGGGCCACATGTCGGGCCAGGCTAACTGTGTAATGACCATTCCTTGTACTATAAAAGGACTGGTCGACGGGAGACTCAGACACACAATATCTCACGCTCTGAGGCACATACAGTCTCTGACTGAAAACTCCCGAGAAGCTCATAGACGCTCAATACAACAGCTACACACCCCGTGGAGTAGGGTATTACGCTCAGGCGGCCCAAACCACGTAAATCCTTGTGTCCATTCGCCATATTCTTCGAAATCTATGTGCACCCAATACCAAACTATAAACTCCACGAGCTACCAACGGTAGTATCAGTAGAATTGTCGGAAAAACACTCCGACAATTGGTGCACCAGGTAGGGGCGCAGTGCCCGAGATTTCAGGAATGATGAACTCAGCTGCTAGATCGTCCAACGGCAACCCCGCTGCGCAAGCTGCTGGAGGCAATCCCTCCAACATGCAACAACCAGCAGGCGTTGCGGCTCCAGCAGGAGTCATGCCCCCGCCGCCACCGTCTGCACCAGCAAATCAAGCTGGACAACGGGACGAGGCATCTGCGTTGGTCACAGCATCGGCGAATAACAACAATCATGAACATGTGCTCCATGCAGCACGTGCTCTCCTCCAACGCCCGCCACCTCCGGATGCATCCCAGGGTGCAATGGAGCAGTGGAGGGCTGATGTGGAACATCTGGTTGCAGCAGCAGCCGATCACATCAGCAACCAAGGTCCTCCCCCCTTGGGGCGGGCCCCATCGCAGCATCAGACTTTGTCGGGCAGACTTGGTCCGCATGCTTCCCAAAATAGGAGGCGTGTTGCGTCTCAACAAGTGATGTCGTTGCCTGCCGGGGCGTGGCGCACCCATACAGTAACCAAGCTTTCAACTCACGACCTCCGGGCGGAGCTTGATCGCCGTTACTGTCAACAGGACGGTCGCGTCCATATCGAGCGTGCTCGCGAAAGGCAAGAACCTCGAGATAGTCATGTTCCTGAGGGAATAGGAGGAGGTTGTTCTGCCCTAGCCATGCACCTACGCATGGTCAGATGGCCACAAAAGTTCTGGCCTCACCTGCCGGAGAAAGTTGACGAGACTATCAATCCCGCTGAGTTTCTCCAGATTTACTCCACTGCAATCCTCGCGGCCAGAGGTAACAAGGCCGTAATGGCCAACTACTTCCCAGTGGCTTTAACTGGGACCGCCAGGTCCTGGTTCATGAGCCTTCCGCCAAATTCCATCAACAGTTGTGCAGAGTTGTGCCAACAGTTCACCGCCAATTTCGGGAGTTCATACACCTGACCAGGCACTGAACTGGACCTTTTTGCTGTAATGCAGAAGGGGGGAGAATCCTTGTGTTCCTTCATCCAGAGGTTCTCCCAGGTATGAAACACTATTCCTTCTATCTCTAGTGCCTCTGTTATTGTGGCATTTAGACAGGGCGGCGTACGAGACAACAAGATGGTGGAGAAGCTCGCGATCAAGGAGATCACTAGCGTCACGAAGCTCTTCAGCTTGGCAGACAAGTGTGACAAAGCTGCGGAGGGTCATGAAATGCACTCCAAACCACCTCCGGAGGATAATAAAAAGTCCTCCAAGGCCGAAGCCACTACCTCCGGGAGTGGCAAAAAGAAGAAAAAGTCCAACGGCAAGAAAAAGCCATAGGCTGGCACACCTACTGCTGCAGCTGCCGCAGCTCCGAGTGGCCGGGGGCCACGCCCCGAGAAACGACCTCGACCGTCATCAGAATACGGCGGCAACTCCAAGATGTGGTGTACTATACATAAGTCGAACAGCCACAACCTGGAAGACTGCCGAGAAGTCCAGAACCTTGTCGAGCACTACACTAAGCGCCGGGAAGAAGTTCCTTTCCGATAAAGGGAAGGAAAACAGAAAGTCGACGAAGCTCCGGTTGAAGAGGAGTTAGGCTTTCAGGACCCTAAAAAAGTCTTGAAGGTTGTTTACACTTCTGTCGACGATGACTCTGACGTCTGTGACAATGAACGTCGGAAAACCATGAACACCATTTTTGGTGGTTCGTGGACATCACCTCCCGCCGTTCCTCAAGACCATGCAGTGGGACATGGCTTCGGTGGCTCCCACCGCCAGGGCAGAGCCGCACCGGAAGTGGATGGATATTGCCATCACTTTCGACACGTCAGACTGCCCTCGGAATATGATCGGAGCTGGTCAACTCCCATTGATGGTATCTCCGACCATCAACAACATCCAACTCCACCACGTAATGGTAGACGGAGGTTCGGGGCTGCACCTCATAAGCTTCGAAGCTTTCATCAAGCTTCATCTCCGACCTTCGGACCTTTGCCCCTCCCGACCTTTCTCCGGAGTAGGTCCGGGAGCCATAACCCCACTTGGTGCAATTACTCTCCCCGTAACCTTTGGGACTCGGGAGAACTATCGCACTGAGAAGTTGGTCTTTGACGTTGCTCAGATCAACTTACCCTTCCATGCCATTCTGGGCAGGCCAGCCTTATACAAGTTCATGGCTGCTGCTCATTATGGCTACTTGGTGTTGAAGATGCCAACACCAGCTGGTGTTCTCCGGATCCGTGGAGATCGCACCACTGGAGTGACAGCTCTGGAAGAACTTCACGTGCTTGCCACAGCGCAAGAAGAAGAATCCGGAAAGGAGCAAGCTCCGAAACCCCCGAGCATTCGTCATCGAGGCTCAACCTCTACACCTCGTGTGCAACCAAGCGGCGACACCGACATTCCCGTCAAAGTCGTCCAAATCGGTTCCGACGCCGCTCAGGCCACCTGTATATCGGGAGGTCTGAACGACAAATAGGAACTCGCGCTTATCACTTTCCTTCGGGCTAACGTCGACGTGTTTGCCTGGCAACCGTCACAAATGCCTGGGATCCCTAGGGAAATGATCGAGCATAATCTGAAGATCTATCCCGACCCTCGGCCTGTACACCAGAAGCCCCGGAAGCAATCAGTAGAGCGACACAACTTCATACGACAAGAAGTGAAGAAGTTGCTCGAAGCTGGATTCATCCGAGAAGTCTTCCACCCAAAATGGCTGACAAACCCAGTCATTGTACCCAAGGCTGGATGGAAGCTTCGGATGTGTATCGACTACACAACACTGAATAAGGCATGTCTAAAAGATACTTTCCCACTACCTAGAATAGATCAGATAGTGGATTCCACCTCCGGGTGTGAATTACTGTGTTTCCTAGACGCATATTCTGGGTACCATCAAATCAGAATGTCTAAGGAAGATGAAGAACATACTTCTTTCATCACAGTAGATGGATTGTATTGTTATACTGTCATGCCATTTGGTCTCAAGAATGCAGCTTCAACATTTTTACGTGTTATGTACAAAACCTTTGGAGAGATCATCAGAGACGTAGTGGAAGTGTATGTCGATGAAATCGTTGTCAAGATTAAGGACAAGGAGTCACTTCTTGACACCTTGCAAGTTGTCTTCGACAAGTTGCGAGTCACTCGCACGAAGATGAACCCAGACAAGTGTGTCTTCGGGGTTAGCTCCAGAAAGCTTCTTGGTTTCCTGGTAAACCACCGAGGCATAGAGGCAAATCCGGCGAAGATTAAAGCCATTGAAGATATGCGGCCACCAGCCCGCATCAAGGACGTCCAGAAGCTGACTGGATGTCTAGCTACCCTCAGCGGTTCATCTCAAGACTGGCGGAATGGGCACTACCCTTCTTCAAGCTCTCCAGACCATTCCAATGTTTTGAAGAAGCAGAAAAGGCATTCCAGGAGCTGAAGCAGCTCCTCATCACTCTACCAACCTTGGTAGCTCCGAACCCTGGTGAGCCTTTACTGCTTTACATTTCAGCAACTAACGAAGTTGTCAGCATGGTCCTGGTTGCGGAGAGACCAGAACTGTTACAAGCTTAGGAATCCAAACCCCTCCGAGAGAGTCAGGAGGTTCCTGAAGGCGAGTCTGGGTCCCAGCCTCCAAACTTGGGTCAACAAGGAGTTACCGGAGGTTGTCTAAATCGACAGCTCAGCCTGCCGAACTGAGCAAAGGGGGCAAGACCAGCACCTCAAAGCTGCCAGTCCTGATGGCCCTGTCACCATGGCAGCCACCAAGGGTCATAGGTGCTGCCGGAAGCTCCGAGCAACCCAGCATGCAAGACTCAAATGCTCAAGCTAGCTCTGATGCATGGATCTCGGAGATTCGGAGCTACTTGAAAGACAACTTCCTTCCTGAAGATGATGTATCCGCTGACCGGATAGTCGGATTGGCTAAAAGATACACGTTGGTAGAAGGGGATCTCTACCGGCACGGTGCCAACGGCATCCTAATTCGGTGCATCACAAGGAAGAAGGTTGGAAGCTCCTTGCAGAAATCCGTGGAGGCAAGTGTGGGAACCACGTGTCTTCCTGCACGTTGGTCGGTAAAGCCTTTCGGTATGGCTTTTACTGGCCTACAGCGCTCCAGGATGCAACTGAGTTGGTGAAGAAATGTGAAGCATGCCACTATCATGCAAAACAAATTCACACACCGGCCCAGCCTCTACAAGTGATACCTCCTACATGGCCTTTTGTTGTGTGGGGTATGGATATCTTGAGACCTTTCCCAAGAGCCGTCGGAGGTTACAAGTTCATGTATGTCGCCATTGACAAATTCACCAAATGGTCGGAAGCAACTCCAGTTGTGACAATAAACAAGCAATCAGCCATCAACTTCTTACAGTCCATCATATGCACATTTGGAGTCCCAAACAAAATCATAACCGATAATGGGACCCAATTCACAAGCTCTGCATTCCAAGGATATTGTGAAGATCTCGGCATTCAAGTCAGCTACGCTTCTGTAGCTCACCCGGCAAGCAATGGCCAAGCCGAGAGAGCAAATGCAGAAATCCTAAAAGGACTCAAGATGCGCACATATGAGCATCTAAAAAAACATGGAGCCAACTGGATTGAAGAGCTTCCGCCCACTCTTTGGGCCAACAGGACAACTCCAAACCGGTCAACTGGAGAGACACCCTTTTTCCTAGTGTATGGAGCTGAAGCAGTCCTTCCTCCAGAAATCACCCTGGGGTCGCTCCGGGTTCGAACCTTCAACGATGCCATGCAGGACTAGCTCCAGCGTGAAGACATTGACCTCCTTGAAGAGGGAAGGTGCCGAGCAGCTGTTCGGAATGCTCGATACTGCCAAGCTCTCCGGCGCTATCACCAAAGGCATGTTCATAGCTGACAGTTCAAGGAAAGCGATCTGGCGCTATGGAGAATATAGTCCAGAGAAGGGTTAAACAAACTCTCTCCCATCTGGGAAGGACCCTTCCGAGTGATTAAAGTATCCCGTCCCGGATGCGTTCTCTTGGCAACCGAGGATGGGACACCTCTCCCTAATCCTTGGAACATTGAGCACCTCCGTAAGTTTTACGCTTAATATAATGGAGGTGGGTCTGTAGTTACACGAGATGTATGTTATAGAGTCATTGTACGGAGTCGGGTAGCTCCTCCGGGAGAACTGTCGGACCTTCCCCGGAAGGTCCGGAGAGTTCAGACAACACTTGTCACAGTCTCAGAACTAAAAGTGTAGCTAGCTACCTTGGGTCAAACAAGAAGCAAAACACACTTAGCCTGGTTCCATACCCTTAGGTTCCGTACCCTAAGGGTGTACTTGTTTCCCCTGTACCCCGGACCTATAATGAAAGACATCTTTGTGTGAAAACAGACTCCATGTGCATTTACTTTGTACAAGCTCAATATTTTTTATTTTTCTCTTTCTTGTCTATAACAAAGTTGTGCGATTCTAAAGAATTTTTTAGATCGACTAATTCATGTACAACTCGAGTCGCATTGTTAATTCCTTCGGGTTTTCACGTTGTTGAATGGCTCACTTGCCTGAATGCCGCCAGCCAATCTAGGTCCGGAGTGTGCTATCGGCTTAGCCTGGTCCTGCACCCTAAGTACGCCACTCTACCTACACCCCGGCAGGCCGAAGTAAGGTGGGTCCTGAAAACAATTGGACCTGGAGAAAACAACTCAGTGCACTTGATTGTATGATGAGTTGCGCTCAGCCCAAAAATTTCTTACGAGAATAATAAGTCGCAACTGAGTTATAGATAGGAAACAAATTTTACAATTTTTCTTGACTTCAGTGTGCAGGAAAAATAAAGATCTCATGATGATGGTGAATTCAGACGGAGCTACTAAAGCTCTGACATTCCCTAGAAGGCTTGTAGTCGATGTTTTAAACATTGATAGCAAGCATCGCTGGAGCTACTCAGCTCCGGTAAAACCATGGGGCTAGCCGTCAAAATGAACAAAAGATGGTGGGAAGACCCCAGAGGACTAACTGTTGACATTCTATGTGTTGATGGAGACCACTGCTGGAGCTACTAAGCTCCGATGATGGTTAAGGCCGGAGCCCTTAAGCTCCGACAACCTCAGGGAGCCTTTACTACCGAAGACTTCGGACCTATGCACTACAAGTCTGAAGCACGCGAGTCTTCGACAACTGTTACATCCTCTTGGTACATGTGCACAATCAAATTGTGTACATCTACCAGGTGGCCAAGCGAGACAAAGGTGTCGAAGACAAAAAAATGAAATTCATAAAAAAAAACTTGTATTTCATTCATCTGGAGACAAGATATTACAAAATTGGAGAAAAAAAAGAGAAGATACAAGCGGGGGCTACAAAGAGATGGTCCTAGAACCTATGGAAGAACGAGGCGACCTTCTGGGCAACCTCAGAAACGCTGGCCTGGGCAGCTTCTCCCTCTCCGTCGATGGGACCTTGGAGCACCGGGTCCAGGGGGAATTGGGGGTCCCGGCTTGTGTAGCATAATAGAATAAATTCTGCGACACTCTTGGTCAGGGATTGTCCCTCGGTTTCCAGCTGGTCCGCAATGACATCGGCCCCCTTGGTGAGCTTGTTGCCTACCGAACTCAGCGCCTGCAACGCCTGGTCCAGCTCCGATTCTGGATCATCCGGACGCACGGGGCTAAAATCCATTAGCGTCAGCGCGTCATTGACTTTGCCACGAAGTCTCAAACTTGTTGGGACTCTGCAACCCTACAGCTTCGCATCTCCTCCAAGGATCTTCTGGCCGCCGCAAGCTCTAAGTTCTCCCGAGCAAGACGCTCCACCTCTTTGGCGTTCTGCTGAATCTTTTCAGCAACCTGCCTTTCGAGTTTACTAAGCTCTTCCTCCCGGAGGTGGATCTCATTCCGGCGGTTGACCAGGTCCTTCTCTCGACCCCGCACCTTCTTCTCCCTGACAGCAACGTCAGTTTCCCTCCTGTGGAGTTCCTGTCCTCGCTGCCAATCCTTCTTCTCCTCTTTCTCGCAGCGCTCATCTAATTTCTTGGTGCGCTCCTCGAGACTCTTGTCACCCAGAGTTAGCCTCTGAGTAAGCTCTTCTTCCATCTTCATGATGTCATCCCGCAGCTCCAGGAGTTTTTGCTCTTCATCCTCGAGCTTTCTCTCCCGCACCTCAAGAGCCTCCCGGCGCTTGACGAGACTGGCGTGGATGGCGTCGAGCCTCTCTTGGCAATCATCCGTTGCGCTATTAGCAGCTTTGGCCTGTTCGTAAATGGACCGGGACTGGTTCTCAAGGGATCACGTCATGCTTTCCCTCTCATCCAGTAGGTTTCCCAAGTACTCCAGGCAGATCTTCTCCTTCCTCACCCATTCCTTGTCATCAGCCAGCCTCGACTGCACCAGCTTGGTCTCGAATTGGAGCCAGTTGTGCCACCTCCTAAGAGTTTGACGCTCCTCCTCGAGAGCCTTGCTGTCGTAGTAAAAAGCCAGCTGAACCTGGCGAAGACTAGAGCAGACGTTGTCAATTGACAACGACAGAGGAATTGGATCCGGACCTGCCGGAGTCATCTTCGCCGGTTCCAGCGGGTTCTCCGTGACAAAAATTTGGTCCCACTCTACAAGAGCGGTTCCCTGAGCTTCTGCGGCACTAGGGCCGCCCTCCAGAATAGCCTCGACCGCCGTCAAGGGAGGTCCTGCCACAGAAGTTTCAACCTCCAGAGTTGGCTCCAAAGGTCCTGCCGCCTGGTCGTCAACGGATGGTCCCTCAAGCGAGTGGCCAGCAACTTCATCTCGGCACCCTGTCTCGGGCGCGGGCACCTTTGGTACGACCACCTCTGGGGTAGGTGTTAAAGGTTCGGCTGAAGCTGAAGCCACTTCCAGCTCCGACGCTGGCGCCTCCTCCACCACCGGCCTAGGTGTAGACGCTTCGACCATCATGGGCTCAGGCGCCGACACCTCTGCAGCGATTGGTTCAGGCACTAGAACCTCTCCGACGACCTGCTCTATCGCAGGAACTTCTGCAGCAACCGGCTCTACCATCGGAATTTCTTCGATAATTGACTCAGGTGCCGGAGCTTCATCAACCACCGGCTCTACCGCCGGGGCATCATCAAACACCGGCTCCACCGCTGGGGTTTCAACGACATCCGACTCAAAGGCCGGAGTAACATAAATCTCCGGTTCTGAAGCCGGAGCGTCCACCATTTCAGCGTCCAAACCCGGACCTTCAACCTCTGGGGCAGGTGCCGCTGGTACATCTTCATTCCTGTGGTCCGGCGCTACCACGGGAGCTTCTGGGGATGAGTCAAGGTCCAAGACCACGACAGCCGGCGCCGGAGATGTGGCAACTTCAGCTACTCCTTGGGGCGGCACTGAGATTGGAGCCGGAGCCTCCGCCTGCACAGCTTCAGATGTTGTGGCAGGAACAGGAGCTTCAGCCCCTCTCTTGCGTACCCTGTGAATGGAGGACAAGGACACTTAAAACGCAATTACAACACAAAACAACTAACTGAGGTAAAAAACAAAAATTACCTCAGAAGGTTTCTGCACCAGTTAGCATGGAACCTCTTCTCCGGATGCTTAGGACTGGACCCTGGTGCCACTGGCGTATCTGTTCCGGAAGGTTCCCCAGAGCTTGCCGCGACCGTCGGTGCTGCTTTGGTCGAGGTCCCCCTCGATCGGGAAGAACTTTCGCATCCAGAGCCTTCAGCCGGTCCTGGTACTGTAGCCACACGGCCGGAACTAGCACCTCCGGGGAGATACTGATGCTGGAGTGGATGCCGCCGTTGAAGACCTTCCCTTCCAGGGAGAAGGAGCCACTGGGGAAGGAGTAGGCCTGACGGACCTCCCATCAGAGTGATTCACCTTCCTTTTTCGGCTCGAGGGCTCGGCCAACTCTTTGCCCTTGCCCGCGACTTCAACTCTCTATTCCAGGACGGAACGGGGACCACCCTCAAAAGCTTCGGAGATCACCAACCTGGTGGTCGAACGCCTCTCAATGACACCAAGGTCATCAAGAACCGAAATTTTCTGCCAGAGCTCCCTGTTGAACTCTGCCTCCATGTTCAGAGGGAGGAAAGCTGCCCGCGGAGACAAGTAGTCGCACTCGACGTCGATGTTGTGCTAGAACTTCTTGAGGTGAAGCTCCAAGGTTGTGCCTTCCAGGTTGGACTTCAAACCGGTTTCGATCCGGTCATCGTTCATCACACTATTGAGGGCCCAAGCAAGCTTCTCCCTCTTCTTCAGCGGAGCCCACCTGTTGGCTAGGAAGTTGCAAAATACCGCCTGAGGGGTCACCCCTCCTTCCACGCATTGGCGGATCCTGGTCAGAGCAGGGTTGAAAGCGTCCGACAGCACCGGAACTTCACTCCAAGCTTCAGTGTCGACGTTGGGGAGGACTATGGGCAACTCCAGCCTGTCATGCTCCTCTGCCCTGATGACAATCCAATCCTTCTTCCAGTCGTCCCACTTACCAGAAGGGAACAACCGCAAGTACTTGTGCGGGCACTTCTTGCGCTTCACAAAGTAATAGAAGCCAAGGTACTCGTCACTCTTGTCGGTGGTGTGGATGGTGAAGAAGGTGCGGAAGAGCTCGACACAGGGAGGAATACCCACCCACATCTCGCAGAAGTGGACAAAGATCGACACCAAAAGAATGGAGTGGGGACCGAGGTGGTATAGTTGCAGACCATAGAAGTATAGCAACATCAAGAGAAAAGAAGAAAAGGGTGGGATTAGTCCCACCATGGAATACGCGGAGAAGTACACCATTTTGTCGGCATGCTCCTTCTCGAATGGAAGCTTGCCGGCGCGGACCTGGTGATTGAAGAAGTCACTGGACCACCCCATGAGGGCTCAAACCTTCTTCAAGTTGTCATCGGTCTTGAGTCGGCTCTCGCGGAGACCCAACTCCATCGCAGCACAAGCGGGGCTAGAGACGAAAAGCAAGCGAGGTTTGGAAGGTTTGAGCGCAAGATCGAATGAAGGCGTAAAGAACCCCCCAAACGGCGCCTGCTTTCCTTCTTAAGTAAGCCCCCACAACGCTTGGATGGAAACCGCAGAGGAGCCGACGTTACAAGTTAAAAACTTCACCCTGCCAATGACAAGAGGGCCCGGGGCCATCCCGACAATCAAGTCGAGGTCCTTACCCAGGCGAACGGTTGTCATCATGAAAGGCGGGAAACCCGAAGGCGGCGGCCTGACAAGGCGCGCGGAACCGATACGATTTTCGTATCGGGAACCGGCAACCTTCAATTGCGTGAGATCTGCACCCTAAGATCTCACCTGTCGCATCCAGGATATGCCACGCGGCGGTGGTTTAACTACGAACTACTGCCAACGGCACATCTGAAGATCCTTGAAGACACGACCCAAAAATCAAAGGATGGACCCACCTCTCGCAAAACAACTCCTTCCAAAAGGTCTCTCCCGGAGGTGGGCCCAGGGGGCCACTGTCGGTACCCTGCGTACCGTATACCCTTTGGGACTACAAAAAGACCAAAGAGACTTCACCTGACCGAGTTGAATACCTGCGAAGGCCCCACTTATCATACGGGACTGGACATGCCTCCCATCTATGGTTAGCTCCGGTACTGCCACGTGTACACTGCAGCTGGAGCTATACCCCACAAATGGGATAGCTTAGGGCTAAGCACTTGTACGGCACCCCCGGACCTAACCTCCGATAGAGGGAAGCTCCAGTACTGACACGTGTACATCTACACCGGACCTACCCGGAAGGATAGCTCCAGAGCTGCCATGTGTCCAAACCGTCGGACCTTCAACCTTGGCAATCAAGCTGGTGAACCCCCAGCGGCTCGGACCTCCAAGGGGCAATCAAAGACCTCATTAAGTGTCATTAATACCATATTAATGACACACGATTAGTAGGCCCTTAATACTAGTAACGACACTGTCAGGTCCCATTACCACACTATTAAGGGTAATTAATCTCATTGATTATGTATTAAACATTAGTAACCGCCGGGGCCACATGTCAGGCCAAGCTAACTGTGTAACGACCACTACTTGTACTATAAAAGGACTGGTCGATGGGAGACTCAGGCACACATTCTCTCACGCTCTCAGGCACATAAAGTCTCTGACTGAAAACTCCCGAGAAGCTCATAGATGCTCAATACAACAGCTACACACCCCGTGGAGTAGGGTATTACGCTCAGGCGGCCCGAACCACGTAAATCCTTGTGTCAATTCGCTATATTCTTCAAAATCTCTGCGCACCCAATACCGAACTATAAACTCCGCGAGCTACCAATGGTAGTATCGGGAGAATTGCCGGAAAAACACTCCGACAACGGGTGGTCTGAGCGGCGTCGGAACCGATTTGGACGACTTTGACGGAATTGTCGGTGTCACAACTTGGTTGCATGTGAGGTGCGGAGGTTGAGCCTCAATGACGAATGCTCGGAGGTTTCGGAGCTTGCTCCTTTCTGGATTCTTGTTCCTGCGCTGTAGCAAGTGCGTGAAGTTCTTCGAGAGCTGTCACTCCGGCGATGCGATCTCCATGGATCCGGAGAACACCAGCTGGTGTTGGCATCTTTAACACCAAGTAGCCATAATGAGCAGCAGCCATGAACTTGTATAAGCCTGGCCTGTCTAGAATGGCGTTGCAGGGTAAGTTGATCTGCGCCACATCGAAGACCAACTTCTTAGTGCGGTAATTCTCCCGGGTCCCAAAGGTCACCGGAAGAGTAATTGCACCAAGTGGGGTTATGGCCCCCATACCTACTCTGGAGAAAGGTCGGGAGGGGCGAAGGTCTGAAGGTCGGAGCTGAAGTTGGACGAAAGCTTCGAAGCTTATGAGGTTCAGCCCCAAACCTCTGTCCACCATTACATGGTGGAGTTGGATGTTGTTGATGGTCAGAGATACCATCAATGGGAGTTGGCCAGCTCCGATCATATTCCGAGGGTAGTCTGATGCATCGAAAGTGATGGCAGTATCCATCCACTTCCGGTGCGGCTCCGCCCTGACGGTGGGAGCTACTGAGGCCATGTCCTGCCGCATGGTCTTGAGGACACGGCAGGAAGTGATGTCGCACGAACCACCAAAGATGGTGTTCATGGTTTTCCGACATTCATTGTCGGAGACATCGGAATCGTCGTCGACGGAGGTGTAAACAACCTTCAAGACCTTTTTAGGGTCTTGAAAGCCTAACTCCTCTTCAGTCGGAGCTTCGTCGACTTTCTGTTTTCCTTCCCTTTGTCGGAAAGGAACTTCTTCCCAGTGCTTGTTTTAGCGCTCGGCAAGGTTCTGGACCCGGAGCTACGGCAGCTACAGCAGTAGGTGTGTCGGCTGACGCCTTTTTCTTGCTGTTGGACTTTTTCTTCTTTTTGCCACTCCCAGAGGTAGTGGCTTCACTCTTGGAGGATTTTTTATTATCCTCTGGAGGTGGTTTGGAGTGCATTTCACGGCCCTCCACAGCTTTGGCACATTTGTCTGCCAAGCTAAAGAGCTCCGTGACGCTGGTGATCTCCTTGATCGCCAGCTTCTCCAACATCTTCTTGTCTCGTACACCCTGTCTAAATGCCACAATAACAGAGGCACTGGAAATAGAAGGAATAGTGTTTCATACCTCGCAGAACCTCTGGATGAAGGAACGTAGGGATTCTCCCCCCTTTTGCATGATAGCAAAAAGGTCCAATTCGATGCCTGGTTGGGTGTATGAACTCTCGAAATTAGCGTTGAACTGTTGGCACAGTTCCACCCAACTGTTGATGGAGTTGGGCGGAAGGCTCATGAACTAGGACCTGGCGGTCCCAGTCAAAGCCACGGAGAAGTAATTGGCCATTACAGCCTCGTTATCTCCGGCCGCAAGGATTGCAGTGGAGTAAATCTGGAGAAACTCAGCGGGATTGACAGCCCCGTCAAATTTCACCGGCGGGTGAGGCCGGAATTTTTGTGGCCATCTGACCATGTGTAGGTGCATGGCTGGGGCAGAACAGCCTCCTCCTACTCCCTTGGGAGCAGGACTGTCTCGATCCTCTCGCCTTTCGCGAGCACGCTCGATATGGACGCAGTCGTCCTGTTGACAGTAACGACGATCAAGCTCCGCCCGGAGGTCATGAGTTGAAAGTCTGGTTACCGTATGGGTGCGTCGCACCCCGAAGGCAGCAACGTCACTTGTTGAGACGCAGCATGCCTCCTATTTTGGGAAGCGTGCAGACCAAGTCTGCCCGACATAGTCCGGTGCTGCGATGGGGCCCGCCCTAAGGGGGGAGGACCTTGGTTGCTGATACGATCAGTTGCTGCTGCAACCAAATGTTCCACATCAGCCCTCCACTGCTCCATTGCACCCTGAGATGCACCTGGAGGTGGTGGGCATTGGAGAAGAGCACGCGCTGCATGGAGCGCATGTTCAGGGTTGTTATTCGCCGATGCTGTGACCGACGCAGATGCCCCGTCCCGTTGTCCAGCTTCATTTGTCGGTGCGAACGGTGGCGGTGGAGGCATGATTCCTGCTGGAGCCGCGGCACCTGCTAGCTGCTGCACATTGGAGGGATTGCCTCCAGCAGGTTGCGCTGCAGGGTTGCCGTTGGACGATCCAGCTGCAGAGTTCACCATCTTTGAATCTCGGGCACTACCCCTACCTGGCGCGCCAACTGTCGGAGTGTTTTTTCGGCAATTCTCCCGATACTACCGTAGGTAGCTTGCGAAGTTTGTAGTTCGGTAGTGTGTGCACAGGGATTCAAAAGGCGATGGCAAATAGACACAAGTATTTACGTGGTTCGGGCCGCCTGAGCGTAATACCCTACTCCACGGGGTGTGTAGTTGTTTGTATTGGGCGACTGAGAGTTTCTATAGTCGAGAGAGCGTCTCGAGTGAGAGTCCAGAGAGAGTCCTTTTGTGTATCGTCGACCAGTCCTTTTATAGTACAAGGGTTGGTCGTTACACCGTTATCCTGGCCCGACATGTGGCCCTAGCAGTTACTGATGTTAATATGTAATTAATGAGGTTAATTATCCTTAATAGCGTGGTAACGGGACTTGACAGTGCCGTTACTGGTATTAAGGGCCTCACGATCATGTGTCATTAATATGGTATTAATGACACTTAATTAGGTCTTTAGGTCTTTGATTGCCCCTTGAAGGTCCGAGCTGTTGGGGGTTTACTCGTCTGATTGCTAAGGTTGAAGGTCTGGAGGTTTGGACACGTGGCAGCTTCGGAGCTTTCTGTCTGGTACAGGTAGGTCCGGTGTAGATGTACACGTGTCGGTACTGGAGCTTCCCTCTATCAGGGGTTAGGTCCGGGGGGTGTCGCACAAGTGTTTAGCTCGGAGCTATCCCATGTGTGGGATGTAGGTCCGGTTGCAGTATACACGTGGTAGCACCGGGACTAACCATAGATGGGAGGCAGTTCCGGTTCCGCATGACACGTGGGGCCTTCGCAGGTCTTTAGCTCAGACGGGTGAAGTTCCTTTGGTCTTTTTGTAGTCCCAAGGGGTATACAGTACGCAGAGTACCGACACCAGTGATTCCTGCAGTGCGATCCCCGTAGATCTGGAGAACGCCCGAAGGTGTCGGCATCTTCAACACCAGGTAGCCGTAGTGGGCAGCGGTCATGAACCTGTATAAAGCGTGCCTGCCCAGTATGGCCTTGAATGGTAAACTGATATGTGCCACGTCAAAAACCAGTTTCTTGGTTCTGTAATTCTCCGGAGTCCTAAAGGTCATTGGGAGTGTGACGGAGACGAGTGGGTAATGGCCCCTGGACCTACCCCAGAAAAAGTTCGAGAGGGGCGAAGGTTCGGAGGTCGGATCTGGAGATTGACGAAGGCTTCAAAGCTTATTAGGTTCAATCCTACACCTCCGTCCACCATTACATGGTGGAGTTGGATATTGTTAATGGTCAGAGATACCATCAAGAGTTGGCCAGCTCCGATCATGTTACTAGGGCAGTCTGAAGTGTCAAAAATGATGGGAGTGTCCATCCATTTCCGATGAGGCTCCGCCCTGGCGGTAGGAGCTGCAGCAGCCATGTCCCGCCGCATTGTCTTGAGGATGCGGCGAGAGGTGATGTCCCAAGAACCACCATAAATGGTGTTTAGGGTCTTCCGACGCTCGTTATCAGATACGTCGGAGTCGTCATCGACGGTGTTGTAGACAGCCTTCAGAACCTTCTTGGGGTCCTGAAATCCTAACTCTTCTTCAGTCGGAGCTTCGTCGACTTTTTGTTTTCCTTCCCGCTGGCGGAAAGGAGCTTCTTCTTGGCGCTTGTTGTAGCGCTCGACAAGGTTCCGAACCTCTTGGCATTCTTCCAGATTGTGTTTGTCCGTCTTATGGATCGGATACCACATCTTGGAACTATTGTCGCCTTTTGACGAAGGACGAGGTCGTTTCTCGGGCGTGGCCCACGGCCACTCGGAGCTGCTGTAGACGCAACAGTTGGTGCGCCGGCCGACGGCTTCTTCTTGCCGTTGGACTTCTTTTTCTTTTTGCCACTTCTGGAAGTAGTGGCTTCAGTCTTGGAAGATTTCTTGTTAGCCTCCGGAGGGGGTTTGGAGTGCATCTCACGTCCCTGCGTAGCTTTAGCACATTTATCTGCTAAGCTGAAGAGTTCCGTAACACTGGGAACTTCTTTGTCGCCAACTTCTCCAACATCTTTTTGTCTTGAACGCCCTGTCTGAATGCAACAATAATAGAAGCGCTTGAGATTGAGGGGATGGTATTGCATACTTGAGAAAACTGCTGGATAAAGGATTGTAGTGATTCCCCCATTGTTTTCTTCACAGCAAACAAGACCAGTTCAGTCCCGGGCTGGGTTTAAGAACTCCCAAAGTTAGCAGTGAACTATTGGCATAGTTCCTCCCAACTATTGATGGAGTCGGGTGGAAGACTCATGAATCAGGACCTTGCAGTCCCAGTCAGAGCCACTGGGAAGTAGTTGGCCATCACAGCCTCATTGCCTCCCGCTGCAAGTATAGCAGTGGAGTAAATTTGAAGAAACTCAGCAGGGTTTACAGTCCCGTCGAATTTCTCCAGCAAATGAGGCCGGAACTTCTGTGGCCATCTGACCATGCGTAAATGCATGGCCAAGGCAGAATAGCCTCCCCCTACTCCCTGAGGAGCAGGGTTGTCCCGAGCCTCTCGCCTCTCACGAGCACGCTCGATATGGATGCGGTTGTCCTGCTGTCGATAACGGTGATCAAGTTCCAACTGCAGGTCGTGAGTCGGAATCCTGGTGATGGTGTGGGTGCGTTGTGCCCCGGAAGGCAGCAAAGTCACCTGCTGGGATGCAGCACGCCGTCGATGCTGTGACACGTGAGGACCAAGTCTTCCAGACAAGGTCCTACGTTGAGCTATTGTCTGCCCCGAAGGGGGGCGACCTTGGTTGCTGATGGCATCGGTTGCGGCTACAACCAGATGATGTAAATCAGCACGCCACTGCTCTATCGCACCCTGAGGTGCTCCAGGCGCTGGTGGGCGCTCCAACAGAGTTCGCACAGCAATTAGCGCATTCTCTAGGTTGTTATTTCTCTATGTTGTGACCGACACAAGTACCCCATCCTGCTGTCCAGCATTGTTTGCTTGGGCAGATGGTGGTGGTGGTGGCATGACACCCGCCGAGACAATGACGCCTGTTGGTTGTTGCCTGTTGGAGGGATTGCCTCCAGCAAGGTGTTCAGTGTGGTTGCCGTTGGAAGATCTTGCGATGGAGTTCACCATCTTGCGATCTCGAGCCCTCCCCCTACGTGGCACGTGAAAATGTCGAAGTGACTAAATGACACTTCCCTCCGGTACTACTAAATGTAGCCCGCGGAGGTTCTTGTATTGGTTTGGGCACGCAGTGATCGGGAACAAGATGATGACACAGGTGATTTACGTGGTTCGGGCCGCCTGAGCGTAATACCCTACTCCATGGGGTTTGTGTTGTTGTATAGAGTAGCACTAGTATGCGTGTGAGCTTGGATCAGATTGAGTATCTCTGTATCATGCGGCGCAATCCTTTTATAGTCCAAAGACCGACCGTTACAATGTTTGCCCGTCCCGACATGTGGCCCTGGCGTATTTAATAGCCTAATACACTGTCTATGAGCATTAAGTGTGGTTAATAGTGTGATAACATGCCTTAATGGTTGTGTTACCCCTATTGACAATACACTGATCGTGTGTCATTAATATAGCATTAATGACACGTAATCAGGTCTTATAACTGCCGCTTTAACTGTCTCTTGAATGTCCGTACTGTTGGAGATCCGCCGGTGTACCCGTTGGCGGTGTAGGTGCGGAGGCTCCACACGTGGCAGTTCCGGAGCTTCCCCTTGCGGGGAGATAGGTCCGGAACTGGCATACACATGGCGGCACTGGAGCTTCCCTCTACGGGGGGTTAGGTCCGGGGTCATAATCCATGTGTCAACGTCGTAGCTTCCCTATGTTGGAAGTTCAGCTCCGGTCTTATATTATACGTGGCAGTCCCAGAGCTATCATAAGAGGGAGGAAGGTCCGTTGCCGTGTGACATGTGGGGCCTGAGGGAGCCTTCAACTCGGATAGGTGGACTTCTCTTGCACTTCTTGCAGTATCATGAGGTACCTGGTACACAGGGTACCGACAGATACCTTGATGTTACTGGTAAGCCGCTACGCCCTGGCATACCTGGCAACATATTCCTGCATGAAATAAACAAAGCCGGGTTAGAAGATTACAAAATGAGGTACTCCAACTCACAAAGTTCTCCTATAGCTGGATTCCCCGGAACCACAAGAATTCTTATAATGGGATTCCAACGGTTGAAACCGGAGAAGAGCTAGTGAGGGAGATGCAGGAGGAGGGGGGCTTAGGGAGCGAGACCTGTACCAACTTGTTCAGTTTATCTTTCGAGAAGGACATGTAGACACCAATCTTATCTTCCATTGGAGGGGGTTTCTCCACCGTGTGATAACTTTGTCAACAACCTTCTTCACGATGGTTTTATGAGCCTCTCTACTCAACCAAACCTATTTCCATGTCAGCTTAAGAGCTTCCTTCGTGAAGTCAATGAGTGTTATTTTAAACATCTTCAGAGCCTTGGGATCGTTGCTCTGCTTGTCCTCAACAGCTCGAACAGTCGAGGCACCTGAACGAAGTTGGTTTTTGTCTAAAGGGCGGGAAGGATTGAAGGAACACAACAAAAATCTCAAGCACTCAATGCAATCAGCCTAAATACCCCCAATATCCAGAGAAGACAGCAACACAATGGAACTAAAGTTAAAATACCATTTATTCCAAAACATGTGTGTCACACATGTAAAATGCAAGCCCAGAAGATATTATTCTAAAAGACATTCGCAGGCAGGTCAAAAGGTTCAGTTCAATCAAAACCCTAAATAACTGACACCACAGATGATACGGTCGACGAAACCACACGGCTAGTGTTGGGAATTGGGTCAGGACAAATTTAGTCATCCCGAAGCATGACAAGGCAGCCAAGTGAAGGCAAGTGAAAGTGTGCCAAGTGAAAGCAATGTAGTGTTGTGCAAGTGTTGCATGTGAGAAAGTGTGCCAAGTGAACGCAACTATGTTAGTGTGAGTGTCCAGTGAGCAGTGCTCTTCAGTGTGTATCTTTTGTGTGTTTTTAGTGTATAAGGCTATCCGCACTAGTTTACTCTAAAACATACTCTATACACTATTATCCTTATACTTTTACAATATTTTCTCTAAATTTTTATATATCCAGTATGTTTTACAGTATACCACTGCGGACAGTCTAAGCTGGACCAACAAATCCAACTCAACACAGTGGAGCAAGGAGCCCAATACCCATGGGCTGTTGTTGTGCATTATGGGCCTTGTCTGAACAAAAGACATTCTAAATCCTCTTCAGAAATAGAGGGAAAAAATTAGAAGGTATTTAACCTCTTGCAAATTTTCTCCAAAGATCATGTGTTATTTCTAGCTAGGTGTTGTAACGTGTGGTTTGAAAGTCTCCACTCTCCATCAACCTTCATACCCTGAAAATAAGTACGAGTGCCAACGAATGTTCAGAGGAACGACTGAACGAGGAACTCTGTACTGAACACTGAACTAAGCATAGCCCCAGGACCTAGTGCTGGAGAAGGCTGGCAGGCACGTTACCTGCTTTTAGGGCCAGCTCGGGACAATTTTCCATTCCCAACATCTCAAGAAACCTAGCCTAGCACCGGGGGTAGCATGCGCATGCATGGAGTCCATCTCCAGAACTTTCAGTTCATCGTCACGCGTGAACACCACTCCAGGTATGCACTTCTGCAGGCTGCATGCAGCGAGCAACATGGCGTCCCGCCATGGAAACTTTCAGCGTCATGGTTGGCACATGCCCTTTCATCCAGGAAGATGGAGAACGTGACCTCTGTCACCTGCAAATCGGGTTCTTTCTGCAACCCATCTTGGTGTAGGCATGTCCTTGGATCCGATCGTCTCGTTGGATTGAGTCTAAATTGATGCTTATACTCCTAAGTAAACATGTTCCATTTTTTCCCCTTTTTTGGAACACCGGCAGTTCAGCACGTTGCTGAACATGGACATGTGCAGTAGGCATGCAGCGCTAGCTACTCCCTCTTTCCCACAATAATTGTCGTTTTAGACAAGAATTTTAGTTCAAAATGAACTAAAAATTTTGTCCAAAACGACAATTATTGTGGGAAGGAGGGAGTAGTAGCTAGCAGTACGTTAGAACTGACGGCCAGTTTACACGTGTTCTCTGTTAGGACAATAACACAGTGAAAAGCGTAGAAGAGATCGCGAAGAGCATAATAATCATCGTTGTGTTTGTGAGTGATGAACAGATCTCATCGCAAGTGACAACGCACTTGCAGTTGCAGCCCATGTGATGCTGCCCGCATGTCTCTTCGCCCACATGGTTTCAGCCTCTCCTCGCACACCGAACTGAACGAGTCGATGAAGAGATGAACAATGCCTTGCATGCCCTTGCCTCAAGTCACTATCATGCATGCTGGCCCAAAAGGAACGCAAGGACTTGTCCACTCTGCCCTCTCTTGATTCCTCATCTGCTCAACACAAGTCTAGCTAGTAAGCGTAATGTTCAGAGTTATTAACTTTTACCTTAACACTAAACATCACATGTTGAGAAGGGCCCCGTTGAGAGCTGTTCTGTTAGGATGTCAGTGAGTGTAATGTTCAGCACTCGCAGTTGCAGGGACACAGAGGACGCAGGCGATGTCACAAGCAAAGATTAATTCAGACATGTCGAGAGGACAGCACAAGCACAGCAGTTGTCTGGCGCCAAAAAACTGATTTAAAACTGCCAATAATTTTAATTCTGTAGAGAACGCGCGCGCGCCGCGCCTGAAAGAGAGAGAGAGAGACAGATAGCAATGGAATCTACAGTGAAGTGAGTTGAGTGCCGACAGATAGTCCACTGACGACAGCTGAGCTGTGTGTACTCCCAACGTAGTAGTATAAGCAGAACAGTACGCGTGGTGCCTATCTGGTAGTATTCCGTACTAGTAGTAGGCAGTAGCTAGCTCCTGGTAGCTGTTCTCGATGATGACCTCACTCTCACACAGCCCCACGTCGATCTGTGCTAGATTATGCGTTGTGTTTGCTCCCACGCAGTTCGGTCTCCAAGAACACCAGGCAAGTTAATTTTTTTGCTGATGAATTCAGGCAGCAGCAACAAACTGATCGACAAGGTAACGGTAACAAAGTTCAGCGGTAACTAAAGATTGTTTAGTGGTAAATATCCTTGCAAGCGGGGGAGAAAACAGTTTTTAACATGTAGTAGTAACTCATCGGTGCTGGTGCCTGCCTTGGAATTCAGAGCGTTGTGTTTCACAGGTAACCTATGGTGAGCCAGGCCAAAACTGTGGTGTGGTGTGGCCACCGTACCACCTGCAGACTTGACTAGGATTTCAAGGTTGCTTCAGTGCGTGCCCACATTGTCTGGCTGGGTCCTCTCGTGGCTCAGCAGCCTGAACATGCCTGCCTTGGAGATGAGGTCCACAGCCAAAAGTAACTCACATGACTCGCTTAGGTTTACTATACTGGGTGTTAAGATTTTCACAGCACAACTAAGTAACTGATCAAAGGAAAATCAACTCTGAAGAATGTCTCGTTTCTGAACTTTTCTTTCTAGCTAGCTGCCATGATATTGCTTTCCTACTTGCAGCTGTTTTACCAATATTTGTTGTTTTTAAACACTTGCAGTCACTGATTCATGTAATCCAGAGTTTTCAGCGAATTCAGTAACTTTTGTAATCCAGAGTAATTTTTGTTGTTCTGCTTTATACCATGCATGACTTGCCTAGGCATTCGGATCCTCCTTTTAATAATTAAAAAAGAAGTCGACGATAAAGTTGCAGGTTTAAACATGCATTTTATATCCTCGCCAATCAAGGGAATCCGACCTCGATTAGCTGTATCCAGTTGCAGCAGGCTTGAACACCATATCCTACTCGCTTGCTTATTCATCCTGTCTTAGTTAAACCACGGCATTAGGTCAGATTACATCACTCACAGTCGCATCATGCATTTCCAGTTACCAAGGTGTGTCTCAAATCACCCAAAACCGCACTAGTCAAATGCGTCAGTCACTATCCCCATCAACACTAACCAACCACTGCTCGTTGCTACTCCCCTATGAGGAAGAACATAATCTATCTAGAGTTGCAGTAGTGTAGTGGACTGTGGACCAGTCCAGCAGCCACCGATACTGGCATGGACCACCCACTCACTACTACCAGCATGCATGCAGCTGCACGTTGCATCCGATCCGGCTAGTGTGAGTGAGGCCAAGCGAATGCGCGATATAATCTTGTTGCTGTACTCGGAGCTGCAGGAGCAGATGCCATGCCCCCATGTGATGTGGGAGCCTCCCGGCTCTGTTGTTGTGAGCAATGCTTGCATGTATGTTTGTGTGATTTAATGGACATGCCTGGAGATCAACAGCACGGGCCATGCATGCAAACAGCTTCTTCTAATTCCTTCTCCAAAACAGCAGGCAGATGAACAACAAAACAGGCATATCGATGAACCTTGTTGGTGATTTTGTTCAGCTCGTGTTTCAGATGATACGGCCATAGCTAGACAGTGTTCCAAACAGTACTGATTTGCGCGAATCATGCAACCATAACACGATTAACCTAGCTTAGGATGCATTGCAGTATTTCTGCTACTGTTGCATCAACAACGACGGAAGGCCAGTGCCCCAACTCTGAGACTTGCACTACTACAAAAATATTTTTACAAACGCTTCTATATTTTTTTTACAGACAGACCATTAAAAGTGCCGTCTGTGATGTCAGATGAGTTAATAACCGCCTGTGATAATAGAATATCACAGGTGGTCCGTAACAAACAACCGCCTGTGAAAATATAATGATTTTCACAGGCGGTCTGTAACATAAAAACCGCCTGTGATAATGATGGCTCCTCATTGGTCCGCTGCTTCATCCCACGGATCACTCTTGGACTTCGTATCTCCGCTGTCCGCTGCTTATTGATCCAACGACTCAGTTTAGAAGCCGCACGATAGATGTGTCTATAACAGCAGCAGCCACGGTTCAGTCCGTGATCCTCCGTCAGCCTCCCAAGGTACGGCTTCCGGCGGCATCTCCCAAGGCGCGGCTGCCGGCGGCCTCTATCAAGGCGCGACTAAGGCGCGACTTCGGTTGCTCCAGACCTCGGCGGCTCCGGCGCGGCCTCCCGACGAGTGCGAGCCCTGCCGACGCGAGCATGGGCGCGGATCTGGCACAGTCCATCTCAGGCCCCCGGCGGCGCGGCTGCCGGCGACCTCTCTCAAGGCGCGACTAAGGCACGACTTCGGTTGCTCCGGACCTCGACGGCTCCAGCGTGGCCTCCCGACGAGCGTGAGCCCTGTCGACGCGAGCACGGACGCGGATCTGGCGCAGTCTACCTCGGGCTCCGCTGCCGCTCCGGCGCGCCTCCCGGCGAGCGCGCGCCCTGCCGGCGTGAGCGTGGGCACAGATCCGGCGCGGTCTACCTCGGGCACCCGGTGGCGCGGTCTACCTCGGGCTCTCGACGGCACGGCTCCTCTGGCTCCAAGCGGCACGACCTCGTCGGGCTTCGGGCGGCACGGCTCCTCCGGCTCTCAGCGGTGCGACCTCCTTCGACACTTGGCGGCGCTCTTTCGGCTCCCGGCAACGCGGCGACCTCCAGGCGGCGCGGCCTCTTCTGACTCCCGGCGGCACATGTGAATTTTTTTTGTTTCACTAGCCATTTTCACAGACGGTTTTTAATTAAAAACCGCCTGTGAAAATGTATTTTCACAGGCGGTTCTTAATTAAAAACCGTCTGTGAAAATCTCTTTTCACAGGCGGTTTTTTATTACCGACCGCCTGTGAAAATGCATTTTCACATGCGGTTTTTTATTAAAAACCGTCTGTGAAAATGTAGTTTCACAGGCGGATTATGCCACCGTCTGTGTTAATCGATCATTTTCACAGGCTCTTCATTACAGGCGGTTTTTAAAACCGTATGCGATGATATGTTTAGAACCGCCTGCATTTTGTAGTAGTGTTGACATCGAGGAACTGTAAAAGAAGACATGTTGTACGTATCACCTGACTCCATGTCTCCATGACCAATTGCAAGGTGGTACGGTCCTCCGTTACTGAACGACCTCAATCAGAAGCAGCGTCTCTGCAGGCAACGACTGCTGCTCCAATGAGTGTGAAAGGACCATGGATTTCACTCACCTCTGCCTGAAAGATGAGCACCAGCACGCCCTAGCTATTTACCTGTTCGTGCACACGCTAGTAGGAGTACTAGAACACACAGCAAAAAAAAAAGGTTCCTGCTACTGCTTGCTCCATTAACTACTACTGATGCAGCCACATGGATGATGACCGCTCCCTCTCATCACTCCCTGGATTCTCCTTTGATTGTTGCAGTGGGGAAAGATACTCCAATCACTTGACCTGCTGAAGCTGGGTTCATCGGCTACCGACGACTCTGACATGGCATGACCATGACCATCGCGGGGTGGGGGCCCTTTCAAGAGAGATGAGTGATGTCATCATTCATGGGCTCTCTGGATACATCTCTGAAACCTGAATAAGACCATCCGCAGTGGTACGCTGTAAAGCATACTGGATACACTGTTTCGTAGTGTAATTTAGAGTACGTGCTGTAAAAGCTGAAGGAGAATAGTGTATAGAGTATGCTTTAGAGTATGCTGGTGCGGATGGTCTAATGGCGCTAGCAGCAGCGTGTTGCTTATGGCTGCTACCTATTGGACGTCGTCACAGGAGCTAGCAAGCCACTACTACTCAGTTGCAGAACGTGGTGGTCCAACTAACACCAGGCTTTTCGTGAATAAAAATAGGAAAAAAAATCTGTACATTAAAATATGTGGGGGCAGATTAACTTTTGTAGCCAATAAACAAATCCCGGTACAGTGGCTACTTAATTATTGTTGTAAACAGATGGTCCATCCTACATGTAGATCATCATCAGATATTGAAATGTCTGGAAGGAATACTGAGGAATGTTATGGACGCCAATTTTGTTAGCTAGCATAACAAGTAATTACATCCAATGGTTACATCTGTAGCTAGATTAACACCAGTGCATCTCTAGGTAGATCACTAGCTAGGCTAGATCAGGACATCATATCTCGCTCTCTGCATTGCATACCACTGGTGGAGCAACTATGCTCCACTCAAGAACATGCCACGTGCTTATGTCACTGGTGCCAACAGTCAAAATATCATATCATATCATAGAACGGTATGATGCCCCTGCTCTCCAATGCATAGCAGAATGGAAGGAGAGACGGGGAAAAAAACAATGCATATCCGAAATACTAGGAGCTAAGCGTATTTGTACTCTATACTTACTTTGAAAAGTCCAAATTATTTATACTCTGTAGGCATGATTCAGTTATAAATACACACGTATGTGTTTCCAAAATTTTCTAGGCATGATCCTCTAGAACAGCTTAGCCTATCTGCATCAGCGCCCTCTAAAACATACTCTATACACTACTCTTCTTCTACTTTTACAGTATGTACTCCAAATTATACTACAAAATAGTGTATCTAATATGATTTACAGTGTACCACTGCGGACGATCTTAGCCCAGGATCCAATCTTTGGCTGCTTGCTGAGTGGTGAAGACATGGAAAGCTGCTCCCATGCATGATGGTAAAGAAGTGAGAAAAGATGGCAGAGTTGAGCTAGCTGTTCTCTCGCGCGCATAGATGCGAGTAGCCTACCCTCTGACGACTCTGACTGCATGCCATTGCCATCCCGTATAGGAATCACAAGTTCCATGCTCGCCATGATTGAAGCACGCCTCCCGATGACAGCCCGAGCTACCGGACAATGAATATCGCCGGAGGCCTCGGTCTTTGGCCGGTGGTTACGTGATAGGTGTAGGTTAATTACAGGGCCGTTATTGTATACTGATTGTCACCGATCTTCAAGAGATAAAATAGTCTGGTTTGTGTATGTGCAGGGCACATGGATGATGGACGGGAGAGGCGTTGTTATATATCAGTACGTGGTCGTCACGCATATCACACTGGGTCTTCCGAGCGAGAAGCGATGTGCTGAACGATTGACCTGTCAGTTCGTTTGTTGCTGTCTCTCCTTGAGAATGTTTTGGCCGAACTTGTTCGGGGCATGATTATTGCAATCCGTGAAGAATGCAACCGGCCGTAGCTTTTCTCTGATGAAGCCATATATAAAGCATGCTGGCTGATCGATGCAAAATGCACTCTGGTTACGCTACAGTATTATCATCAACCACTAACGACGACCCTGCCCATTCCACTAATTAATTAAAGTACCACTATTGTATAATGGAGCTGTCCCTCGCTGTCTGTACGACAGGCTCGGCACGTGTGCATGTGACCGTGTCAAGGGAGAGGTGAGGTGAGGTGAGGCGAGAGATCTGAGGTGAATGAATATGGCCATGGCCATATGGCCATGGATGGTGGCTTTACAAAAGGGTGGCAAGAGCTGTCGTTGCTTTTGCCATGGCTCGTGCACACTGCGTGAGCCATGCATGGCTTTTAATCTCTGGAGGAGCGAGAGACGGATTACGCATGGGGCGTCGTCTAAGGATGTGTGTGAGGTGTGCGATGGGACACTCGACGAATGAAGGGGGGGGGGGGGGGGGGGGGGGTCGATGAGATCGAAGGAGGGAGATGCCAAGACGATCGTGTGGGTTACACTTACACGTGGGCGATCGAGTGCATCACTCATGATTGATCAGATTTGCTAGCTAGAACAGTTCATCGGCGCAGGTGATTCACCAATTATGCAAGGGGTCAATAGCAACGAGCCAATACACTTGAGCGTCAATGACGATATGCTGCCTGCCTGCATGTGCAAAACTGGCGTAGAGGGATCGAGACGAGGAAATCATGGCGTTTCCTTCCAAGTTGAGATGATGATCCAGACGCCGACATGCATGATTCCCATCCTACCGCTACGTACTACTTACACTCGGGCCCGTTCTGCATTTGCGTGCAAAGGATAAAAAGGTTTAGCCAACATCACCACATGCAACGCGCGAGAAAGCAACTAGTCGTACGTAGATTCGGGGTCCATTCATTCATCGACTTTTCTTCGTCCATTGTCTTGGTTCATGTTAGATGCCACCTCGTGATAAAGGTGGTGGCCTCGGCACTTGAAAACTATAGGAAAGCCTGCTGTGTGCCTAGTATATGTTGCTTTGCTTTGCTTGCATGAAACATGCAAAGGTGGGGTTCGTGGCAGCTAGCTACTTACACATGTAGTAGCGCCTTTGCATGAAACCGCTGCGAACAGTTGTATCTCTGAAACCCGGCGGGGTCGATGGATGGAGGGGGCCAAAGGAATGTCGGCGAATGAAGCCGTGGGCGGGAACGGCGGTGTCGGTGGTTGGATCGAGAAGGGTGATGATGGCGGGAGCAGAACTTGTGGGTCGGCAATGGCGCGGCGGCATCGAGAAGCAGGGTGATGGCGGGGGCGGACCTTGTGGGTCGGCTATGGCGGCATCGGGAAGGGTGATGGCCGGAGCAGACCTTGTTGGTCGGCAACAGCGCAGGTGGAAACATCGAGAAGGATGATGGCGGGAGCAGAACTTGTGGGTCGGCAATGGCGAGGTGGCGCCAACGCGAGGCAAGACCGACCCCATTGAAAAGGAAAATGGAGGTGGACCACGCCCATGGCCCATCCATCGCCGTGCGTGGGCGCGCCGGGGGATGTCCCCGCCCGGATCTCGACGACCGGGTGGATCGGATAAGCTCGGAGGAGGGAGGAGAATCAAATCTCGCCTGCGTGCACGCACGCGCCGGGTCCATGCGTGCCGGAATGGTTGCGCATGAATGCGCTGCCGGCTGCCGGCCGGGGCTCCGTTTCATAAGTTTTTTTCCCGCGGTTTTTCAAATCTCGTACGCGGCAATGGTCCCGGCGCCCACGTACTCCACATCTCATGGACCATCATGCTCGTCGTCGTGTCTGTACGCGAGAGGCATGACGGGACGAAGCCGACGTCCGGGCGGGCTCGCGGCTCAGTCGACCGCGCGCTTTCGACACGGCCACGCCGCTGGGATGAGGCGGTCACGTGGTCGATCGGGCGCCTGGTTGGAGCTGGCGCAGTGGGCAGCTAGGGGGGCACCAGCCCACGTGAGCACAGCTAATCTCGCGTTCAGTATTATTCTGTCCTCGCATACATAATCGATCTAGTGACGCTACAAATCGTTTATTAGCACTAGTATTCCATTCCATTATATTCCTAACAAAATCTCTCCTTATTACACGACCAGTAGGAGCTTCAACTCCATGCATCTCACCCAATGCATTGGGTGCTGTCGAAGTGTGCGATCGACACTTCTCCTGCTACTACTAGATCGTAGGCCGCGGAGGTTCTCGATTGGTTGGGGCGCGAGTGAGATTTGGACAAGATGATGACACCAGGGATTTTACGTAGTTCGAGCCGCCTAAGTGTAATATCCTATTCCACGGATTGTGTGTTGAATGTCTGAGTCTATATGGCTCTTGTGAGCGTATGAGCTTGGTTGGCTCTGAATCGTGCGGATCAACTCTTTTATAGTCTAAGGGTTGGCCGTTACATCACTTGCCTAGCCCGACATGTGGCCCTGGCGTAGTTAATGGCCTAATACACGATCTACATGTATTAAGCATAATTAATCGGGTGATAACGCGCCTTAGTGACGGCATTACCTCTATTAACAGTCCACTGATCGTGTGTCAATAATATAGCATTAATGACACTTAATCAGGTCTTGTAACTGTCACTTTAACCGTCGCCTGAAAGTCCGAGCCGTTGAAGATCTTTCAGCCTTCTGTTGAAGTCCTAGCTCCGGAGGTTCGACACGTGATGGCTCCGGAGCTTCCCATCCCGGGGAGGTAGGTCCGGAGCCATTCTACACGTGGCAGCACCGGAGTTTCCATGTACTGGGGGTTAGGTCCGGGGTCACTGGACACGTGGCAAGACCGGAGCTTCCCAATGGAGGGAGTTAGGTCCGGCCTTATGTTACACGTGTCAGTTTTGGAGCTACCCAAACGAGGGAGGCGGGTCTTCAGAGGCCCTCAACTTGAAAGGGTGGAACTTCTTAGCTTTTCTTGCGGTATCATGGGGTACCCGGTACGCAAGGTACCAATAGTGGCCCCTGGGCCCACCTCCGGGAGAAACCCTTTGGGTTAATTTATTCTACCGGAGGTGGGGTCATTTTTTATTCCCGCGCTACGACTTCAAAGGTCTTCTGATGTGCCATTGGGGTGATGATTCGTGGTTAAACCATTGCCGCGTGGCTTCTTTTGAATGCGACAGGTGAGATCCTCGCGTGCGGATCTCACGCAATTGAAGGTCGTCGGTTCCCAATGCAAAAACCGTATCAATTCCGCGCACCTTGTGACGACGCCGCCCTCGAGCTTCCAACCTCCCATCATGACAACGGTTCACCTGGGGTAATAACTTTGATGTTTCCGCCAAAGTGGACCCGGGCCCATTTGTCATTGGTAGGGTAGATTTTTGAAAATGTGATCTTGGTCCCATTGCAGTTTCCATCCAAGCGTTGCGGAGGCTTACTTAAGAAGGAAAGTCTGCACGGTTTGAGGACTCTTTACGCTTTCAATCATACTTGCGCTCAGAGTCTTCCAACCTTCGTGTAGCTTTCTCTCCTTTCGCTCCACTTTGTCGCGATGGAGTTGGGTCTTCCCCGCAGCAGGATCAAGACCAAGAAAGATATGTCGAAGGTCCAGACTTACATGGCGTCGTCCAGTGATTCCTTCAACCGCGACATCCGCTTCAGCAAGCTCCCCTTCAAGAAGGAGCGTACCGGAGATATGGTGTACTTCTCAGCGTACGCCATGGTGGGTCTAATCCCACCTTTTCAACCTTCTTCTTGATGCTTCTAGACCTCTATGGTCTCCTGCTGCATCACCTCGGTCCCCACTCCCTCTTGCTAGTGGTGACTTTCGTCCACTTTTGAGAGATATGGGTGGGCGTTCCTCCTTACGTTGAGCTATTTCGGACCTTCTTCACGGTCCACACCACCGGAAAGGGGACAGAGCTGATCGGCTTCTACTACTTCATGAAGCAGAAAAACTGCCCCTTCAAGTACTTAAGGTCCTTCCCCTCTGGCAAGTGGAATGATTGGAAGAAGGATTGGGTGATAATCACTGTGAAGAAGCACGAGAGGCTGGAGCTGTCCCAGGGTCTTCCCAACGTCGACACTGACGCGTGGAACACAGTTCCGGAGCTGTCAGATCCGTACAAGCCCATCCTGGAAAGGATCAAAGAATGCATCGAGGGTGGAGTGACCCCTCAAATGTTCTTCGACAATTTCTTAGTGAACAGGTGAACTCTGCTGAAGACAAGTGAGTGGCACGTGTGGGCTTTCAATAATGTGATGGATCACAACCGGATTGAAACCGGTTTGAATTTCATTCTAGATGATGAAAACTTGAAGCTCCATCTAAAGAAGTTCCAGAATGGTGCTATCTCCCCCGACGACTTGGCTCCACCGGCTGCTCTCTTGCCTCTGAACATGATTCCAGATATTAGTAGGGAGCTCCGGAGAAGAATGCCAGTATTAGACGACCTCGGCATGGTGGAGAGGAGATCAACCTCTGGGCTATCAATCCCTGGGGCTTCTGAAAGGGTGCCCCCCGCTGCCCCAATACAGAAAGTGGATGATGCTGGCAAGGGTAAGGGCAAGGAGCTGGCCGAATCTTCCAGCCGGGAGAGGAAGTTAAGGCATGTTGACAGAAGCCCCATCGAGTCAACTCCAACTTCAACAGCCCCTTCTCCCTCGCGGAGGAGATCTTCGGTGGCCACGCCTGCTTCGGTGTCGACGCCCTCGAGGGACTCAAGCTTCGGCAGGTCAACTCCGGCTCTAGTGCTGACTGTGGGCTCCGGATCCGGAGGTCCTTCCCAGCCAAGAGAGGTTCCGGCTGAGAAGACTCCAGCTATTGCAGGTGGCTCCCAACCAAGGTACGAGGTTATTGTCTCACCAAGTTTGGTGGGCTCTGACTCCGGGCCTAAGAGGAAGAGATTATGCGACAGATAGAGCGGTAGCATCCCCAGTTAAGCATCATCAACTCACCTTGAAGTGCTAATCTTGTTTTTATTATATCTTTAATCTTCTCGAAATTTTGTTTCCAGGGTGTCGAGAAAGAAGTCCGAGGCTTCAGCATCTGCTGCAGCGACTGAAGCTGTGCATGCTGAAGCTCCGGCTTCACCACTGAGCCTCCCCAAATGGTGGAAGAGGACACGACAACTCCGGCGCCAGCTGTCATGGCTTGGATCTAGAAGAGACGCCAGAAGATCATGTGGTAGCGCCGGACCACGGGGGAGAAGTTGCTGAAGATGCACCACCAGCAACAGCGCCAGAGACTGAGGCTTCGGTGCAAGAGTCGGAGGTGGCAGAAGCTTCGACACTTGAGCCAGAGGTAACCGAAGCTACGGCTCCCATGCCAGAAGTGGCTGAAGATCTGACGATTGAGCTGGAGGTGCCCGAAGTTCCGACTTCTGTGCCGGATATAATTGAAGCTCCGGGCGCTGAGCCGGAGATGGTTGATATTCCGGCCTTCGAGCGGTGGTGGACGTATCGGGGCTTGAGCCGACAGGGGTGGCGGCTCCTGGCAAAGCTCTAACGTCCACCCCGGAGGTGATTGCCCCAGGGGCGTCTGTCGGTACCCTAAAAACCATACACCCCCTGAGGTTACAAAGATCTCAAGGGAAGGACGTCTACTCAAATTGAAGACCCTCGGAGGCCCACTTGTCAGACATAACCGGACCTGCTTCTCCAACATGGTTAACCCCTAGGTTGCCACGTGTACTGCCAGACCGGAGCTACTACCCACAAGGGTGAAGCTCCGGGCTAGGTACCGAAACGGCACCTCCGGACTTAACCCCTGACCGAGAGAAGCTCCGAACCTGACACGTGCCAGGCCACCCCGGAGCTTCCCGCTTCCCACAAGCAAGCTCCGGAGCTGCCACGTGTCCAAACGTTGGAGCTAGCCGCCTCAAACCTCCGGAAGACATTGTAACGACTCCGGATCTTCAAAGGATAGCCGCGGACTTCAAGACCCGATTAATTGTCATTAATTCCATGTTAATGACACTTAATCGGACAATCTTAACACCTGTAACGGCACTGTCGGAGCCCGTTACAGGGTTATTAACAACAATTAATCGTGTATCAATACTAGTAACCGCCGGGGCCACATGTCGGGCCAGGCTAACTTGTAACGGTTTGTCCTTGTACTATAAAAGGACAGACCGACGATACACGAAGGAGGCTCTCGAATGCTCTCAGGCACACACGCATTGACGTGAGCTTTCATACATAAACTAATACAACACCACACACCCGTGGAGTAGGGTATTACGCTCAGGCGGCCCGAACCACGTAAACCACTGAGTCTCTCGTGTCCAATCGTGATTCACCTTCTTGAGTCTCCGCGCGCCCACACCGAACTACAAACTCCTTCAACACTTTAGTAGTGTCAGGAGATCTGCCGACTCCAACAGTCGACAGTTGGCGCGCCAGGAAGGGGTGCCTGAGATTTTCAAGAATGGTGAATTATGCGGCTGGATCATCCAATGGGCAACCTGCTGCTCAGGCTGTCGGGGGCAATCCCTCCAACATGCAGCCACCAGCAGGAGCCTCAGCACCAGCAGGAGTCACACTCCCACCACCACCATCTTCTCCGGCAAAACGTGTCGGGCAACATGATGGTGCGCCAGTGTCACATACTGCGCCGGCAAGTCATGACAACCCAGAACACGCGCTCCATGCAGCGCGTGCTCTTCTCCAGCGACCACCACCTCTGGATGCATCTCGAGATGCCATGGAGCAATGGAGGGATGATGTTGAGCATTTGGTCGCAGCAGCGGCCGAACGCCTCAACAATCAGGGTCCTCCTCCTTCAGGGCGAGCCCCGTCGCAGCGACGGACGTTTTCTAGAAGACTTGGTCCGCATGTCTCCAACAACCGAAGACGAGCTGCGTCACAGCAAGTGACGTCGTTGCCCTCTGGAGCACGACGCACCCATACGGTATCTCGGCTTTCGACACATGACCTCCGGGCGGAGCTTGATCGCCGATACCGCCAACAGGATGGCCGTGTCCATATCGAGCGAGCTCGAGAAAGACGGGATGCTCAAGACCTTTCTACTCTGGAAGGAGTAGGAGGAGGCTGTTCCGCCCTAGCCATGCACCTGCGCATGGTTAGATGGCCACAGAAGTTCCGGCCACACTTGCCGGAAAAATTCGATGGGACTGTCAACCCCGTAGAATTTCTGCAGATATACTCCACCGCAATCTTAGCAGCTGGAGGAAATGAGGCCGTAATGGCTAACTACTTTCCAGTGGCCTTAACTGGGACTGCCAGGTCCTGGTTTATGAGCCTTCCACCCAACTCTATCGACAGTTGGGAGGAGCTGTGCCGTCAGTTCACTGCCAACTTCGGGAGTTCATACACCCGACCGGGCACTGAACTAGACCTTTTTGCGGTCGTGCAAAAAGGGGGAGAATCTTTGCGGTCACTCATCCAGAGGTTCTCTCAGGTACGCAACACAATCCCTTCTATCTCAAGCGCTTCTGTCATTGTGGCATTCAGACAGGGTGTACGAGACAAGAAGATGTTAGAGAAGCTGGCGATCAAAGAGATCACCAGCGTCACGGAGCTCTTCAGCTTGGCAGACAAATGTGCCAGAGCTGCGGAGGGCCGTGAAATGCACTCCAAACCAGCCTTGGAGGATCACAAAAAATCCTCCAAAGAAGAAGCCGCTACCTCCGGGAGTGGCAAGAAGAAAAAGAAGACCAACGGCAAGAAGAAGCCGTCGGCCGGCACATCCAACATTGCAGCCACTGCAACTCCTGGTGGCCGGGGGCCACGCCCCGAGAAGCGACCTCGACCGTCTTCCGAAGACGGCGGCAAATCCAAAATGTGGTGCCCCATTCACAAAACGGGCAGCCACAGGCTGGAAGACTGCCGGGAGGTCCAAAACCTTGTCGAGCGCTACAACAAGCGCCGGGAAGGGTCTCCTTTCCGACAGAGGGAGGGAAAACAGAAGGTTGACGAAGCTCCGGCTGAAGAGGAGTTAGGGTTTCAGGACCCCAAAAAGGTCCTGAAAGCCGTCTACACCTCCGTCGGCGATGACTCCGACGTCTCCGACAACGAGCGTCGGAAAACCATGAACACCATCTTTGGTGGATCATGGGACATCACTTCTCGTCGTGTCATCAAGACTATGCGGCGGGATATGGCTGCTGTAGCTCCTACAGCTAGACCGGAGCCACATCGAAAGTGGATGGACACACCCATCACTTTTGATGCTTCGGACTGTCCTCGAAGCATGGTCGGAGCTGGCCAATTACCCTTGATGGTATCTCCCACCATCAACAACATCCAGCTCCATCATGTTAAGGTGGATGGAGGTTCGGGGCTGAACCTTATAAGCTTTGAAGCTTTTACCAGACTTCAGCTTCGACCTTCGGATCTTCAGCCCTCTCGACCATTCTCCGGAGTAGGTCCGGGGGCCATTACCCCACTCGGAGCTATAATTCTCCCCGTTACCTTCGGGACACGGGAGAAGTACCGCACCGAGAAGTTGGTCTTCGACGTCGCTCAGATCAACTTACCATTCAACGCCATCTTGGGTAGACCTGCCCTATACAAATTTATGGCAGCTGCTCATTATGGATACTTGGTGTTGAAGATGCCAACACCAGCAGGCGTTCTCCGGATTCGTGGAGATCGCACCGCCGGAGTAACTGCTCTGGAGGAGCTCCATGCACTCACCACTGCGCAAGAGGAGGACTCCAGACAGGGGCAAGCTCCAAAACCTCCGAGCATTCGGCAACGAGGCTCAACCTCTGCTCCCCGTGTGCAGCCAAGCGGCGACACCGACATCCCCGTCAAAGTCGTCCAAATTGGTTCCGATGTCACTCAAACCACCCGCATATCGGGTGGGTTGAATGACAAATAGGAACTCGCGCTCATCACTTTCCTCCGGGCTAACGTTGACGTATTTGCTTGGCAACTGTCACAAATGCCTGGGATCCCCAGGGATGTGATTGAGCACAATCTGAAGATTTACCCCGATGCTCGGCCTGTGCATCAGAAACCTCGGAAGCAATCTGTAGAGCGACAGAACTTCATCCGACAAGAAGTGAAGAAGTTGCTCGAAGCCGGATTTATCCGAGAAGTCTTCCATCCAAAATGGCTGGCGAACCCAGTCGTTGTGCCCAAGGCCGGCGGGAAACTTCGGATGTGCATCGACTACACCACACTGAATAAGGCATGTCCAAAAGATCCATTCCCACTACCTAGAATAGATCATATAGTGGATTCCACCTCCGGGTGCGAGTTACTGTGTTTTCTAGACGCATATTCTGGATATCATCAAATCAGGATGTCTAGGGAGGATGAAGAGCATACTTCATTCATCACAGTGGATGGATTGTATTGTTACACAGCCATGCCGTTTGGTCTCAAGAATGCAGCTTCAACTTTTGTACGAGCTATGTACAAAACTTTCGAAGAACTCATCAGAGACATAGTGGAAGTGTACGTCGATGACATCGTGGTCAAAGTCAAGAACAAGGAGTCCCTCTTGGACACCTTGCAGGCTGTCTTCGACAAGGTGCGGGCCACTCGCACGAAGCTAAACCCAGACAAGTGCGTCTTCGGGGTTAGTTCCGGAAAGCTTCTTGGTTTCCTGGTAAGTCACCGGGGCATAGAGGCTAATCCGGCGAAGATAAAAGCCATTGAAGACATGCGGCCACCAACCCGCATCAAAGACGTCCAAAAATTAATTGGATGTCTAGCAGCCCTCAGCCAGTTCATTTCAAGACTGGCGGAAAGAGCACTTCCCTTCTTCAAGTTACTGAGGAAGTCCGGACCATTCCAATGGTCTGAAGAAGCAGAGAAGGCATTCCAGGAGCTGAAACAGTTCCTCACCACCCTACCAGTCCTGGTAGCTCCGAACCCTGGTGAGCCTTTGTTGCTTTACATTTCAACTGCTGACGAAGTCGTCAGTATGGTTCTGGTTGCGGAGAGACCGGAACTACCCAATACTCAGGAATCCAGACCCCTTCGGGAGGGTCCGGAGGTTCCTGAAAGCGGGTCTGGGTCCGAGCTCCCAGACTCAAACCCACAAGAAGCCACTTCAGAGGACCCGGACCCCTCTAAGAGGGTCCAGGTCATTTCTAAAGAAGCTCCGGGTTCCTCCACCCAGAACCCGGAGGTCCCCGAAGAGAGTCTGGACCCCTCCGAGAGGGTCCGGATCAATGAAGAGGAAGCTCCGGACCCCTCCGGGAGGGTCCGGACCATTCAACGCCCGGTATACTTCATCAGTGAAGTGTTACATGATGCCAAGACTCGATACCTAGAGGTGCATAAACTGCTTTATGCAGTTTTTATTGCCTCAAGGAAGCTTCGACACTATTTCCAAGCTCACAAAGTCTCGGTGGTGACCTCATATCCACTTCGAGCAATCCTGCATAATCCCAATTCAACTGGGAATATTGCAAAGTGAGCAGCGGAATTGGCTGAATTCGATCTTGAATTCATTCCGAGACAAGCAATCAAGAGTCAAGCGTTGACAGATTTCGTGGCAGAATGGACTCCCTCTCCATTAAACCCTGGGGGCCCCAGCGAGCAGAAGACGGAACCTCAAGTTCCAACCTTCACTAAGCCTCACTGGACCCTTTACTTCGACGGCTCCATGCAGAAGCAGGGAGCCGGAGCTGGAATCCTTCTCCTCGCACCAACTGGGGAGAAGGTGAAATACATGGTACACCTTGACTTCAAGGCAACCAACAACATGGCGGAGTATGAAGCACTCATCTATGGATTAAAGGTGGCACTATCATACGGTGTCAAGCAATTGCTGGTCAAAGGAGATTCACAACTCGTCATCAAGCAGGTGAAGGGTGAATGCTCCTGTAATAATCTCCAGCTGGCTGCTTACCTCCTTGAAGTCCAGAGGCTTCAGAAGGACTTCGAAGTCCTAGACCTTCACCATGTTCAGCGTGCTCACAACGCTGAAGCTGACGAACTCTCGACCAAGGCGTCAACTGGAGCTCCGGCTCCTGATGGAACCTTTGTCCGGAGGTTGTCAAAACCCACAGTTCAGCCTGCCGAACTGAACGAAGGGGGCGAGATCAGCATCCCGAAGCTGACAGTCCGATGGCCCTGTTACCATGGCAGCCATCAAGGATCGTAGGTGCTGCCGGAAGCTCCGAGCAACCCAGCACGCAAGACTCAAATGCTCAAGTCAGTTCCAATGCATGGATCTCGGAGATCCGGAGCTACTTGAAAGACAACATCCTTCCTGACGATGATGTATCCGCTGATCGGGTAGTCAGATTGGCTAAAAGATACACGTTGGTAGAAGGGGATCTCTACCGGCGCGGTGCCAACGGCATCCTAATGCGGTGCATCACAAGGGAAGAAGGCTGCGAGCTCCTCACAGAAATCCATGGAGGCGAGTGTGGGAACCACGCATCTTCCCGCACGCTGGTCGGAAAAGCCTTTCGGCACGGCTTCTACTGGCCTACAGCGCTCCAGGATGCCACTGAGCTGGTGAAGAAATGCAAAGCATGCCAATTTCATGCAAAGCAAATTCATACACCTGCTCAGTCCTTACAAATGATACCTCCCACATGGCCTTTCGCTGTGTGGGGGATGGACATCTTGGGACCCTTCCCTAGAGCCGTCGGAGGTTACAAGTTCCTGTACGTCGCCATCAACAAGTTCACCAAGTGGCCGGAAGCAACTCCCGTTGTGACGATCAACAAACAATCTGCAATCAATTTTCTACAATCCATCGTGAGCAGATTCGGAGTCCCAAATAAGATCATCACTGATAATGGGACTCAATTCACAAGCTCCGCATTTCAAGGATATTGCGAAGACCTCGGCATACAAGTTTGCTACGCTTCCGTAGCTCATCCTGCCAGCAATGGACAAGCCGAGAGAGCAAATGCAGAGATCCTTAAAGGACTCAAAACACGCACTTATGAGCGCTTGAAAAAGCACGGAGCCAATTGGATCGAAGAGCTTCCGCCCACTCTATGGGCCAACAGGACTTCTCCAAGTCGGGCAACCGGAGAAACACCCTTCTTTCTGGTGTACGGAGCTGAAGCGATCCTTCCTCCGGAAATCACCTTGGGTTCCCTCCGAGTCCGGACCTTCGACGAAGCCGCGCAGGACCAGCTCCGGCGCGAAGACCTAGACCTCCTCGAGGAGGGAAGGTGCCAAGCAGCTGTTCGGAATGCCCGATACCGCCAAGCTCTACGGCGCTATCACCAGCGGCATGTACACAACCGACAGCTCGAGGAAGGCGATCTAGTGCTACGGAGAATACTATCCAGAGAAGGGCAAAACAAACTCTCCCCCGGCTGGGAAGGGCCCTTTCGAGTGATCAAAGTATCCCGTCCCGGAAGCGTTCGCTTGGCTACCGAGGATGGGACACCTCTCCCAAATCCTTGGAACATCGAGCACCTCCGTAAGTTCTACACTTAATTCCACGGAGGTGAGTCTTAAGTAACTTGAAATGTATGTTATAGAGTCATTGTACAGAGTCGGGTAGTTCCTCCGGGAGAGCAGCCGGACCTTTCCCGAAAGGTTTGAAAAGCTCATGCAACACTTGACACAGTCTCCGGACTAAAAGTGTGGCTAACTACCCTGGGTCAAACGAGAAACCAAATACACTTAGCCTGGTTCCGTACCCTAAGAGTGTACTTGTTTCCCCTGTACCCCGGACCTATAATGAAAGACATCTTCATGTGAAATAGACTCCACGTGCATTCATTTTTGCATAGGCTCGACATTTTTATTTTTCTCTTTCTTGTCTATAACAGAAACGTGCAATTCTTAAGAAGTTCTAGTTTGACCGGTTTACATACGATTCGAGTTGAATTGTCAGATTTTTTGGATTTAAATATCGTCTGTGGCCAACTCGCCTGAAAGCCGCCAAGCCATTCTAGGGCCGGAGTGCGCTATCGACTTAGCCTGGTCAAGCACCCTAAGTACGCCACTCTACCTACATCCCGGCAGGCCAAAGTAAGGTGGGTCCATGGACAATTGGATCTAAAAGAAAAGACAATTCATCCAGTCGTATTAAAAATCGTGTTCAACTTAAAATTTTCTTGAGAACCGTAAGCCGCGACGAAGTTATAGACAAGGAACGAATTTTACTATTTTTCTTGGCTTAAGTGTGCAGGAAAAATGAACCCTACGTTGATGGAGAAAAACCGGAGCTAACCAAGCTCTGACTCCCACCAGGGCGTCAACCGTCGGCGTTGACTAAAAGATGGTGAGAAGACCCCGTCACTGGAGTCTGTTGCCAACAAACCAAGTGTGGCAAAGGTCATTGCCGGAGCTGCTAAGCTCCGACACCTTGGAGTATTAACTACCGACGCTCAACGTGTTGATAGAGGCTATTGCCGGAGCTACTAAGCTCTAGCGATGGACAGTGCCGGAGCTTCTAAGCTCCGACAACTTCAGGGGACCTTCACTATCAAAAACTTCGGACCTAAATTCCACAAGTTCGAAGCAAATTCGTCTTCAACAAAACTCAACATCCTTTTGGTACATGTCAAATTGTGCACATCTACCAGGGGGCCAAGTGAAGATAAAGATGTTGAAGACAAAAAAAATGAAATTCGCAAAAAATTGGGGATTTCATTTCATCTGAAGACCGGAGATTACATCTGGAGACAAGGGATTACAAAATTGAGGAAGAAGAGAAGATACAAGTAAAGGCTAAAAGAGACGGTCCTAGACCCTATGGAAGAACTCGGCGACCTTCTGGGCGACCTCCGACACGCAGGCTCGGGTAGCTTCGCCTTCTCCTTCGACGGGGCCTTCAAGCACCGGGTCCAGAGGAAATCGAGGGTTCCGGCTGGTGTAGCACGTCAACACATATTCTGTGACGTTCCTAGCCAGGGATTGCCCCTCGACCTCCAGCTGGTCCGCGATGACGTCGCCCACCTTGGAGAGCTTGCTGCCTGCGGCGCTCAACGCTTGCAACGCAAGGTCCGGCTCCGGCTCCGGATCATCCGGGTGCACGGGGCTGAAACCCATCGGCGTCAGCGCGTCGTCGGCCTTGCCCAGGAACTCCCAAATCTGCAGGGAGTCCGCCTTCCTCAAGTTCTTCATCTCTTCCAGGGATCTCCGGGCCGCCGTCAGCTCTGAATTCTCGCGGGCGAGGCGCTCAACTTCTTTGGCGTTTTGCTGGATCTTCGCAGCAACCCGCTTCTCAAGTCTTCCGAGCTCCTCCTCCCGGAGGTGGATCTTGTTCCGGCGGTCGACCAGGTCCTTCTCCCTAGCCTTCACTTTCTTCTCCCGGGCGACAAGGGCACACTCGTATTCGTAGAGTTCCTGCCCCCGCACCCAGGTCTTCTCCTCTTCCTCGAGGCAGCGCTCTTCCAATTTCTTAGTGCGCTCCTCGAGGCCCTTGTCCGCCAGAGCTGTTTTCTCGGCGAGCTCTTCTTCCCGTCGCAAGACGTCATCCCGTAGCTCTAGGAGTTTTTGCTCCTCGTCCTCGAGCCGTCTTTCCCTCCCTTCAAGTGCCTCTCGGCGCTTGATGAGTGCGGTGCTGATGGCCTCGAGCTGATCAAACCGAGCATTGGCCGCGTCGTTAGCAACCTTAGCTCGGTCGTGGAACTCCCGGGATTGAGCATCGAGGGCGTGAGTCATGCTCTCCCTCTCATCCAGCAGCTTATCCCAGAGCTCCAGGCGGATCTTCTCCCCCTTGATCCACTCCTTGTCATCCGCAAGCCTCGACTGCGCCAGCTTAGTCTCGAAGTGGAGCCGATTACGCCACCGCCTAAGGGTTTGGCGCTCCTCTTCAAGAGCCTTGCTGTCGTGGAAGAAGGCCAGTTGGACCTGACGTAGACTGGAGCAGGCGTTGTCGATGGACATCGACAGCGAGATGGGCTCCGGACCTGCTGGGATCTCTTCCGCTGGTTCCAGCGGGTCTTCACATACAAAAATTGGGTCCCACTCTACGAGAGTGGAACCCCGAGCTTCCAAAGCGCTAGGGCCTTCCTCCGGGACGGCCTCAGTCGCCATCGAAGGAGGTCCCGCCACCAAGTCTTCATTCGCCCCCTCAGGCGGGGGGCCGGCAACTTCGTTCAGGCACTCTGGCTCTGCCACAGGTACCATTGACGTCGTCGCCTCCGGAGCAGGAGCCGCTACTGGCTCCGGCCGGGACACCTCTTCTGAGGGAGGCTCAAGCTCCCTCGCCTCTTTAACCGCCGGCTCTGTGACCGGCGCTCCAACAATCACCGGCTCTGCGGCCGGAGCTTCGGAAGTAACCGGCTCAACTGCCGGAACTACTTCGACTTCCGGCTCGCATGCCGGGGCTTCAGCCACCTCCGGCTCAATCGCCAGGGCTTCAGCACTTTCCGGCTCCGAAGCCGGGACTGCTACTTCCTCCGACTCAACAGCCGGAGCTTCTACTACTGCAGCACCAGGACCCGGAGCTTCCACTTCCGGGACGGGTGCCGCTGGCGCATATTCATTCCCGTGGTCCGGCGCTACCACGGGAACTTCTGGAGACGAGTCGAGGTCCATGACCACGACAGCCGGCGCCGGAGCTGTCGCAGCCTCCGCTTGGGGCGGCACCGGGACTGGAGCAGAAGCCCTCGCAGCCTCAGACACTGTGGCTGAGGGTGGAGCTTCACTCCCCTTCTTGGGAACGCTGCAGATGAAGAACGAAGAAATTGAGCAAACAGATGCTACAATTAAAAAGTTAATCGAGGTAAAAAGAAAAATTACCTTGGGAGGCTCCCGCACCAGCTTGCGCGGAACCTCTTTCCCGAATGATCCGGGCTGGCCACGGTCGGCGTAGGAGCTCCGGGAGGACTCCCAGGACTTGCCACAGCCGCGGGCGTTTCCCGGGTCGGAGCTCTCCTTGATCGGGAGGAACTCCTGGACCTGGAGGTCCTCACCGCTCCAGATGCCGGAGTCGCGCGCCCGGAGCTAGCACCACAGGAGGGATCCACCACGGGGACAGTCGCACTCCGGGAGGATCCCACCGCCGGAACAGTAACGTTCCGGAAGGACCCCACCACGGGGACAGTCGCCACGGCGGCGGAGGATCTTCCTTCCTGAGGAGGGGGAACCGGGGGGGAAGTGGCAGGCCCGATGGACCTTCCGTCAGCATGTCGCAGCTTCCTCTTCCGGCTCTCCGGCTCCTCCGCCAGCACCTTGCCCTTGCCGATAACCTCAGCTCTTGGCTGTAGGACAGGGGCGGAGCCGTCTTCGGACAACCCGGGGATCGCCAACCGGGTGGTTGATCTTCTCTCGATGACACCAAGGTCGTCAAGCGCGGGCATCGTCCGCCGGAGCTCCCTGCTGAACTCAACTTCCACGTTCAGAGGGAGGAAGGCCGGCGGCGGAGTCAAGTAATCTCCGTCAACGTCGATGCCGTGCTAGAATTTCTTGAGGTGAAACTCCAAGGTCTTCCCCACCATGCTGGACTTCAACCCGGTCTCAACCCGGTCCTCGTCCATCACGCTGTTGAGGGCCCAGGCGAGCTTCTCCCTCCTCTTCAGCGGCGCCCACCTGTTGGATAGGAAGTTGTAGAACACCGCCTGGGGAGTCAATCCTCCCTCCACACATTGGCGGATCCTGGTCAGGACAGGGTCGAAAGCTTCCGCCAGCACCGGAACTTCGCTCCATATCGACGTGTCAATGCCGGGCAGACCGTCTGGCAACTCCAACCGCTCATGCTCCTCCACCCGGACGACTATCCAATCTTTCTTCCAGTCATCCCACTTCCCGGAAGGGAATGACCGGAGGTACTTGAATGGGCACTTCTTGCGCTTCACGAAGTAGTAGAAGCCAAGATACTCATTGCTTCGGCCGGTGGTGTGGACGGTGAAGAAGGTTCGGAAGAGCTCGATGCAGGGAGGGATGCCCACCCACATCTCGCAGAAGTGGACAAAGATGGACACAAGGAGAATGGAGTGAGGGCCAAGGTGGTACAGCTGCAGACCATAGAAGTCCAGCAGCATCAAGAAGAAAGAAGAAAACGGTGGGATCAGCCCCACCATGGCGTACGAGGAAAAGTACACCATCTCGCCAGCGTGCTCCTTTTCAAAGGGGAGCTCTCCGCCGGCGCGGACCGAGCGGTTGAAGAAGTCCGAAGACCACCCCATGAGGGCCCGGACCTTCTTCAGATCGCTGTCAGTCTTCAAGCGACTCTCACGCAGACCCAACTCCATCGCAGCACAGCTAGGCAAGAGAAGAGGAGCAAAGTACGAGTTGGGAGTTTGAGCGCAAGAACAGATGGGAAGCGTAAAGAACTCCCGACGGTGCGCTTTCCTTCTTAAGTAAGCCCTTGCAACGCTTGGATGGAAACTGCAGGGGAGTCAAGGATACTACTCAAGAATTCAACCCTGCCGATGACAAGAGGGCCCGGGACCACCCTGACGATCAAGTAGAGGCTCTTACCCAGGCGAACAGTTGTCATCACGAGGCGGGAAACCCAAAGGTGGCGACCTGACAAGGCGCGCGGAACCGATACGGTTTTCGTATCGAGAACCGGCGACCTTCAATTGCGAGAGATCCGCACGTCAAAGATCTTATCTGCCGCCTGAGGTGCGCCACGCGTCGGGATTTAACCGTAAAGCCCCGCCAACGGCACCTCCGAAGACCCTTGAAGACCCAGTTCAAGAGTCGCGAGTATGGACCCACCTCCGACGGAATGACTTCACCCCGGTGACTTTCCCCGGAGGTAGGTCCAGGGGGCCACTGTCGGTACCCTAAAAACCATACACCCCCTGAGGTTACAAAGATCTCAAGGGAAGGACGTCTACTCAAATTGAAGACCCTCGGAGGCCCACTTGTCAGACATAACCGGACCTGCTTCTCCAACATGGTTAACCCCTAGGTTGCCACGTGTACTGCCAGACCGGAGCTACTACCCACAAGGGTGAAGCTCCGGGCTAGGTACCGAAACGGCACCTCCGGACTTAACCCCTGACCGAGAGAAGCTCCGGACCTGACACGTGCCAGGCCACCCCGGAGCTTCCCGCTTCCCACAAGCAAGCTCCGGAGCTGCCACGTGTCCAAACGTCGGAGCTGGCCGCCTCAAACCTCCGGAAGACATTGTAACGACTCTGGATCTTCAAAGGATAGCCGCGGACTTCAAGACCCGATTAATTGTCATTAATTCCATGTTAATGACACTTAATCGGACAATCTTAACACCTGTAACGACACTGTCGGAGCCTGTTACAGGGTTATTAACAACAATTAATCGTGTATCAATACTAGTAACCGCCGGGGCCACATGTCGGGCCAGGCTAACTTGTAACGGTTTGTCCTTGTACTATAAAAGGACAGACCGACGATACACGAAGGAGGCTCTCGAACGCTCTCAGGCACACACGCATTGACGTGAGCTTTCATACATAAACTAATACAACACCACACACCCGTGGAGTAGGGTATTACGCTCAGGTGGCCCGAACCACGTAAACCACTGAGTCTCTCGTGTCCAATTGTGATTCACCTTCTTGAGTCTCCGCGCGCCCACACCGAACTACAAACTCCTTCAACACTTTAGTAGTGTCAGGAGATCTGCCGACTCCAACAGTCGACAGCGTCTATGTCCGAGCCAGAGCGCCCAGAGGAGTCAACGGCAGGCCCTCCACCTACATAGCCGTCGGCTAAAGATCTAGATGGGGGGACCTTCGGCATCAGCCCCAGATGTTGATGCTACCATGGTGGGACCCTCGTCATCGGCAACATAAGCAGAAGGGATTCTGGGGGGCGGCCCTAGTGTCACAGAACCACAGGGGACCGCTCTTGTGGCGTGGGACCCTATTTTTGTATTGGATGACCACTTGGAACCAGTGGAGATGACCTCAAAAGGTCTGGAGCCTATTCCCTTGGCATTGTCTATTGACAATGCCTGCTCGAGCCTCCGCCAAGTCCAGCTCGCCTTTGACCATGACAGTAAGGTCCTCGAGAAAGAGCGCCACACCTTGAGACTTTGGTGCAACAGGCTTCACTTGGAGACCAAGGTGACGCAGACGAGGCTTGCGGACCAAAAGGAGTGGGTCGAAAAGGAAATGGCTCGGATGGAATCTTGAGGCAAGCTGCTGGATGAAAGGGAGACCTCTATCATGGCCCTTGACATGAAGTCTCGGGAGATTCTCGAGCATGCTAGGAAAAGCAGTGAGGCTACGGACGAACGTCATGACAACCTCACCACTTTGAACGGGATTCTCCTGAAGCGCCGAGTGGACCTCGATGAGAGGGAAGACAAACTCTTGGAATAGTAGGAGGATATTTTGAAAAGAGAGGAGGAGCTTGCCCAGAGACTGTCTTTGGGTGAACAAAGCTTGGCAGATCGTACTAAGAAGCTTGATCTGTGGAGCAAGGAAGAGGAGGAGAAGTACTGGAATCTGGGGCAAGACCTCACCAAAAGAGAGGTCGAAGTCTCCACCAGAGAGGAGAAAGTGTGGGGTAGGGAGAAAGACCTGGCCAACCGGTGGAACCGCATCCACCTACGGGGGTCGGAGCTCGCTGAACGCGAAAAGCAAGTTGCTGAAAGCATTCAGCAGTGCGCCAAAGAGGTCGAGCGCCTCACCCGGTAAGGCTCGGAGCTTGCGGCCGCCAGGAGGTCACTGGAGGAGCTACGTAATTTGAGGGTGACTGAGTCCCAGCCGGTGTGGGACTTCTTGGGGCGAGCCAATGACGCTTTGATGCGGCTAGGATGCAGTCCAGTACGTCCGTACAATCCAGAGCCGGAGCTGGACCAAGCGCTAGTGGCACTCAGCTCTGCTGGTGGCAAACTCGACGCAATGGGCGACGTCATTGTGGACCAGCTGGAGACAGAGGGGAACTCTTTGGCCAAGAACGTTGCAGAATATAAGCTGACGTGTTACAAAAGCTGAGACCCCCAATTCTCTCTGGACCCGGTGCTCAAAGGGCCCGCTGCTGAAGAGGAAGACGCCGCCAAGGCCAGCGTTCAAGAGGTTGCCCAGAAAGTTGCCTCATACTTGCGCAGAACCTAGGACTTTTCTCTTTTGCTCCCGCTTGTAACTCTCCAATTTTTGTAATCTCCAATCCTCGAATGAATGAAATTCAATCTTTCTGAAACGAATGAATCCCATTTTTATTTGTCTTCAATACACTATCCTTTATCTTGTTGGCCCTCTGGTAGATGTTCACAATTCGATTGTGAACATGACCAAAAGGTTTTGACATTGTCTTGATGACTTTAATGCTTCGATCTTGTAGATTTTAGGTCCGAAGTTTACATCTGACATCTCCAGGGACCCTATGTTGCGTCGACGGCGGGCGCCCTGGGAATTATCAGAGCTTGATAGATCCGACGGTGCCTACTATCAACGTATAGAACATCGACGGCAGGCCCCTTGGGGTTGTCGGAGCTTGATAGATCCGATGACACCCACTGTCCACGCATAGAGCATCGACGACGGGCCCGCTGGGAGTTGTCAAAGCTTGGTAGGTCCGACAACACCCACTGTCAACGCGTAGAACATCGACGGCGGGCCCCCTGGGGTTGTTGGATCTTGGTAGGTCCGGCGGCACCCAGTGTCAATGCGTAGAATTTTGACAGCGGGCCCCATGGGGTTGTCGGAGCTTGGTAGCTTCGATGGCACCCACTGTCAACGCATGAAGCGTCGACAGCGGGCCCCCTTGGAGTTATTTTTCCACCATCTTCACTTGAATTGTCATTATGCTTCACGTCGACGGCTGGCCGCCATGGGAGTTGTCGGAACTTGTTAGCTCCGACGGCGCCCACTTACAACGTTTGAGACGTCGATGGCGGGCCCCTTTGTGGATGTCGGAGCTTAGTAGCTCTGGCATCAACGACCATCATCATGAGTTTTTCATTTTTTTCTGCACATTAAAGACAAGAAAGACAGTAAAATTCATCCTCTCGTCTATAACTCGTTTGTGACTTACTGTTCTTATTTGAAATTTAGGTCTCTAGAGAAATTCAATATGATAACAAGCTCATAGAACTAATCTCTCCCGATCTGAATGCCTTCTGGATTCGCCCTACTGAGATATGCCAGAATGTAGGTAGAGTGGCGTACTTAGGGTGCAGGACCAAGCTAAGTTGATAGCACACTCTGAACCTATGTTGGCTTGGCGTTCGGGCAAATAGACCGTACAACAATGCTAGAATCCGAAGAGACCAACAATATAACATGTGCAGCATATGAATAACTCGGACTAAAACTCAAAAAGAATTGCACAACTTTGTTATAGACAAGAAGGGGAAGGCAAATAAAAGAAAATGAGCTTGTACAAAATTAATGCACGTGGAGTCTACTCTTACACAACAATGCCTTTCATTATAGGTCCGGATTATAGGGGAGACAAGGACACACTTAGGGTACATAACAAGGCTAAGTGTGTTATACATCTTGTACTAACCCAGGACATGTAGCTATACTTTTAGTGTTGTGACTGTGTCAAGTGTTGCTTGAACCTCTCGGACTCTCCCGGAGGGGTCCAGATGTTCTCTCGGAGGACCTACCTGACTCTGTGTATAGACTCTATAATTTACATTGTATGTAATTATAGACTCACCTCTGTGATACTAAGCATAAAACTTACAAAGGTGATCAATGTTCCAAGGATTAGGAAATGGTGTCCCATCCTCAGTTGCCAAGCGAACGCATCCAGGACGGGATACTTTGATCACTCGGAACGGTCCTTCCCGGTTGGGGGGAAGTTTGTTCATCCCTTCTCGAGTCAGTATTTTCTGCAGCACCAGATCGCCTTCCTCGAGCTTTTGGTTAAGCACATGCCTTTGATGATAGCACCGGAGCACCTGGCAATAATATGAATTCCGAACAGCTGCTTGGCACCTTCCCTCCTTGACGAGGTCAAGGTCTTCAAGCTGGAGCTGGTCCTGCACGGCTTCGTCGAAGGTGCAGACCCAGAGTGAACCCATGGTGATCTCCGGAGGAAGGACTGTTTCAACCCCGTACACCAAGAAGAAGGGTGTCTCTCTAGTAGACCGGTTAGCTGTTGTCCTGCTTGCCCACAATGCTGACAGAAGCTCCTTAATCCAGTTGGCTCCATGTTTCTTCAGGCGCTCATAAGTGTGTGTCTTGAGTTCTTTCAATATTTCTGAATTTGCTCTCTCGGCTTGGCCATTACTTGTCAGGTGAGCTACTGATGTGTAGCTGATTTGAATGTCGAGGTATTCGCAATACTCTTGAAACGTTGCACTTGTAAACTGGGTTCCGTTGTTAGTAATGATTCTGTTCAAAACTCCAAATTTGCAGACTATGGACTTCAAGAACTTGATTGCTGATTGCTTATTGATAGTCATAACTGGAGTAGCTTCCGGCCATTTGTTGAACTTGTCGATGGCGACGTACAAGAACCTGTAACCTCCGACGGCTTTTGGGAAAGGTCCCAAGATATCCATGCCCCACACGGTGAAAGTCCATGTAGGAGGAATCATTTGCAGTGACTAAGTCGGTGTGTGTATTTGTTTTGCTTGGAATTGGCTCACTTCACACTTTTTTACCAACTCAGTTGCATCCTGAAGTGTTGTAGGCCAGTAGAAGCCATGTCGAAAGGCTTTACTGACCAGTGTGTGGGAAGACGCGTGGTTCCCACACTCGCCTCCTTGGATTTTCGCGAGGAGCTCGCGGCCTTCTTCCCTTGCAATGCACCGCATTAGGATGTTGTTGGGCCGTTAGAGATCCCCTTCTACCAGTGTGTATCTGTTAGCTAATCTGACGATTTGGTCAGCGGATACACCGTCTTTAGGAAGGTGGTTGTCTTTCAAGTAGCTCCGGATCTTCGAGATCCATGCATCAGAGTTAACTTGAGCTTCTGAATCTTGCATGTTGGGTTGCTCGGAGCTTCCTGCAGCACCTACGACCCTTGGTGGACGCCATGATAATAGGGCCAACGAGACCGCCAGCTTTGAGGTGCTGGTCTCGCCCCCTTCGCTCAGTTCGGTAGGCTGAGCTGTTGGTCTTGACAATCTCCGGACAAAGACTCCGTTAAGAGCCGGAGCTCCTGTTGCAGGCTTCGTCGAGAGTTCGTCAACTTCTGTGTTGTTGAGACACTGGACATGGCAGAGGTACAGGACGTGGAAGTCTTTCTAGGGCTTCTGGACTTCAAGGAGATAAGTAGCGAATTGAGGTTTGTTGCCGCTGCATTCGCATTTGACTTGCTTGATGATGAGTTGCGAGTCTCCCTTTACTAGCGTTTGCTTGACGCCATAAGATAGCGCCACCTTGAGCCCATAGATGAGAGCTTCATACTCCGCCATGTTAATGGTCGCCTTGAAATCAAGGTGCACCATGTATTTTACCTTCTCCCCGGTTGGAGCGAGGAGAAGTATTCCAGCTCTGGCCCCCTACTTCTACACAGAACCGTCGAAGTAGAGGGTCCAATGAGGCTCAGTGAAGACCGAGACCTTGGGTTCCGCCTTCTGCTCACTAGGGCCCCCAGGATTTGATGGAGAAGGTGTCCACTCCACCATGAAATCAGCCAAGGCTTGACTCTTGATAGCTTGTCGAGACAGGAATTCGAGATCGAATTCCGCTAGCTCTACTACCCACTTGGCGTTGTTCCCAGTAGAATTAGGATTATGCAATATAGCACGCAGTGGATAGGAAATTACCTCTGATATCTTGTGGGCTTGGAAGTAATATCGAAGCTTCCTTGAGGCAATAAGAACTGCATAAATCAGCTTATGCACCTCGTATCGAGTCTTGGCGTCATGGAGTACTTCACTGATGAAGTACATTGGGCGCTGGACAGTCCAGACCCTCCCGGAGGGGCCCGAAGCTTCTTCTCCATCGACCCGGACCCTCCCGGAGGGGTCCAGACCTTCTTTTGATCCTCCCAGACCTTCCCGGAGTGGTCCGATATTTCTTCTTTTTCAGCCCGAATGCTACCTGAGGGGTCTGGATCTTCTTGAATGGTTGTGTGAACTCCCTCAAATGAGAGAGGTTGATCCTTGAGTATTTTGCCTTGAAGATCAGTGCTTGGGGGCTGGGACTCAAACTCGCCTTCACGTAGCTCCGGACCCTCCCGGAGGGGTCTAGACTCCTGAACTAGAAGTGGCTCCGGTCTTTCTACGACCAGGACCATGCTGACAACCTCCATAGTTGTAGAAATATAAAGCAGTAGAGGCTCACCAGAGTTCGGAGCTACCAAGATTGGTAGTGTGGTGAGGAGCTGCTTGAGCTCTTGGAACGCCTTTTCTGCTTCTTCGGACCAATGGAATGGCCAGGATTTCCTCAAAAGTTTGAAGAAAGGTAGTGCCCGCTTCGCCAATATGGAAATGAACCGGCTGAGGGCAGCTAGACATCCAATTAACTTCTAGACATCATTGATGCGGGTTGGGGCTGCATATCTTCAATAGCCTTGATCTTCGTCGTGTTCGCCTCAATTCCTCGGTGAGTCACCAGGAAACTAAGGAACTTCCCAGAGCTAACCCCGAAGACATACTTGTTCGGGTTCAGCTTGGTGCGCGTGATGCACAACTTATCGAAGACGGCTTGCAAGTTGTCAACGAGTGACTCCTTGTTCTTGACCTTCACAACGATGTCATTGACGTACACCTCCACCAAGTCTCTGATTAGCTCTCCAAATGTTTTGTGCATATCTCGCATAAAGGTTGAAGCAACATTTTTGAGACCAAAGGGCATGACAGTATAACAATACAACCCATCTACTGTTATAAGGGCAGTATGATCTTCATCTTCCCTAGACATTTGGATATGATGATATCCAGAATATGCATCTAGGAAACACAATAGCTCACACCCGGAGGTGGAGTCCACTATCCGATCTATTCTAGGTAGTGGAAATGGATTTTTTGGACATGCCTTATTCAAGGTGGTGTAGTCGATACACATCCGAAGCATCCCGCCGGCCTTGGGCACAACGACTGGGTTTGCCAACCATTTTGGATGATGAACCTCCCGAATGAATCCAGCTTCGAGCAACTTTTTGACCTCCTATCAGATGAAGGGTTGCCGCTCTACTGATTGCTTCCGGGGTTTCTGCTGTACTGGTCGGGCATCGGGATAGATCTTTAGGCTATGCTCAATCACCTTCCTATGGATCTCAGACATTTGTGACGGTTGCCAGGAAAACACATCAACATTAGCTCGTAAGAAAGTGATGAGCATGAGTTCCTATTTGTTGTCCAAACCTCCTGTCAGAGAGTTGAGCCGGCAGTTCTCCCGGTACTACCATTGGTAGTCCGCGGAGTTTGTAGTTCGGTATTGGGCGCACAGAGATTCAGAAGACAATGTCAAATGCACACCAGGATTTACGTGGTTTGGGCCGCCTGAGCGTAATACCCTACTCCACGAGGTGTGTAGTTGTTGTATTGGGTATCAAAGTTGTGTATGGGAGAGGTCTCAAAGTTCCAGAGAGCCGTCCCTTGTGTATCGTCGACCGATCCTTTTATAGTACAAGGATCGGTCGTTTACACCGTTAGCCTGGCCCGACATGTGGCCCTAGCGGTTACTGATGCTTAATACACAATTAATGAGGTTAATTTCCCTTAATAGCATGGTAACGGGCTTGATAATGCCGTTACCGGTATTAAGGGCCTCCCGATCGTGTGTCATTAATATGGTATTAATAACACTTAATCGGGTCTTGAAGTCTTTGATTGCCCCTTGAAGGTCCGAGCCATTGGGGGTCCACCAGTCTGATTGTTAAGGTTGAAGGTCCGGCGGTTGGACACGTGGCAGCATTGGAGCTGTCCGTCTTGGGACGGGTAGGTCCAGATGTAGGTCCGGTTGCTGTATAAACGTGGCAGCACCAGGACTAACCATATATGGGAGGCATGTCCGATCCCGTATGACACGTGGGGCCTTCATAGGTCTTCAACTCAGACAGGTGAAGTTCCTTTGGTCTTTTGTAATCTCAAGGGGTATACGGTACGCAGGGTACCGACAATGGCCCCCTGGGCCCACCTCTGGGAGAGACCTTTTGGATGAAGTCATTCTGCTGGAGGTGGGTCCATCCTTCGATTTTTGAACCGTGCCTTCAAGGGTCTTCGGATGTGCTGTTGGCGGTAGTTCGCAGTTAAACCAACGTTGTGTGGCATATCCAGGATGCGGCAAGTGAGATCTGAGCGTGCGGATCTCACGCAATTGAAGATCGTCGGTTCCTGGTTCGAAAATCGTATCAGTTCCGTGCGCCCTGCCAGGTCGCCGCCTTCGGGCTTCCCACCTTTCATGATGACAATCGTTCGCCTGGGGTAAGAACCTCGACTTGATCGTCAGGGTGGCCCCGGGCCCCCTTGTTATTGGTAGGGTGAGTTGTATCGCCTGCTCCTCTGCGGTTTCCATCCAAGCGTTGCGGAGGCTTACTTAAGAAGGAAAGCGTGCACCGTTTGGGGATTTTTTACGCCTTCATTCGAACTTGCGCTCAAATCCTCCAAACTTTTGCTTGCTTTTCATCTCCCGTATCGTTGTGCTACGATGGAGTTGGGTCTCCGCAAGAACTGACTGAAGACTGACGGTGAGTTGAAGAAGGTTCGGGCCCTCATGGGGTGGTCCAGTGACTTATTCAACCATCAGGTTCACGCCGGCAAGCTTCCGTTCAAGAAGGAACACATCGGCGACATGGTGTACTTCTCCGCATACGCCATGGTGGGACTGATCCCACCCTTCTCCACTTTTCTCTTGATGCTGCTAGATTTCTATGGTCTGCAGCTGTACCACCTCGGTCCCCACTCCATTCTCCTGGTGTCGATTTTTGTCCACTTCTGCGAGATGTGGGTGGGCATTCCCCCTGCGTCGAGCTCTTCCGCACCTTCTTCACCATCCACACCACTGGCAAGAGTGACGAGTACCTTGGCTTCTACTATTTTGTGAAGCGCAAGAAGTGCCCGTACAAGTACTTGTGGTCGTTCCCTTCTGGGAAGTGGGACGACTGGAAGAAGGATTGGATCGTCATCAGGGTGGAGGAGCATGAGAAGATGGAGCTACCCGAAGGCCTCCCCAACATCGACACTGAAGCTTGGAGCGAAGTTCCGGTGTTATCGGACGCCTTCAACCCTGCTCTGACCAGGATTCGCCAATGCGTGGAAGGAGTGACTCCTCAGGCGGTATTTTTGCAACTTCCTGGTTAACAGATGGGCTCCGCTTAAGAAGAGGGAGAAGCTTGCCTCGGCCCTCAACAGTGTGATGGACGACGACCGGATCGAGACCGGTTTGAAGTCCAACATGGAAGGAGCAACTTTGGAGTTTCACCTCAAGAAGTTCCAGCATGGCATCGACATCGAGGGTGATGACTTGACTCCACTGACGGCTTTCCTTCCTCTGAATATGGAGGTGGAGTTCAGCAGGGAGCTCCGGCGGAAGATGCCAGTGTTTGATGACCTTGGTGAAGTCGAGAGGCGTCCGATCACCGGGTTGGCGATCCCCAGAGCTTCCGAGGGTGGTCCCCCTTCCGCCCCGAGACAGAGAGTTGAAGTCGTGGGCAAGGACAAGGAGTTGGCCAAGCCCTCGAGCAGTAAAAGGAAGCTGAAGCACTCTGACGGGAGGTCTGTCAGACCTGCTCCTTCCACAGCGGCTCCTTCTCCACAGAGGGGAAGGTCTTCAACGGCGGCAACCACTCCAGCATCGGCATCTCCCCAGGGTGCTAGCTGCGGCCATACGGCTCCAGTACCAGCTAAGGGCTCTGGAACCGGAGGTCCTTCCAGGTCGAGGGGGCCTCAACCAAAGTGATGCCGGCAATAGCAGCAAGCTCCAGGGAACCTTCTGGAGCTGGCACACCAGGAGCGACAGGGTCCGGCGTTGAGCGTGCGTAGAAGAGGTTCCACTCTAGCTGGAGTAGAAGCCTTTCGAGGTAAATTTTGTTTTTTACCTCAGTTGGTTGTTTTTTGGTTTTAACTGTGTTTTAAGCTTCTTCGTCCTTCATCTGCAATGTCCCCAAGAGGAGGACTGGAGCTCCGGCTCTCGCGACAGCAACTGATGTTGTGGATACGAAAGCTCCAACTCCAATTCCAGTGCCGCCCCAAGAGGTGGATGAGGATGCGGCAGCTTCGGCGCCAGCTGTCGTGGTCCTGGACCTCGACTCATCCACAGAGGTTCCCATGGTAGCGCTGGACCATGGGAATGAAGATGTACCAGCGGCACCAGTCCCAGAGGTCAAAGCTCTGGGTTTGGATGCTGAAATGGTGGACCCTCCGGCCTCAAAGCCGGAGGTAGCTGTGATTCCGGCCCTAGAGCCAGATATTGTTGAAGCCCCGGCAGTCGAGCCGATGGTTGACGAGGTCCCGATAGTAGAGCCGGTGGCTGATGAAGTTCCGGCGCTCGAGCCGGTCTTCGAAGAAGTTCCAGCGCCTAAGTCGGCGGCTGCAGAGGTGCCGGTGCCCAAGCCCCTGATGGTCAAAGCGCTAGCGCCTGAGCCGGTGGCGGAGGAGGCGCCAGCGTCAGAGCCAGAAGTGACTTCAGCTCCGGCAGAATCTTTGACACCTACCTCGGAGGCAGTGGTCCCGGAGGTGCCCGCGCCTGAGCCAGGGTGCCAAGATGAAGCTGTCCCCCCCCCCCCCCCCCCGCCTGAGGGGCCAGTTGTTGATGACCTGGCGGCGGGACTTTCGGAGCCAACTCCGGAGGTCGAAACTTCTATTGCAGGACCTTCCACAGCGGCGGCCGAGACTATCCCAAAGGACAGCCCTAGTGCTGTGGAAGCTCAAGGGACCGCTCTTGTAGAGTGGGACCCAATTTTTGTCATAGAGGACCCACTGTAACCAGTGGAGAGGACCCCGACAGGTCCGGACCCAATCCCTCTGTCGTTGTCTATTGACAACGCCTGCTCCAGTCTTCATCGGGTTCAGCTGACTTTTTACCACGACAGCAAGGCCCTCGAAGAGGAGCGCCAAACTCTTAGGAGGTGGCGCAACCAGCTCCAATTCAAGACCAAGCTGGCGCAGTCGAGGCTGGCTGACGACAAGGAGTGGGTAAAGAGGGAGAAGGTCTGGTTGGAGTACTCGGGTAAGCTACTGGACGAGAGGGAAAGCATGGTGAGATCCCTCGTCAACTAGTCCCGGGCCATCCACGAACATGCCATAGCTGCTAATAACGTCGCAAATGATCGTGGGGAGAAGCTTAGTGCTATCCACGATAGCCTCGTCAAGCGCCGGGAGGCCCTTGAGGAGCGGGAGAAAAAGCTCAAAGATGAAGAGCAAAAACTCCTGGAGCTGCGGGATGACCTCGTGAAGAGGGAGGAAGAGCTTACTCAGAGGCTAACTCTGGGTGACAAGAGTCTCGTGGAGCGCACCAAGAAGTTGGATGAGTGCTACGAGAAAGAGGAGAAGAAGGCCTGGCAGCGAGGACAGGACCTCCACAAGAGGGAGGATGAAATTGCTGCCAGGGAGAAGAAGGTGCGGGGCCGAGAGAAAGATTTGGTCGACTGTCGGAACAAGATCCACCTCCGGGAGGAAGAGCTCAGCAAACACGAAAGGCAGGTTGCTGAAAAGATTTAGCAGAACGCCAAAGAGGTAGATCATCTTACCCAGGAGAATTCGGAGCTTGCGGCGGCCAGAAGATCCTTGGAAGAGATGCGAGGTTCGAGGGTTGTGGAGTCCCAACAAGTTTGGGACTTCCTGGGCAAAGCCAACGACGCGCTGACGCCAATGGGTTTTAGTCCCGTGCGTCCGGATGATCCGGAGCTGGAGCTGGACCAGGCGTTGCAGGCATTGAGTTTGGCAGGCAACAAGCTCACCAAGATGGGCGATGTCATCGCGGACCAGCTGGAAACCGAGGGACAATCCCTGGCGAAGAACGTCGCAGAATACATGCTGACGTGCTACACAAGTCGGGACCCTCAGTTCTCACTAGACCCAGAAGGAGAGGGAGCGGGAGAAGTTGCCCAAGCCAGCGTATCGGAGGTTGCCTAGAAGGTCGCCTCGTTCTTCCATAGGGTCCATGACCATATCTTTGTAGCTCCCGCTTGTATTATCACTTCTTTTTCTCCAATTTTGTAATCTCTTGTCTCCAGATGAATGAAATCCAAATTTTTATGAATTTCATTTTTTGTCTTCAACATCTTTGTTTCACTTGGCCCCCTGTTATATGTACACAATTTTATTGTGAACGTGTACCAAGAGAATGTAACTGTTGTTGAGGACTTGCACGCTTCGAACTTGTAGAACGTAGGTCCGAAGTCTTCGATAGTGAAGACCCCCTAAGGTTGTCAGAACTTAGCTGCTCCGGCATTGACAATCGTCGGAGCTTATTAGCTCCGGTAGCAGTCTTCATCAAAGCGTAAAGCATCGACGATTAGTCCTCTGGGGTGTCGAAGCTTGGCAGCTCCGGCATTGACCTCTATCAACACACGGTGTGTTGACAGCAGACCCTACTGTAAAGTCTTCCCACCATCTTTTCTTCACGTTGACGGTTGGCCCCCTGACTTTACCGGAGCTGTGTAGCTCCAGCGACGCTTGCTATCAATGTTTGAAACACCGACTACAAGCCACCTAGGGGATGTCGGAGCTTTGACAGCTCCGACTTGATTCCCAATCACACTTGAGCCAAGAAAAATGGTAAAATCCATTTCCTATCTATAACTTAACTGTGACTTACTATTCCCGAGAAAATTTTAGGTTGAACACACTTCTAAATACAATCAAGTGCTCTGCCTTGTTTCCTTCAGGTCCGATCATTTCTGGACTCGCCTTACTTCGGCCTGCTGGGGTGTAGGTAGAGTGGCGTACTTAGGGTGCATGACCAGGCTAAGTCGATAGCACACTCCGGCCCTAGATTGGCTTGGCGGCATTCAGACTAGTAGACCATTAACAATGTTTGGACCCGGAAGAATAGACGATGCAACTCGAATTGTACATGAACTGGTCGAGCTAAAGTTTCTTATGAATTGCACAACTTTGTTATAGACAAGAAAGAGAAAAATAAAAAAATATTGAGTCTGTACAAAATAAATGCACGTAGAGTCTATTTTCACACAATGATGTCTTTCATTATAGGTCTGGGGTATAGGGGAAACAAGTACACTCTTAGGGTACGAAACCAGGCTAAGTGTGTTTTGTTTCTCGTTTGACCCAAGGTAGCTAGCTACACTTTTAGTTCTGAGACTGTGACAAGTGTTGCTTGAACTTTGCGGACCTTCCGGGGAAGGTTCGGCTGTTCTCCCGGAGGAGCTACCCGACTCTGTACAATGACTCTATAACATACATCACATGTAACTACAGACTCACCTCTGTGATATTAAGCGTAGAACTTACGGAGGTGCTCAATGTCCCAAGGATTTGGGAGAGGTGTCCCATCCTCGGCTGCCAAGCGAACGCATTCGAGACGGGATACTTTGATCACTCGGAAGGGTCCTTCCCAGCTGGGTGAAAGTTTGTTTAACCCTTCTCTGGATTGTATTCTCTGTAGCACCAGATCGCCTTCCTCAAGCTGTCGGCTGTGAATATGCCATTGGTGATAGCGCCGAAGAGCTTGGCGGTATCGGGCATTCCGAACAGCTGCTTGGCACCTTCCCTCTTCAAGGAGGTCAATGTCTTCATGCCGGAGCTGGTCCTGCGCGACATCATCGAAGGTTCGGACCCGGAGCGACCCCAAGGTGATTTCCGAAGGAAGGACTGCTTCGGCTCCGTACACCAGGAATAAGGGTGTCTCTCCAGTTGACTGGTTTGGAGTTATCCTGTTGGCCCACAGTGTGGGCAGAAGCTCTTCAATTCAGTTAGCTCCATGTTTTTTCAGGCGCTCATATGTGCACGTCTTGAGTCCTTTTAGGATTTCTGTATTCGCTCTCTCGGCTTGGCCATTGCTTGCCGGGTGAGCTACGGAGGCGTAGCTGACCTGAATGCTGAGGTCTTCGCAATATCCTTGGAATGCAGAGCTTGTGAACTGGGCCCCATTGTCAGTTATGATCTTGTTTGGGACTCCAAATCTGCATACGATGGACTGCAAAAAGTTTATAGTTGATTGCTTGTTTATTGTCACAACTGGAGTTACTTCTGGCCATTTGGTGATTTTGTCAATGGCAACGTACAGGAACTTGTAACCTCTGACGGCTCTTGGGAAAGGTCCCAAGATATCCATCCCCCACACAGCGAATGGCCATGTAGGAGGTATCATTTGTAGAGGCTGATCTAGTGTGTGAATTTGCTTTGCATGGAACTGGCATGCTTCAAATTTCTTCACTAGCTCAGTTGCATCCTGGAGCGCTGTAGGCCAGTAGAAGCCATGCTGGAAGGCTTTACCGACCAGCTTGCGGGAAGACGCGTGGTTCCCACACTCGCCTCCATGGATTTCCGCGAGGAGCTCGCAGCCTTCTTCCCTTGTAATGCACCACATTAGGACGTCGTTGGCACCACGCCGGTAGAGATCCCCTTCTACCAGTGTGTATCTTTTAGCCAATCTGACTATCCAGTCAGCGGATACATTATCTTCAGGAAGGAAATTGTCTTTCAAGTAGCTCCAGATCTCCGAGATCCTTGCATCGGAACTAGCTTGAGGATTTGAGTCTTGCGTGTTGGGTTGCTCGGAGCTTCTTGCAGCACCTATGACCCTTGATGGGCGCCATGGTAACAGGTCCATCGGGACCGCCAGCTTTGAGGTGCTGGTCTCGCCCCCTTCGCTCAGTTCGGCAGTCTGAGCTGTAGGTTCAGAAAACCTCCGGACGAAGGTTCCGTTGGGAGCTGGAGCCCCGGTTGAAGCTTTCGTCGAAAGTTCGTCAGCTTTAGCGTTGTTGAGACGCTGGACATGACAAAGATCCAGGACATCAAAGTCCTTCTGAAGCTTCTGGACCTCAAGTAGGTATGCCACTAATTGAGTGTTGTTGCAGCAACATTCACCTTTGACTCGTTTTACAACAAGTTGTGAATCACCCTTTACCAACAGCTGCTTGACACCATACGATAGTGCCACTTTGAGTCCATAAATTAGTGCTTCATACTCCGCCATGTTGTTGGTCACCTTGAAGTCAAGGTGCACCATGTATTTAACCTTCTCCCCGGTTGGAGCGAGGAGAAGGACTCCAGCTCTGGCCCCCTGCTTCTGCACGGAGCCGTCGAAGTGGAGAGTCCAGTGAGGCTCAGTGAAGACTGGAACCTTGGGTTCTGACTTCTGCTCACTGGGGCCCCCAGGATTTGATGGAGAGGGAGTCCATTCCGCCACGAAGTCCGCCAGAGCTTGACTCTTGATCGCTTGTCTTGGGATGAATTCCAGATTGAACTTGTCGGTACCCAAAAAACCGCACACCCCTTGAGGTTACAAAGATTTCAAAGGAAAGCCATCTACTTGGGTTGAAGACCCTCGGAGGCCCACTTGTCAGACATGACCGGACCTGCTTCTCCAACATGGTTAATCCCTGGGTCGCCACGTGTACTGCCAAACCGGAGCTACCGCCCACAAGGGGGAAGCTCCGGGCCAGGTACCGAAACGGCACCTCCGGACTTAACCCCGGTCCGATAGAAGCTCCAGACTTGACACGTGACTGGTAGCCCCGGAGCTACCTGCTTCCCACAGCAAGCTCCGGAGCTGCCACGTGTCCAATCGACGGACCTGCCAGCCTCTAACCTCCGGAAGACCTTGTAACGGCTCCGGATCTTCAAAGGAGAGCCAAGGACTTCAAGACCCGATTAAATGTCATTAATTCCATATTAATGACACTTAAACGGACGATCTTAACACCAGTAACGGCACTGTCGGAGCCCGTTACAGGATCATTAACAACAATTAATCATGTATCAATACTAGTAACCGCCGGGGCCACATGTTGGGTCAGGCTAGTTTGTAACGGCCTGTCCTTGTACTATAAAAGGACAGGCTGACGATACACTCAGGGACGTTCACAAGCGATCATACGTGACAAGCTCTTACTGCTAATACAACACCAACACACCCGTGGAGTAGGGTATTACGCTCAGGCGGCCCGAACCACGTAAACTCTTGTGTCTCTTGTGTCAAACTCCTATTCACCTTCTTGAATCTCCGCGCGCCCACACCGAACTTCAAACTCCCCAATCACTTTAGCAGTGTAGGGAGATCTGCCGGCTCCAACAGTCGATAGTTGGCGCGCCAGGTAGGGGGTGCCTGAGATTTTCGAGAATGGTGAACTCCGCGGCTGGATCATCCAACGGCCAACCTGCTGCTCAGGCTGTTGGGGGCAATCCCTCCAACAGGCAGCCACCAGCAGGATCCTCAGCACCAGCAGGAGCCACACTCCCACCACCACCATCTTCTCCAGCAAATCGTGTTGGGCAACGTGATGGTGCGCTGGCATCACTTACTGCGTCGGCAAGTCATGACAACCCGGAACACGCGCTCCATGCAGCGCGTGCTCTTCTCCAACGTCCACCACCTCCGGATGCATCTCGAGATGCAATGGAGCAGTGGAGCATTTGGTCGCAGCAGCGGCCGAACGCCTCAACAACCAGGGTCCTCCTCCTTCGGGACGAGCCCTGTCGCAGCGGCGGACTTTGTCTGGAAGACTTGGTCCGCACGCCTCCAATAGCAGGAAACGTGATGCATCTCAACAAGTGACGTCACTGCCCTCCGGGGCTCGATGCACTCACACGGTATCCAGGCTTTCGACTCATGACCTCCGGGCGGAGCTTGATCGCCGATACCGCCAGCAGGATAGCCGTGTCCATATTGAGCGTGCTCGTGAAAGACGGGAAGCTCAGGACATTTCTACTCTGGAAGGGGTAGGAGGAGGCTGTTCAGCCCTAGCCATGCACCTGCGCATGGTTAGATGGCCACAGAAGTTCCGGCCACACCTGCCGGAAAAATTCGACGGGACTGTCAACCCCGCCGAATTCCTTCAGATATACTCCACTGCAATCTTGGCAGCTGGAGGAAACGAGGCTGTGATGGCCAATTACTTTCCAGTGGCCTTAACTGGGACCGCCAGGTCCTGGTTTATGAGCCTTCCACCCAACTCTATCAACAGTTGGGAGGAGTTGTGTCGTCAGTTCACTGCCAACTTCGGGAGTTCATACACCCGACCAGGCACTGAACTGGACCTTTTTGCGATCGTGCAAAAAGGGGGAGAATCTTTGCGGTCCTTCATCCAGAGGTTTTCTCAGGTACGCAACACTATCCCTTCTATCTCAAGCGCTTCTGTCATTGTGGCATTCAGACAGGGCGTACGGGACAAGAAGATGTTGGAGAAGCTGGCGATCAAAGAGATCACCAGCGTCACGGAACTCTTCAGCCTGGCAGACAAATGTGCCAGAGCTGCGGAGGGCCGTGAGATGCACTCCAAACCAGCCTCGGAGGATCACAAGAAATCCTCCAAAGAAGAAGCCACTACCTCCGGGGGTGGCAAGAAGAAAAAGAAGACCAACGGCAAGAAGAAGCTGTCGGCCGGCACATCCAACGTTGCAGCTGCTGCAACTCCGGGTGGCCGGGGGCCACGCCCCGAGAAGCGACCTCAACCGTCTTTTGAAGACGGTGGCAAACCCAAAGTGTGGTGTCCCATTCACAAAACGGGCAGCCACGGTTTGGAAGACTGCCGGGAGGTCCAAAACCTTGCCGAGCGCTACAGCAAGCGCCGGGAAGGATCTCCTTTCCGACAGAAGGAAGGAAAATAGAAGGTCGACGAAGCTTCGGCTGAAGAGGAGTTATGGTTTCAGGATCCCAAAAGGTCCTGAAGGCCGTCTACACCTCCGTCGACGATGACTCTGACATCTCTGACAACGAGCGTCGAAAGACCATGAACACTATTTTTGGTGGATCATGGGATATCACCTCTCGTCGCGTCATCAAGACTATGCGGCGGGATATGGCCGCTGTAGCCCCTACAGTCAGGCCGGAACCTCATCGAAAGTGGATGGACACCTCCATCACTTTCGGTGCCTCTAATTGCCCGCGGAGCATGGTTGGAGCAGGTCAGCTACCTTTGATGGTATCTCCTACCATCAACAACATCTAGCTCCACCATGTCATGGTAGACGGAGGTTCGGGGCTTAACCTTATTAGCTTCGAAGCTTTCACTAAGCTTCAGCTCTGACCTTTGGATCTCCAGCCCTCTCGACCTTTCTCCAGAGTAGGTCCGGGGGCCATTACCCCACTCGGAGCTATAACTCTCCCCGTTACCTTCGGGACCCGGGAGAAGTATCGCACCGAGAAGTTGGTCTTCGACGTCGCTCAGATCAACTTACCATTCAACGCCATCTTGGGTAGACCTGCCCTATACAAATTCATGGCAGCTGCTCATTATGGATACCTGGTGTTGAAGATGCCAACACCAGTAGGCGTTCTCCGGATCCGCGGAGATCGCACTGCCGGAGTAACTGCTCTGGAGGAACTCCATGCACTCACCACGGCGCAAGAGGAGGACTCCAGACAGGAGCAAGCTCCGAAACCCCCGAGCATTCGTCAACGAGGCTCGACCTCTGCACCCCGTGTGCAGCCAAGCGGCGACACCGACATTCCCGTCAAAGTCGTCCAAATTGGTTCCGATGCCGCTCAAACCACCCGTATATCGGGAGGGTTGAACGACAAATAGGAACTCGCGCTCATCACTTTCCTCCGGGCTAATGTTGATGTGTTTGCTTGGCAACCGTCACAAATGCCTGGGATCCCCAGGGAAGTGATTGAGCATAATCTGAAGATTTACCCCGAAGCTCGGCCTGTGCATCAGAAGCCTCGGAAGCAATCCGTAGAGCGGCAGAACTTCATCCGACAATAAGTGAAGAAGCTACTCGAAGCCGGATTCATCCGAGAAGTCTTCCATCCAAAAAGGCTGGCGAACCCAGTCGTTGTGCCCAAGGCCGGCGGGAAGCTTCGGATGTGCATCGACTACACCACACTGAATAAGGCATGTCCAAAAGATCCATTCCCACTACCTAGAATAGATCAGATAGTGGATTCCACCTCCGGGTGTGAATTATTGTGTTTCCTAGACGCATATTCTGGGTATCATCAAATCAGGATGTCTAGGGAAGATGAAGAGCATACTTCATTCATCACAGTAGATGGATTGTACTGTTACACAGCCATGCCATTTGGTCTCAAGAATGCAGCTTCAACTTTTGTACAAGCTATGTACAAAACTTTTGAAGAACTCATCAGAGACATAGTGGAAGTGTACGTCGATGACATCGTGGTCAAGGTCAAGAACAAGGAGTCCCTCTTAGACACCTTGCAGGCTGTCTTCGACAAGCTACGGGCCACCCGCACAAAGCTAAACCCGGACAAGTGCGTGTTTGGGGTTAGCTCCGGAAAACTTCTTGGTTTCCTGGTAAGTCACTGGGGCATAGAGGCTAATCCGGCAAAGATAAAAGCCATTGAAGACATGCGGCCACCAACCCGCATCAAAGACGTCCAAAAGTTAACTGGGTGTCTAGCAGCCCTCAGCCGGTTCATAACAAGACTGGCGAAACAGGCACTTCCCTTCTTCAAGTTATTGAGGAAGTCCGGACCATTCCAATGGTCCGAAGAAGCAGAGAAGGCATTCCAGGAGCTGAAACAATTCCTCACCACCCTACCAATTCTGGTAGCTCCGAACCCTGGTGAGCCTTTGTTGCTTTACATTTCAGCTACTGACGAAGTCGTCAGTATGGTTCTGGTTGCGGAGAGACCGGAACTACCCCATACTCAGGAATCCAGACCCCTTCGGGAGGGTCCGGAGGTTCCTGAAAGCGAGTCTGGGTCCCAGCTCCCAGACTCAAACCCACAAGAAGTCACTTCAGAAGACCCAGACCCCTCTGGGAGGGTCCAGGTCATTTCTGAAGAAGCTCCGGGTTCCTCCAGCCAGAACCCAGAGGTCCCCGAAGAGAATCTGGACCCCTCCGAGAGGGTCCGGATCAATGAAGAGGAAGCTCTGGACCCCTCCGGGAGGGTCCGGACCATTCAACGCCCGGTATACTTCATCAGTGAAGTATTACATGATGCCAAGACTTGATACCTAGAGGTGCATAAGCTGCTTTATGCAGTTCTTATTGCCTCCAGGAAGCTTCGACACTACTTCCAAGCTCACAAAGTCTCGGTGGTGACCTCCTATCCACTTCGAGCAATCTTGCATAATCCCAATTCAACTGGGAATATTGCAAAGTGGGCAGCGGAATTGGCTGAATTCGATCTTGAATTTATTTCAAGACAAGCTGTCAAGAGTCAAGCGTTGGCAGATTTTGTGGCGGAATGGACTCCCTCTCCATCAAATCCTGGGGGCCCCAGCGAGCAGAAGACGGAGCATCAAGCTCCAACCTTCACCGAGCCTCACTGGACCCTCTACTTCGATGGCTCCATGCAGAAGCAGGGGGCCGGAGCTGGAATCCTTCTCCTTGCACCGACTGGGGAGAAGGTAAAATACATGGTACACCTTGACTTCAAGGCAACCAACAACATGGCGGAGTATGAAGCACTCATCTACGGACTAAATATGGCACTGTCATATGGTGTCAAGAAACTGTTGGTCAAAGGAGATTCACAGCTCATCATCAAGCAGGTGAAGGGTGAATGCTCCTGCAATAATCTCCAGCTAGCTGCTTACCTCCTTGAAGTCCAGAGGCTTCAGAAGGACTTTGAAGTCCTAGACCTCCACCATGTTCAGCGTGCCCATAACGCTGAAGCTGACGAAATCTCGACTAAAGCGTCAACCGGAGCTCCGGCTCCTGATGGAATCTTTGTCTGGAGGTTGTCAAAACCCACAGCTCAGCCTGCCGAACTGAGCGAAGGGGGCGAGATCAGCATCCCAAAGCTGACGGTCCCGATGGCCCTGTTACCATGGCAGCCATCAAGGGTCGTAGGTGCTGCCGGGAGCTCCGAGCAACCCAGCACGCAAGACTCAAAAGCTCAAGCTAGCTCCGATGCATGGATCTCGGAGATCCGGAGCTACTTGAAAGACAACATCCTTCCTGATGATGATGTATCCGCTGACCGGGTAGTCAGATTGGCTAAAAGATACACGCTGGTAGAAGGGGATCTCTACCGGCGCGGTGCCAACGGCATCCTAATGCGGTGCATCACAAGGGAAGAAGGCTGCGAACTTGTCGCAGAAATCCATGGAGGCGAGTGTGGGAACCATGCATCTTCCTGCACGCTGGTCGGAAAAGCCTTTCGGCATGGATTCTACTGGCCTACAGCGCTCCAGGATGCCACTGAGCTGGTGAAGAAATGTGAAGCATGCCAATTTCATGCAAAGCAAATTCATACACCGGCTCAGCCCTTACAAATGATACCTCCTACATGGCCCTTCGCTGTGTGGGGGATGGACATCTTGGGACCCTTCCCAAGAGCCGTCGGAGGTTACAAGTTCCTATATGTCGCCATTGACAAGTTCACCAAGTGGCCGGAAGCAACTCCAGCTGTGACGATCAACAAGCAATCTGCTATCAACTTTCTGCAATCCATTGTAAGTAGATTCGGAGTCCCAAACAAGATCATCACTGATAATGGGACTCAATTCACAAGCTCCGCATTCCAAGGATATTGCGAAGACCTCGGCATACAAGTTTGCTACGCCTCCGTAGCTCACCCAGTCAGCAATGGCCAAGCCGAGAGAGCAAATGCAGAAATCCTTAAGGGACTAAAAACGCGCACCTATGAGCGCTTGAAGAAACATGGAGCCAACTGGATCGAAGAGCTTCCGCCTACTTTGTGGGCCAACAGGACATCTCAAAACCGGTCAACTGGAGAAACACCCTTCTTCCTGGTGTACGGAGCTGAAGCAATCCTTCCTCCGGAAATCACCTTGGGTTCACTCCGGGTCCGGACCTTCGATGAAGCCGCGCAGGACCAGCTCCGGCGTGAAGACCTAGACCTCCTTGAGGAGGGAAGGTGCCAAGCAGCTGTTTGGAATGCCCGATATCGTCAAGCTCTACGGCGTTATCACCAGCGGCATGTACACAACCGACAGCTCGAGGAAGGCGATCTGGTGCTACGGAGAATACTATCCAGAGAAGGGTTAAACAAACTCTCCCCCGGCTGGGAGGGGCCCTTCCGAGTGATCAAAGTATCCCGTCCCGGAAGCGTTCGCTTGGCTACCGAGGATGGGACACCTCTCTCGAATCCTTGGAACATTGAGCACCTTCGTAAGTTCTACACTTAATACCACGGAGGTGAGTCTTGAGTAACTTGGGGTGTATGTTATACAGTCATTGTACAGAGTCAGGTAGTTCCTCCGGGAGAGCAGCCGGACCTTTCCCGAAAGGTCCGCAAAGCTCATGCAACACTTGTCACAGTCTCAGGACTAAAAGTGTGGCTAACTACCCTGGGTCAAACGAGAAATGAAACACACTTAGCCTGGTTCCGTACCCTAAGAGTGTACTTGTTTCTCCTGTACCCCGGATCTATAATGAAAGACATCTTCATGTGAAATAGACTCCACGTGCATTTATTTTGTACAGGCTCGACATTTTTATTTTTCTCTTTCTTGTCTATAACAAAGACGTGCAATTCTTAAGAAATTTTTAGTTCGACCGGTTTATATACGATTCGAGTTGTATTGTCAGATTTTTGGATTTAAATATCGTTTATGGCCAACTCGCCTGAAAGCCGCCAAGCCAATCTAGGGTCGGAGTGTGCTATCGACTTAGCCTGGTCAAGCACCCTAAGTACGCCACTCTACCTACACCCCGGCAGGCCGAAGTAAGGCGGGTCCATGGACAATTGAATCTAAGGGAAAAGACAACGCATCCGGTTGTATTTAAAATCGCGTTCAACTTAAAATCTTCTTGAGAATCGTAAGCCGCGACGAAATTATAGACAAGGAACGAATTTTACTATTTTTCTTGACTTAAGTGTGCAGGAAAAATAAAGTCTACGTTGATGGAGAAAAGCTGGAGCTAACCAAGCTCCGACTCCCCCAAGGGGGCCAACCGTCGACGCTGAGTATAAGATGGTGAGAAGACCCCGTAAATGGAGTCCGCTGCCAACAAACCAAGTGTTGGCAAAGGTCACTGCCAGAGCTACTCAGCTCCGACACCTCGGAGGACTAACTATCGACGCTCTACGTGTTGATAGAGGCTATTGCCGGAGCTACCAAGCTCCAGCAATGGACAATGCTGGAGCTTCTAAGCTCCGACAACCTCAGGGGACCTTCACTATCAAAGACTTCGGACCTAAATGCTACAAGTTCGGAGCAAATGAGTCTTCAACAAAACACAGTATCCTTTTGGTACATGTTCACAATCAAATTGTGTACATCTACCAGGGGGCCAAGTGAAGATAAAGGTGTTGAAGACAAAAAGTGAAATTCTCAAAAATTTTGGGGATTTCATTCATCTGGAGACAAGAGATTACATATGGAGACAAGGGATTACAAAATTGAGGAAGAAGAAGAGAAAATACAAGTGAGGGCTAAAGAGATGGTCCTAGACCCTATGGAAGAACTCAGCGACCTTCTGGGCGACCTCCGATACGCTGGCTCGGGTAGCTTCGCCTTCTCCTTCGACGGGGCCTTCAAGCACCGGGTCCAGAGGAAATTGAGAGTTCCGGCTGGTGTAGCATGTCAGCACATACTCTGCGATGTTCTTCGCCAGGGATTGCCCCTCAACTTCCAGTTGGTCCGCGATGACATCGCCCACCTTGGAGAGCTTGCTACCAGATGCGCTCAACGCCTGCAGCGCAAGGTCCGGCTCCGGCTCCGGATCATCCGGGCGCACGGGGCTGAAACCCATCGGCATCAGCGCGTCGTTGGCCTTGCCCAGGAACTCCCAAATCTGTAGGGAGTCCGCCGTCCTCAAGCTCTTCATCTCTTCCAGGGATCTCCTGGCCGCCGTCAGTTCGGAATTCTCACGGGCGAGGCGCTCAACTTCTTTGGCGTTTTGCTGAATCTTTGCAGCAACCCGCCTCTCAAGTCTTCCGAGCTCCTCCTCCAGGAGGTGTATCTTGTTCCGACGATCGACCAGGTCCTTCTCCCTAGCCTCCACTTTTTTCTCCCGGGCAACAAGGCCACACTCGTATTCGTAGAGTTCCTGCCCCGCACCCAGGTCTTCTCCTCTTCCTCTTGGCAGCGCTCTTCCAATTTCTTGGTGCGCTCATCGAGGCCCTTGTCCGCCAGAGCTACCTTCTCGGCAAGCTCCTCTTCCCTCCTCGGGACATCATCCCGCAGCTCAAGGAGTTTCTGCTCTTCATTCTCGAGCCGTTTCTCCCTCTCTTCAAGTGCCTCCCGGCGCTTGATGAGTGCAGTGTTAATGACCTCCAGCCTTTCATGGCGTTCCTCGGCCGCACTGTTGGCTGCTTTGGCTTGATTGTATATCTCCTGGGATTGGGCGTCGAGGGCATGAGTCATGCTCTCCCTGTCATCCAGCAGCTTGCCCCAGTACTCCAGGCGGATATTCTCCCGCTTGATCCATTCCTTGTCATCCGCTAGCCTCGACTGCGCCAGCTTGGTCTCGAAGTGGAGCCGATTACGCCACCGCCTAAGGGTTTGGCGCTCCTCTTCAAGAGCCTTGCTGTCGTGGAAGAAGGTCAGTTGGACTTGACGCAGACTGGAGCAAGCGTTGTCGATAGACATCGACAGCGGGATGGGCTCCGGACTTGCTGGGGTCTCCTACGCTGGTTCTAGCGGGTCTTCACATACAAAAATTGGGTCCCACTCTACGAGAGTGGAACCCTGAGCTTCCAAGGCACTAGGGCCTTCCTCCAGGATGGCCTCAGTCGCCATCAAAGAAGGCCCCGCCGCCAAGTCTTCGTTCACCTCCTCGGGCAGGGGGCCAGCGACTTCGTTTGGGCACTCCGGCTCGGCCGCAGGTACCTCCGATGTCGTCGCCTCCAAAGAAGGAGCTGATACTGGCTCCGGCCGGGACACCTCTTCCGAAGGAGGCTCGAGCTCCCTCGCCTCTTCAACCACCGGTTCAGGCGCCGGAAGATCTTCATCTTCAACCGGCCCCGTGACCGGAGCTCCAACAATCACCGGCTCAGCGGCCGGTGCTTCGGAGGTAACCGGCTCAATTGCCGGAACTACCTCGACTTCCGGCTCGCATGTCGGAGCTTCAGTCACCTCCGGCTCAACCGTCGGGGCTTCAACACTTTCCGGCTCCGAGGCCGGGACTACTACTTCCTTCGGCTCAACAGCTGGAGCTCCCATCACTGCAGCACCAGGACCCGAAGCTTCAACCTCCGGGACAGGTGCCGCTGGCGTGTCTTCACTCCCGTGGTCCGGCGCTACCACGGGAACTTCTGGGGACGAGTCGAGGTCCATGACCACGACAGCCGGCGCCGGAGCTGTCGCAGCCTCAGCCACCACCTGGGGCGGCACCGGGACAGGAGCAGAAGCTCCCACGGCCTCAGACACTGTGGCCGAGGGTGGAGCCTCACTCCCCTTCTTGGGGACACTACAGATGATGAACGAAGAAAATAAACAAACAGTTGCTACAATTAAAAAGTTAACCAAGGTAAAAATCAAAAATTACCTTGGAAGGCTTCCGCACCAGCTTGCGCGGAACCTTTTTCCCGGACGTTCCGGGCTGGCCATGGTCGGCGTAGGAGCTCTGGAAGGCCCCCCAGAACTTGTCGCAGCCACGGGCGTTTCCCGAGTCGAGGCTCTCCTCGATCGGGAGGAACCCCTGGACCTGGAGGCTTCCACCATCCCAGGTGCCGGAGTCGTGCGCCCGGAGCTAGCACCCAAGGAGGGTTCCACCACGGGGACAGACGCGCTCCGGGAGGATCCCACTGCAGGAACAGTATCGTTCCGGAAGGACCCCACTACGGGGACAGTCGCCACGGCGGCAGAAGATCTTCCCCCCTGGGGAGAAGGAACCGAGGTGGAAGTAGCGGGCCTGACGGACCTTCCGTCGGCATGTCGCAGCTTCCTCTTCCGGCTCTCCGGCTCATCCGCCAGCTCCTTGCCCTTGCCGACGACCTCGACCCTCGGCTATGGGACAGGGGCGGAGCCGTCTTCGGGCATCCCGGGGATTGCCACCCGGGTGGTTGATCTTCTCTCGACGACACCAAGGTCGTCAAACGCGGGCATCGTCCGCCGGAGCTCCCTGCTGAACTCCACTTCCACGTTCAGGGGGAGAAAGGCCGATGGCGGAGTCAAGTCATCACCGTCGACGTCGATGTCGTGCTGGAATTTCTTGAGGTGTAACTCCAAGGTCTTCCCCACCATGTTGGACTTCAACCCGGTCTCAACCCAGTCCTCGTCCATCACGCTGTTGAGGGCCCAAGCGAGCTTCTCCCTCCTCTTCAGCAGCGCCCACCTGTTGGCCAGGAAATTGCATAATACCACCTAGGGAGTCCATCCTCCCTCCAAGCATTGGCGGATCCTGGTCAGGGCGGGGTTGAAAGCTTCCGCCAGCACCGGAGCTTCACTCCATATTGTCGTGTCGATGCCGGGTAGACCGTCTGGCAGCTCCAACCTCTCGTGCTCCCCCACCCTGACGACTATCCAATCTTTCTTCAAGTCATCCCACTTCCCGGAAGGGAACGACCGGAGGTACTTGAATGGGCACTTCTTGCGCTTCACGAAGTAGTAGAAGCCAAGGTACTCATTGCTCCGGCCGGTGGTGTGGACGGTGAAGAAGGTTCAGAAGAGTTCGATGCAGGGGGGGATGCCCACCCACATCTCACAGAAGTGGACGAAGATAGACACGAGGAGAATGGAGTGAGGGCCAAGGTGGTATAGCTGCAGACCATAGAAGTCTAGCAGCATCAAGAAGAAAGAAGAAAAAGGTGGGATCAACCCCACCATGGCGTACGAAGAAAAGTACACCATCTCGCCAGCGCGCTCCTTCTCGAAGGGGAGCTCTCCGCCGGCACGGACCAAGCGGTTGAAGAAGTCCAAGGACCACCCCATGAGGGCCCGGACCTTCTTCAAATCATTGTCGGTCTTCAAGCGACTCTCGCGCAGACCCAACTCCATCGCGGCACAGCTAGGCAAGAGAAGAGGAGCGAAGTACGAGTCGGGAGTTTGAGCGCAAGATCAGATGAGAGGCGTAAAGAACTCCCGACGGTGCGTGCTTTCCTTCTTAAGTAAGCCCTCGCAACGCTTGGATGGAAACCGCAGGGAAGTCGAAAGTACCACTCAAGAATTCAACCCAGCCGATGACAAGAGGGCCCGGGACCACTCCGACGATCAAATCGAGGCTCTTACCCAGGCGAACGGTTGTCATCACGAGGCGGGAAACCCAAAGGCAGCAGCCTGACAGGGCGCGCGGAAGCGATACGGTTTTCGTATTGGGAACCGGCGACCTTCAATTGCGTGAGATCCGCACGTCAAAGATCTCATCTGCCGCCTGAGGTGTGCCACGCGGCGGGATCTAACTGTAAATCCCTGCCAACGGCACCTCCGAAGACCCTTGAAGACCCAGTTCAAGAGTCGCAAGGATGGACCCACCTCCGACGGAATGACTTCACCCCAGTGCTCTTCCTCGGAGGTAGGTCCAGGGGGCCACTGTCGGTACCCTAAAAACTGCACACCCCTTGAGGTTACAAATATTTCAAAGGAAAGCCATCTACTTGGGTTGAAGACCCTCGGAGGCCCACTTGTCAGACATGACCGGACCTGCTTCTCCAACATGGTTAATCCCTGGGTCGCCACGTGTACTGCCAAATCGGAGCTACCGCCCACAAGGGGGAAGCTCCGGGCCAGGTACCGAAACGGCACCTCCGGACTTAACCCCGGACCGAGAGAAGCTCCGGACTTTACACGTGACTGGTAGCCCCGGAGCTACCTGCTTCCCACAGCAAGCTCCAGAGCCGCCACGTGTCCAATCGTCGGACCCGCCAGCCTCTAACCTCCGGAAGACCTTGTAACGGCTCCGAATCTTCAAAGGAGAGCCAAGGACTTCAACACCCGATTAAATGTCATTAATGCCATATTAATGACACTTAAACGGACGATCTTAACACCAGTAACGGCACTGTTGGAGCCCGTTACAGGATCATTAACAGCAATTAATCGTGTATCAATACTAGTAACCGCCGGGGCCACATGTCGGGCCATGCTAGCTTGTAACGGCCTGTCCTTGTACTATAATAGGACAGGCCGACGATACACTCAGGGACGTTCACAAGCGATCATACGTGACAAGCTCTTACTGCTAATACAACACCAACACACCCGTGGAGTAGGGTATTACGCTCAGGCGGCCCGAACCACGTAAACTCTTGTGTCTCCTGTGTCAAACTCCTATTCACCTTCTTGAATCTCAACGCGCCCACACCGAACTTCAAACTCCCCAATCACTTTAGCAATGTAGGGAGATCTGCCGGCTCCAATAGTCGACAGAACTTGACCAGTTCTGCCGCCCACTTTGCAATATTCCCTGTAGAGTTGGGATTATGCAAGATTGCACGCAGTGGATAAGAAGTTACCACTGAGATCTTGTGATCTTGGGAGTAGTGTTGAAGCTTCCTGGAGGCAATAAGAACTGCGTAGAGCAGCTTATGCACCTCCACATACCGAGTGTTGGCGTCATGGAGTACTTCGCTGATAAAGTACATTGGGCGCTGGACCGTCCGGACCCTCCCGAAGGGGCCCGGAGATTCCTACTCATCTACCCGGACCCTCTCGGAGGGGTCCGGACCTTGGTCGGGGACCTCCGGGTGCCGGTTGGAGGTACCCGTAGCTTTTTGTGAAGTGACCCGAACCTTCCTGGAGGGTTACGGATCTTGTTGCTCAGCAGCAGTGACTCCTTCATTTGAAGGAGTGGGATCCCCTGGAGTTTCTCCTTGAGGATTCAGGTCTCAGAGCTGAGACCTAGACTCGACTTCAGATAGCTCTGGACCCTCCCGAAGGGGTCTAGATTCTTGAACTGGAGATGGTTCTGGCCTTTCCGCAACCAGGACCATGCTGACAACTTCGTCAGTTGCCGAAATGTAAAGGAGGAGTGGCCCACCAGGGTTCGGAGCTACCAAGGTTGGTAGGGTGGTGAGGAGCTCCTTCAGCTCCTGGAATGCCTTCTCTGCTTCTTCAGACCATTGGAATGGTTTGGACTTCCTCAACAGCTTGAAGAAGGGTAGTGCCCGTTCCGCCAGTCTGGAGATGAACCGACTGAGGGCAGCTAGACATCCAGTCAGCTTCTGGACGTCCTTGATGCGAGCTGGTGGCCGCATATCTTCAATGGCTTTTATCTTCGCCGGATTTGCTTCTATTCCTCAGTGATTCACCAAGAAACCAAGAAGTTTTCTGGAGCTAACCCCGAAGAGACACTTGTCCGGGTTCAGCTTCGTGCGAGTGACTCGCAACTTCTCGAAGACAGCTTGCAAGGTATCAAGGAATGACTCCTTGTTTTTAATCTTGATGACGATGTCATCGACATACACTTTCACTACGTCTCTGATAAGCTCTCCAAAAGTTTTGTACATAGCTCATACAAATGTTGAAGCAGCATTCTTGAGACCAAATGGCATGGCAGTATAACAATATAATCCATCTACTGTGATGAATGAGGTATGCTCTTCATCTTCCCTGGACATTCTAATTTGATGGTACCCAGAATATGCATCTAGGAAACACATTAATTCGCACCCGGAGGTGGAATCCACTATCTGATCTATTCTAGGTAGTGGGAATGAATGTGTTGGACATGCCTTATTAAGTGTAGTGTAGGCGATACACATCCGAAGCTTCCTGCCGGCCTTGGGTACAACAACTGGGTTTGCCAGCCATTTTGGGTGGAAGACTTCTAGGATGAATCCAGCTTCAAGCAACTTCTTCACTTTTTGACATATGAAGTTATGTCGCTCTACTGATTGCTTCCGAGGCTTCTGATGTAGAGGACGAGCATCAGGATAGATCTTCGGATTGTGCTCGATCACTTCCCTAGGGATCCCAGGCATTTGTGACGGGTGCTAGGCAAACATGTCAACATTAGCCTGAAGGAAAGTGATGAACGCGAGTTCCTATTTGTCATTCAGCCCTCCTGATATACGGGTGGTCTGAGCGGCGTCGGAACCGATTTGGATGACTTTGACAGGAATGTCGGTGTCGCCGCTTGGTTGCACGCGAGGTGCAGAGGTTGAGCCTCGATGACGAATGCTCGGGGGTTTCAGAGTTTGCTCCTTTCCGGATTCTTCCTCCTGTGCTGTAGCAAGCGCATGAAGTTCTTCAAGTGCTATCACTCCGGCGGTGCGATCTCCACGGATTCGGAGAACACCAGCTGGTGTTGGCATCTTCAACACCAAGTAGCCATAATGAGCAACAGCCGTGAATTTGTATAAGGCTGGCCTGCCCAAAATGGCGTTGAAAGGTAAGTTGATATGCGCCACGTCGAAGACCAACTTTTCAGTGCGGTAATTCTCTCGAGTCCCGAAGGTCACCGGAAGAGTAATTGCACCTAGTGGGGTTATGGCTCCCGGACCTACTCTGGAGAAAGGTCAGGAGGGGAGAAGGTCCGAAGATCGGAGCTGAAGCTTAATGAAAGCTTCGAAGCTTATGAGGTTCAGCCCCGAACCTCCGTCCACCATTACATGGTGAAGTTGGATATTGTTGATGGTCGGAGATACCATCAGTGGGAGTTGGCTAGCTTCGATCACATTCCGAGTGCAGTCCGAAGCATCAAAAGTGATGGCAGTGTCCATCCACTTCCGGTGCGGCTCCGCCCTAGCGGTGGGAGCTACTGAGGCCATGTCCCGCTGCATGGTCTTGAGGACCCGGCGGGAGGTGATGTCCCACGAACCACCAAAGATGGTGTTCATGGTTTTCCGACGTTCGTTGTCGGAGACGTCGGAATCATCGTCGACGGAGGTGTAAACAACCATCAAGACTTTTTTAGGGTCCTGGAATCCTAAGTCCTCTTCAGCCGAAGCTTGACTTTCTGTTTTCCTTCCCTTTGACGGAAAGGAACTTCTTCCTGATGCTTGTTGTAGCGCTCGGTAAGGTTCTGGACCTCACGGCAGCCTTCCAAGTTGTGGCTGGTTGACTTGTGTATAGAACACCACATCTTGGAGCTGCCTACGTCCTCAGATGACGGTCGAGGTTGTTTTTCGTGGCGTGGCCCCCGGCCACCCGGTGCTGCAGCAGCTGCGGCTGTAGGTGTGCCGGCCGACGGCTTCTTCTTGCCGTTGGACTTTTTCTTCTTCTTACCACTCCCGGAGGTAGTGGCTTCACCCTTGGAGGACTTTTTGTTGTCATCCGGAGGTGGTTGGGAGTGCATTTCACGGCCCTCCGCAGCTTTGGCGCATTTGTCTGCCAAGCTGAAGAGCTCCGTGACGCTGGTGATCTCCTTGGTCGACAGCTTCTCCAGCATCTTCTTGTCTCGTACGCCCTGTCTAAATGCCACAATAACAGAGGCACTGGAGATAGAAGGAATAGTGTTTCGTACCTGGGAGAACCTCTGGATAAAGGATCGCAGGGATTCTCCCCCCTTCTGTTTGATAGCAAAAAGGTCCTGTTTGGTGCTGGGTCGGGTGTATGAACTCCCGAAATTGGCAGTGAACTGTTGGTGCCCAACTGTTGACGGAGTCGGGCGGAAGGCTCATGAACCAGGACATGGTGGTCCCAGTCAAAGCCACGGGTAAGTAGTTGGCCATTACGGCCTTGTTGCCTCCGGCCGCAAGAATTGCGGTGGAGTAAATCTGGAGAAACTCGGCGGGATTGACAGTCCTGTCGAATTTCTCCGGCGGGTGAGGCCGGAACTTTTGTGGCCATCTGACCATGCGTAGGTGCATGGCCAGAGCAGAACAACCTCCTCCTACTCCCTTGGGAGCAGGACTGTCTCGAGCCTCTCGCCTTTCACGACATGCTCGATATGGACGCGGTCGTCCTGTTGGCGGTAACGGCGATCAAGCTCCGCCCGGAGGTCGTGAGTTGAAAGCCTTGTTACCGTATGAGTGTGTCGCACCCCGGAAGGTAGCGATGTCACTTGTTGAGATGCAGCACGCCTCCTATGTTGGGAAGCGTGCGGACCAAGTCTACCCGACACAGTCTGATGCTGCGATGGGGCCCGCCCCGAGGGGGGAGGACCTTGGTTGCTGATGCGATCGGCTGCTGCTATAACCAAATGTTCCACATCAGCCCTCCACTGCTCCATTGCACCCTGGGATGCACCTGGAGGTGGTGGGCGTTGGAGAAGAGCACGCACGGCTTGGAGCACGCGTTCAGGGTTGTTATTCGCCGATGTTGTGACCGACGCAGATGCTCCATCCCGCTGTCCAGCTTGATTTGCCGGTGCGAATGGCGGCAGCGGAGGCATGACTCCTGTTGGACCCACAACACCTACTGGCAGTTGCACATTGGAGGGATTGCCTCCGGCAGGTTGCACTGCAAGGTTGCCGTTGGACGATCTAGCAGCAGAGTTCACCATCTTCGAATCTCGGACGCCCCTTCCTGGTGCGCCAGCTGTCGGAGAGTTGATCCGGCAGTTCTCCTGGTACTACCGTTGGTAGTCCGCGGAGTTTGTAGTTCGGTATTGGACGCGTAGAGATTCAGAAGACAATGTCAAATGGACACTAAGATTTACGTGGTTCGGGCCGCCTGAGCGTAATACCCTACTCCACGGGGTGTGTAGTTGTTGTATTGGGTATCAAAGTTGTGTATGGGAGAGGTCTCAAAGTTCCAGAGAGCTGCCCCTTGTGTATATTGACCGGTCCTTTTCTAGTACAAGGACTGGTCGTTACACCGTTAGCCTGGCCCGACATGTGGCCCTGATGGTTACTGATGCTTAATACACAATTAATGAGGTTAATTACCCTTAATAGCATGGTAACGGGCTTGATAATGCCATTACCGATATTTAGGGCCTCCCGATCGTGTGTCATTAATATGGTATTAATGACACATAATTGGGTCTTGATCTCTTTGATTGACCCTTGATAGTCCGAGCCATTGGGGGTCCACCAGTCTGATTGTTAAGGCTGAAGGTCCGGCGGTTGGACACGTGGCAGCATCGGAGCTGTCCGTCTTAGGACGGGTAGGTCCAGTGTAGATGTACACGTGTCAGTATCGGAGCTTCCCTCTGTCGGGGGTTAGGTCCGGGGGTGCCGCTCAAGTGTTTAGCCCGGAGCTATCCCATGTGTGGGATGTAGGTCCGGTTGTAGTATACACGTGGCAGCACCAGGACTAACCATAGATGGGAGGCAGGTCCGGTCCCGTATGACACGTGGGGCCTTTGAAGGTCTTCAATTCAGACGGGTGAAGTTCCTTCGGTCTTTTTGTAGTCGCAAGGGGTATACGGTACGCAGGGTACCGACAACATGCAATTTGCCCTTGCTCTTCATTCAGCATCAAGAACAATTGCTTTGGTGAGAGTACCAACACTGCTTTCTCCTAAGAAAAGTGAAGCAAGAGTGGCTGGAGATTCCTAATTATCGCCTTCGTTGCTCGGACACAAAGGTTGAATCCACACCTGTTTACTCTTTCTAATTGGTGACGTTGAAGGTCGGACCATATGGCATCCTCAACAATATGATATGCTTCTTCAACCATCAACGTTAGTGGTGTTCCAAGGTTAATAATGCACCCACCTTGCCCATTCATGTGTCTGGCAAATATCTTTGGCTGAATCTTGTTTAGTTTGCGTGCGCCCAGGCTGATGCCAACTAGAATGAGATAGTACTCCGACTCATGAGTATCTAGTGTTGGTAGGATTTTTGTGGTTCTAAAATTAGGGTTGCGTGGAATGTTGGTGCCAAAATTGAGTAAGCCTTGGCGCTTTGTTTTGCTACCCCCAGGGAGGCAATACGAGAACTGTGTCAATCCCTGAGCAGTGGCTTGCATAACGAGGGATCCTGGCATCCTATCCATGGCCAAAACACCAGCATACATACCCTCACTCTCAAAATTCCCAGTTGAGTGGGAGCAACCGAACATGAAGTCTTCATGAACCGCGCCACTATGGACGAAGCGATCCTGGGCAAGGTATCCATGCACAGAAAATCGTCTTGGACCAGAGAGGTGGAAAGCGCAGTGTTGTCCAGCCCGCTCATAAGGATGTTGACAGACAGGGTTTGAGGCACCAACATGATGAAAATTTGGCGACTCGGTTGGATCGAAAATATGATTGACTTGTTTTGCCACTGGCGCACATGGCTTGCATCGCAGCCATGTGAGGCTACTCAAGGTGTCAACTTTGAGGTAGTATTCTTTAAGGGCATGGCCAACAAAAACAGTTGCATCATATCGTAGGTACATTGGGTGGAATGCCTCTGGATGGATCATGGTGACATTCATCATAGAGGAGCTAGATTTGCGCTAAAAATATAAGCCATCGTTGTCATGATGTATAGGGTGGTATGAGCCCTCATGATTGGCGAATAGCTTGAAGCTAAAGCCCATGGAGATAGTATTGGGGATTGTTGTGTTGATGACCATGCAAGTGACCATGAGTGGGAGTTGGTGTATGAGTAGTGTAGCAATGATAACGAGACTGGTTGTGGGCTTCATCCTCATGTTGATGGTATTGTGTGATGATCACGAGTAAACATTGTTGAGGGTAATTTATAGAACTCGGGCGTCGTGTCACGTTGCCAGGTTGATACTCTATGTTGGGAAAAGCGTTTTAAATTTTAGTGCTAGGTAGGATACATATGGGCTGCAGTAGTCATGTAGAAATGCCATAAGAATTCAGAATAATTTAATGTTATAGGTAGCATGATATACACAAATCAATGTTATATATTGCATGCATATAAAAAAATTAATGTTATAGATAGCATGAGCTATCAGGAGATATAGTTGGATAGTTCTATGATGCAAAGTGGTTGTGAGGAGATATGGAGATTTTGATTATGGATATGGCATCCTATAAGAATGTGTTCTAGGTACAAATGAGTTGGAATCCTTAGCATATCTATATTGGATAAAAGCAGAGGACTGAAGTTATCTTACATAAATAGTTGAAATACTGCGCCATCACAGTGCTTACTCCCTTCCATTTTCAAAAGTTTGTCATTTTGTAGTTCATTTTTTAATACTAAACGATAAATTTTTGGGGATGGAAGAAGTATTTTGCATGTTCTTTACTTCCAGTATGTGCACTCTATATACCTAATTTAGATTTTCTAGTACCCTTTTCAATAATCTTTCTACTATAGCGCTGTGGTAGCCTTACACTCGTAAAATACTCTCGCAGTGATGTAATAAATCGTGTTTTTTGGTGCAAGATGGGGACTCGACATCCGGTCATAGCATTCTGCACGAGAAGGAGCCTCCGGTGGCTGCAAGACGCCTCGGCGGCCCAAATTGTAGGAGCGATACGGCAGCACAACAAAGCAGATAGCATGGAGTGGTGCAGAGCGAGGCATCAACAAAAGAAGGTAAGTTCATCAATCACCACTGCAAATCGAACCGGTTCCCTTCGGATTCCCCAACTGTTTCATTTATTTAATAGATTTGTAATGCGGGGATGCAGTGAATCTTGAGATCTGAAGGAATTTCACGTACCGAGGTTCACGAAAGGTGTGTTTAACAATTCTCCGCTACAATCGACATTGTTCCCCTCTGATTAACCAATAGGTTTAGGTTTCATTCTAATTCATTGGTTTATGATGTCAGTTGCAGTAGATTTTGGGATTTGAAAGGGACTCCACGTACAGAGGTGAGTTTGGTTTGATTCCCTCCCTGTTTCCAGTTCAATCTAATCGATTTGTTGTTCCTCATGGTTGCTTTTGATTTTGAGGTTTTTTATGAAAATACCTTTCTATTCCAAGTTCATCCATGATTGCTTTATTCAAACCTTTATGGATAGGCACCTGCGTACATGCATGTTGATGGTGGTGTGAAGACAGTAGGTAACGACTTTCATTATGTAATGCAAATGGGGCTTAAGGGTTAGTTGATTGAGGCTTTGTGTGATTTTGCTAAGAACTAGAGCAGCAGTATATAACTAAAGCAACTCTGCAGATGAGTTGATACAGTAAGCATAACATGGCCGCGTGTCCATTTCATATTTACACCTTTTCTCAAATATAGCCTGAACTCTGGTATTTCAGAAAATGACATTTTTCCTTGATTGTGGTACTTCTGGCATAAGATTGTGTTACTTCAATTTGTGTGATAAGAAAAAATTGGATTGTGCTGAGAATCTGTTGCCTAATGTGTATTTAAACTAAATAGCAAAACAATAAAAGAACAATAGGAGTGTGAACACAAATGTTAGGGTGGTAGCTAAGTAGTTGTTATCACATGCTGACGTGCATTACATGTTTCTTATTGAGATATTCACTGTTAGGCTTTAATGTATTTTTCTGGTAAAATCCATTTGATATTTCGCTAGGAGGATACCCTGATATGACCTGATCCACTACCTTATTTCTCATGGCAGCAATCATGCAGAGGTGCTTAATATTTGTCTCTGATCTTCGGGGATGGACAAGTAAGTTCAACTCATTTTTTTATAAGTACAATAGAGACCATCTTGTTTTGCACCTTCCAATCTGTTTTGGAGTAGGTTTTTAGAGTAAATAGGTGTGGTAAGTCTTAATTCCTTGATGGCTAACAAACTGGCTAGGCAAGAGTTTGTCCAATCTTATATTTGCATTAATATTGCAGTTGCGCACAACTTTTAACATAAGATCTATTGATGTAGTGGTTTACATATATTTGTTGTATTTATCCCCGGTGAATCAGTCAAAGAAAAACATGTTGTGCATCAAAGCAGCTTATGATCCATGCTTTTACTATACGATTATAGTAAACCTCATGTGGATTGGGTTGTCCACTATGATTGATTCTTTTATTCAAGGAAATTTGCAAGCAAATTTTATTATATCATAGGTCCATATGGAACATGACCAAGATTAGCTACTCTCCATTTATTCCAAGAGTATCATGAGCATCATGGACATATCATTTAAACGACTCTAGCGGTGTCCTAGGTGCATGACCCTGGTGCAAACGAAAGCTTGGAGTCCTTAAGATCATAGATGAATCGCGTGCCTACTTGTTGAAATGCACCAATGATGGTTCGTTGTCCTGGCATCATGGCAAGGCATGCAATTTGCCCTTGTCCCTCTTTCATCATCAAGAACAATTGCTTTGGTGAGAGTACCAACGTTGCTTTCTCCTCAGAAAAGTGAAGCGAGAGCGGTTGGAGATGCCTCATTATCATTTTTGTTGCTCGGACACAAAGGTTGTATCCATACCTGTTTACTCTTTCTGCTTGGTGATGTTGAAGGTCCAACCATATGGCCTCCTCGACAATGTGATATGCTTCTTCAACCATCACGGTCAGTGGTCTTCCGAGGTCAATAATGCACCCACCTTGCCCATTCTTGTTTCGGGAAAATATCTCTGGCCGAATCTTGTTTAGTTTGCGTGCGCCCAGGCTGATGCCAACGAGACTAAGATAGTACTCCGACTCGTAGGTATCTAGTGCTGGTAGGATCCTTGTGGTTCTATAATTCGGATGGCGTGGAATGTTGGTGCTAAAACTGAGTAAGCCTTGGTGCTTTGTTTTGCAACCCCAAGGGAGGCAGTACGAGAACTGCGTCAATCCCCGAGACGCAGCCTGCATAACAAGGGATCTTGGCGCTCTACCTATGGCCATAACACCAGCATACCTACCCTCACTCTCAAAATTCTCAGTTGAGTGAGAGCAACCGAAGATGAAGTCCTCGTGAACCTTGCCCATATGGACGAGTCGATCCTGGGCAAGGTATCCATGCACAGAGAATTTTCTTGGGCCCGACAGGTGGAAAGCGCATTGTTGTCCTGCCGGCTCGTAAGGATCTCGACAGACTGGGTTTGTGGCAGCAACTTGACGAAAAGTTGGTGACTCAGTTGGGTCAAAAATTGGATGGAGTTGTCTTGCCGCTGGCGCACATGGCTTACATTGCATCCATGTGAGGCTACTCGAGGCGTCAATTTTTAGGTAGTATTGTTTCATAAACTGGCCAACATAAATAGTTTCCTCATATAGGATATATAGTGGGTGAAATGTCTCTGGATGGAGCATGGTGATGTTCGTCACAGATGAACTAGGTTTGGGATGAAAATACAAGAAACCATAATTGTCATGATCTATAGCGTGGTATGAGCCGTCATGGTTGGCGAATAGCTTGAAGCTAACACCGATGGAGCTATTGTTGGGGATTGTTGTGTTGGTGACCATGCAAGTGACCATGAGTGAGAGTTGGTGTATGAGTAGTATAGCAATGATAGCGAGACTGGTTGTGGGCTTCATCTTCATGCTGATGGTATTGTGTGATGATCACGAGTGCACATCGTTGAGGACAATTTATAGAACTCAGACGGCATGTCATATTATCAGGTTGGTACTCTATGTTGGGAAAAGCGTATTAAATTTTAGTGCTAGGTTGGGTACATATGGGCTGCAATGGTCATTTAGAAATGCCATAAGAATGCAAAATAAGTTAATGTCATAGGTATCATGCATATGTAAACCTTATTGTTATAGATAGCATGAGCTATCAGGAGTTATAGTTGAATAGTTCCTTGATGCAAAGTTGTTGTGAGGAGATATGGAGATGATCATGGATAAGGATATGTGTTAGGTACAAATGGGTTGGAATCCTTAGCAATAGCATATTAAATATACAATATCTATATTGGATAAAAATAGAGGACTGAAGTTATCTTAGACAAATAGTTGAAATCCTGCACATCACAACACTCACTTCGCATGTTCTTTCCTCTCCACAATAATTTGTCAGGTTAGTAACAAGGATAAATAGTGCTGCAGTTGCAAGTCGTGTATCCATCGGTCACAGTTTGTTCTGCTCCGGCAGCATCAGACGACCGAGGAGCGAGTGGACAGACACCAGTATGATTGCCACAGAAGACTAGCTAATGAGCAACTAATTATGCATCATTCAGTAAGTGTAACAATCAACAGGGCAGTCACGACTCAAAGCGGTGAAGGAGAACACGCCTGAAAGTTACCCGAAAGGGGCCGACGGGTAGGCGAGTCAATCGTCGCGTCGTCATCAGGCTGATCGATCGAGCGGCTGCGATGTCATTATGCGTCTCAATCGCGTGCCTTCACGTTGACGGAGTCTTCTTGTCACCTGATGAAATATTCTTCCGGGCGTGCTGTTCCGATAATCCGATCCCTTTCTGTTGCTGAAACCGCGCGCAGAGCCGTAGGAAGCCATGGACCCATGGTGCTCACTGGTCACTGTCTAGTGCAGGAAGAACATACTAGCAGCTTATGGCACGGCTAGTGCAGGAAGAACATACTAGCAGCTTATGGCACGGCGTGATGCTGAAGGGGTGGATGGAACACAGGACAAGCGTTAGCCGTTGGCCAGTGTTTAGATTAGAGCAAATATTCCTAGGCAAGCAGAGTAGTAGGGTCGGCCCGTGGTGACTGATGAGGAGCTACAGGTGGCCAGTTGGGCCGGCTCGAAGGATGGTTGTTTCAGTTCGGCCCGACACAGAAGGAGACCAGGCTGGGATCCGCCTCAGGTTCGGCGGACTAGCCCGACTCAACACAATTCACTGTAGGGCCGACATGCTCGATGGCCAACCCAAGTGGCCACCGAATTTTAGAACCATAAAAATCCTACGAGCACTAGATACCCATGAGTCAGAGTACTATCTCAGTCTTGTTGGCATCAGCCTGGGCGCACGCAAACTAAACAAGATTCAGCCAAAGATATTTGCCCGACACATGAATGGGCATGGTGGGTGCATTATTAACCTTGGAACACCACTAACGTTGATGGTTGAAGAAGTGTATCATATTGTTGAGGATGCCATATGGTCCGACCTTCAACGTCACCAAGTAGAAAGAGTAAACAGGCGTGGATTCAACCTTTGTGTCCGAGCAACGAAGGCGATAATTAGGAATCTCTAGTCACTCTCGCTTCACTTTTCTTAGGAGAAAACAGTGTTGGTACTCTCACCAAAGCAATTGTTCTTGATGATGAATGAAGAGCAAGGGCAAATTGCATGCCTTGCCATGATGCCGGGAAAACGAACCATCATCGGTGCATTTCAACAAGTGGACACAAGATTCATCTATGATCTTAAGGACTCCAAGCTTTTGTTTGCACCAGAGTCCTGCATCCAGGACACTGTTGAAGCTGTTTAAGTGATATGCCCATGATGTTCATGATACTATTCAAATCGATATAGAGTAAATAATCATGGTCTTGTTTTCATGGGTACCTATGATAAATAAATTTTGCCCGCAAATTCCCTTAGATATACGATGCAATTAGATGCAATTGTAGTTTCATGTCGGTGTGAAGTCTTGGAAAGTAAATAAAAGACAAGTCAAGCCAAATGAGGTTTACTATAATAGTATTAGTACAAGAATGGAAGACAAAACTGCTAAGATGCACATGCACGACATCTGGAATGTCCCTAAGAACTTAGATGATCTTCCTAAGAATAATAGAAATGTTTGGCTAAAAATAGAAATATAAATAAATTATCTCAACGGGCGGCTGGAAAACGGCAGCGCACCCAGTTCGGCCCCGGCCCGGCCCGGGAGCGCGCCTCTCGTCTGAACGAAACAACGGGAGCAGAGAGCAGCGGGTGACTGCTGGCCTGACCATTCATTGGCGCCCGTAACACGTTCATCGATAACGCCGCCTCGCCGGAGACGGGACCGTGCCGGCCATTGATGAACGACGACGCTAAATTAAGCAACTGCCCACGTTCCTCGCGCGCGACGACTTTGCTTGTTTGCTGTTGCATCGCGGGAGGAGGCAGGGGACCTTCCATCCGTTAATTCCACGACGGAAGTGCCAATATGAAGCCCCACGTACATGCATGGAAGTTATGGTTCCAATAACTCCCTGGTGGCCGGGGGTCCTAGCTTGCCCGGCCCGACTGACTAACTGGGAAAGACAAGCTTCTTCCCTCTGCAACAACTCCTCCGTGTTCTCTGTAAGGAGGCTTGAACAACAGCACAGTACAAAGCGTAGAAGAAGAGGGTGATCGGAGAGCATAATTATCGTTGTGTTTATGAGCAGATCTCATCGCAAGTGACAACGCACTTGCAGTTGCAGTCCATGTGAGGCTGCATGCTGCCCGCATGTTGCCGGGGGCG